>JAZKJV010002765.1:0-319502 GCA_037367405.1 Ottelia alismoides
TAGAGGGAGAAGACGAAAAAGCCGATGCACGGAAAAATCAATGATGCATGCAGAGAAAGAAATGCGTACCTTGTCTCCAGCACTCTACATGCAAGTGATCCGCGCAGAATTAAAAGACAGAAATAAACTACCTAAATGGTGCAGCGGGAAAAACCGGCCTTAGACAAGCAATTTCTATTGATCGTGAAGAACAATAGTTAGCTAATCGAATAGAGTCCGGAGTCCGATCTTGGGAGTCACTCGGTGCCCACCACAGTGGGTCCTGCCAGCGCTGTATGTGACTCCTCACGGCACGTGGTCTCAAATTCAATTAAACTAACTTTTTCAGTGATTTTTATTAAGGTCCAATTACGTTCTATGGGAACAGATATTCTATTAAGTGTTGGGCCTTAGGATTCTACGTCACAATCAATCAAAATTCCTATGTCTAGGGGCTAAAACCGCGAGAAACACCGGAAAAGGCAGCTAGCTATGAAAACCACGATAAAAGCCGCGAAAATCCGGATGGTCCCCCGAGCACACCGGTGCTCAGTGAAACAGACCCGCTAAGTTACAAATGTCCACAAGAGTCCAAAGTTCAAGTGTCCTAAATTATTACAAAAATTGTGTTCTCCTCTCTCTCAGAATAAAATCTCTTCTCCTCTCTCTCTCTTCCTGCTCTTCTTCCCGTGCGGGTCCTCAAAAAAGTATGCTTCAAATTCCAAGCAGTACCTCGCACAAAAAAAAATCAAAGAGAGAGAATGGTCAGAAAACAACAATAATATAGAGAGAGACAAAAATAGCAGAATGAATAATTGACTACAAAGCCGTGCTCCCCGGCAACGGCGCCATTCTGATCACCGCCCAAATGACTAAGGTAAAAGGTCTAAAGAAATAAATCACAATGTCGTTGCGACCTCAATCAATCGGGCTGAGTAAATCAAGAAAATAAACCACTCACAAAATAGATCAAGCAAGCACAAGAAAGAGCGGTCTGCTATAAGATTAACCTGGTATAGCTCCCAGGGTCGAACACAAGGAGCACAGATTGGCCTTGCGGCCTACGATGTAGTCAAGTATCCCAAAGAGTCTTTTTTTTTTTTATTGTTTTTATATTTTTTTTAGATTTTTTTAATGAAGAGAAAATAAGAAAAAGTGAATGCAATGCAACTTCAACAATTTATACAAGACACACAAATGATGCAAAAATTATGGAAAAATGGTTTTTATGTTTTTTATGTTTTTTACTGTTTTTGGTGAATTTTTGGAATTTTTCTAATGGGTAACTTAATTATTAAAAATCAAACAATGCAAAAAATGTAGGGTACTGTCCAGCAAGGCTTAAGACCACAAAATAAAATAATTTTGGATCTCAAAAAGCCCTAAAGGTAATTTTCCTATATTCTATGAAGAATAAGGAAAATTTGGGCACCCTAATTATTGTTTTTGGATTTTTAATTTATTTACTACAATTTTATGAGTTTTTAGGGGTTTTTCAATTTTTAGTGTTTTTAAGCGATGAAAAATAGCCAAAGTTGGCTAGAAAATCAAGCAACCAGTAAACAACAATACCTAATTTTTTTGGAATTTTTGGTGAAGTTTTTATATTTTTTTGGTATTTTTAAAGTCAAACAGTAGCAAAAATTAGGATTTTTGAATTTTTAAAAATAATAAATGAAATCCAAAATGTCCCAAAAATCATAGAAATTCCTACACCATGGCAGGAGCCATGTGTCAAAATTTCATTGGATTTGGAGGTCGTTTGATATTTTACTCAAAAATAAAGGTGGGGCACTGTGCACAGGGACCTAAGTGCAAATACCCAAAAGTTCTGGGGTCCTGGTGCAATTTACCCAAGAAGTCACGCGCCAAGCACGTGTCTGGGGCACACAGGGACCTAAATGTAAGAAAAACCAAGTCCGAGGGCTATTTGATAACTCGTATCAAAAGCCCAGGGTATGGTTGCAAAATTCCCAAAATAATTCGCACATGCGTCAAATCAGTGTTCACAGGGGTATATTTGCAATTAAACAAAACTTTTCATTCATTGAATAACATCCAGAACAACAGGGCATATAATGCAAAAATCCCAAAATACACATGCTGACGCACGTGGGTCTCTACTGGCAGGGGTATTATTGCAATTAAAATAAAGTGCGAGGTCCAGAATGCAAATGACCCAGAAAATAAACAACTAGAATTTAAAATTACAGGACTAAACTGAAATAAGACAAACAGAGGGGGCTCTATGAAATTTACCCCTTTATTAATATCGACGGCCCGATGGTGACGCGTGGATGATCGGACGGTGGAGATCAAACGCGCCCTTACTCCTTCGGCGCTTGGGCTCGATCGACGGCGGAGAGAGGTCCACGTGGCTGATCTAACGGTGCTGGGCTCTTGGCCTCTCTCCTCTGCGATCAAGGGTCCGGATGAACTCCTCAAATGAATCGACGGCTGCTGCTCCTCGAGGAATGGACGCTCAGGATTGGATCTGGAGCGAGGGCTTCATCGGACGGCTCTGGAAGGTGGAGGAGGAACTCGTCACCGGCGAACTTCGCCGGTCTCCTGTGTGCGCTACACCCCTCCTCAGCTGCGCCTGAAGGTCGGAGAAGCTTCCTGGTGACTGCCCGCAGCTGATGGTGATGGCCAAGGCCTCGGCCGAGCCCTGGAAGGCTCCGGCGAGGTCAACGAAGAAGAAGCTCCTGGGAAGATGTCGGGGGAGGCCTCAGACGCCTCCTTTTGGACCTGCAAAGTATTCAAGGAGCTTCGCGGGTCGAGGGCAAAGTGCCTCGACCCGGTTAGGTGACGTGAAGGTGGATGGTGCGGCGTGGCGAAGGAGCTCCGGCGAGGCGACGGCGGTGGAGCTCGACTCCCAGATCCTGTGCGATCTGGGTTGTGCGAATGGGTGAAGAAGGTGCGGGAGGAGGTTGCGAAGGTGCTGATCGGGTCGGATTGGACGATGGGTGATCGGAGTGGTCGTAATCGGAGATGGTGCGACGATGGTCGGAATTGGGGGAAATCCTAAATTAGACTAAACTAGAAGAAATTAAGGCTACCTGGTGGCTGAAGTAGACTGGGCTGGAGATGGGCTATCTCCGGGTCGTAGCTTCGAAGGTCGTCAACGCCTGAAGCTCGGTGCTCGACGCGGCGGCAGAGCAAGGACGGCGAGGTTACGCCGGATCGATGGTGTCGCCTCCTCACCTCACTGCAACAAGGGCTGACGCTCGCTGTCACTCAGGCGGAGCCAATGGAGGTCACTGGGGAGAAAGAGAGGGGCCAAAGATGCGGCGCGAGGGCGGCGGAGGTGATGGTTTTATAACGTGACCGGGCGATTAGGGTTGAGTGAGGACGGCGATGGAAAGTGTAGATTCGATGGCGGGAGATCCGGCGAGGGAGAGGGATGAATGGCGAAGGATCCGGGCGCGGGGGTTGAGTGGATGACAGCCTGGTGCGCGTGGGAAAAATCGGGGAAGATGGGTGCGGCGCGCACATTCCAGAAAAGGAAAGGGTCGCGGGGGAGTTGACCGGGGTCAACATTCCCCCGTGGCCCAATCAGACTCTGCCACGTGTATGCGATTTTTGTTTTATTTTTTTAGGGCAAAAATAGGTCGAATTAACTAAAACTCAAAACATGAAATATTTTTCTTTTATTTTTTTCTATTTTTTGGTGATTTTTAATTAATTTTTGGAAATAAAAATAGGTTAGCTATATACATAGGTATATGTACACTATATGAATTTTTATTTTTGATTTTTTTATTTGTTATTTTTATGTGTTTTTATGCCCATTTTGTATTTTATTTATTTACAACATAAAATATGGAATAAAAGAATATTTTTATTTTATTTTTATCAATTATAAACAAGAGTGAAATAAATAAATGAATACATTTATACACAGTGGTATTTATACAATGTATTTTTGTATTTTTCATTTTGTGATTTTTATTTGAATTTTGTTTTGTTTCTTTTTATTTATTTTATTTACAAAATATAATATAGAATAATTACAGAAAGTTTAGAAAATAAATGAATTTATTTATAGGGTTAAATAATTACAAGGGTGTGGTTTATACACATGGTGCAAGGTATTTTTGAATTTTTGATTTTTTTATCTTTTTATTTTGTTTTTAATAGAATATACACACAATACTTACAACATATTTTTGGGTGAGGAAAATATCTAGTTTTTATGTATTTACAAATATATACAAATGAGCTCCTATCTCCCTCTACTTTGGCTTTTATGCGGTCAGGCCCATGCTGAGCCCTCCCTTGGGTTAGGTTGCTCAATATTTATTCTAAATATTTCCCTCTTTTTCTTTTTGCTCTTTATTCTTTTATTTTGTGCACAAAAACATGCTAATTATAGGTTTTTACACAATGCATGCTTTTGGTATTTATTTGTATTTACACATATCTACATGTATTTGCAAAGGTTTTTGTAGCTAAAATAGAAGAATAAAGAGTGATGAATGGGTATTCATCACTGAGCATCCTTGCATGTAGAGTGCTGGAGGCAAGGTGAGCATTTCTCTTTAGCATTCATCATCGATTGTCGCTTGCATTGCTTTTCCGCCTCTTTACCTCTGATTTTGTCAACTTAGGTGCTTAAAGGAATTGAATCCTCGTTAGGCTCTTTCATTACTCAAAATCCGAAAAAAAAAGTGATAACCAAATAAAATTTGGACTGCTAATATTACTCGACCCTAAAATCGACCAAAAAGAAAATATTGTCTTGGGGCGAGTAATCCCCTCATTGTCTTCGTTTTTATTTGCTCACGCACACACTAAGGATTAGTGCCCAAATCCCATATTCAGCCCCCTAAGTGTTTGTGCAATTTTGGACTTCTCGCCTAACTCTAAAACAGACAAGATAAAAAGACCGCCTTTGTGGTCTTCACCGAGTTGAGTAGGTGAATTGAGGGTTTATCTTATTTTCATTTTTGTTTGTGATTGTTTTGTGTGCGTCCTAGATCGCCGCTGCGCACTTGCGCCTTTCTTCTTACTTCTCTTGACTTGACCATCGTGCTCTCCCGATCATTTTCTTTTGTTTCGAGATGGCCGACTGGAGCGTATTCTATCCGGACTTTGCGGATCACTCGTTCACTCCAGCCGGTCCACCTCACTTTTTTCCAGGAGGACTTCGCTCCTGACTTTTATACATATCCTCCTCAGCCACAGTATCAGGACTCGGATTTCTACCCACACCCACCTCCACCTGTGTATTATCCGCCTCCACCTTCACATCCACCCGAGACTGAGCTGATGGAGTCACCTTTCATGGAATCCGCCCTTGAGCACTTGACCCAGATGATGGATGATATGAGACAGAGGATTGACACCCTCACTAGTACCAATAAGAGCGACCATGATATTCCACCATTTGATGATATTGGTTCACTCGAGGATTTCCATGAGAGCTTGCAATCGCCCAAAATACAAAAAAATGAGAAAATTTTAAAAACACAAAAAGATTTCGGGAGACACACGATCGAGTCGGACTATGAGGAGGGGTACCACTTGCCAGATCCTTTGAACACACAACCTCTCACACCTTGTCCCACCTTTGACCCCGAGGATGCCGCTGTACAGACTGCTCTTGGCATGCCTCGTGTATATGATGATTCTGACTTCCTCCCTTGTATGGAGGAGGTCCAAAAATTCAAAAAAAATGTTGACTGAACCCGAAGTGGTGGCCACCATTCATGAGATCATCCGTGCCCCACTTCAGCAGGCCATGACCGATTTATCTACTCCTCTTCCGAAGAAGAGAAAGCGGAGGAGCAGATCTGAGCGTCATATTCTGACCATGGCCACTGCCCATGCCATCACACACCGTCCCATTCCTAGGAAAAAGAACACTGCCACACCTTTCATTAGCTGCACCATCTCTGACCACACATGTGATCACACTCTCCTGGACGGCGGTGCATCGATTAGTATCATACCCTTCTCGCTGGTACAGTCTCTTCACTTAGGGCCTCTCAAGAAGACCAGGATGATCGTACAGTTTGTTGATGGATCAATAAAGAGGCCGAAGGGTATCCTTGAAAACGCCGTCATCTCGATTCAGGGCACGAGCTATCACGTTGATTTTGTCGTATTGCCCATGGAGACCTCCACTGGGGAGCACTCTCCAATCATCCTGGGACGACCATTCCTCGCCTCTGCGAGGGTCGTTATCGATTACGGATCAGGAGAGATTCGCTTCCGTCCTGCTGACGAGAGCGAAGTGTCGATCACCGCACCTACTGCCGACCAGAGACCTGCACCTGATATGACTTCACCTATCTTGGCTGACCCCGAGGACTATGATCTATATGAGGATATCAGAGAGACTTTCTTCATGACCGATGATGAGACCCGAGAATTCCTCTCCAAGGAGGGAAAGCTCGGAAAGCATAGACCTTGGTGTTTCCGCTTCCTGTGATTGGCGATGTGTTGATGACATCCGCGGGATTTACACGATTGACACCATTGAGCGGAGGGCAGATTTAGAGACTACACAGGACGGACATGCTCTGATTACTTCCACTGATGAGTCTGCTCCTGTCCACATAGATACTGATGAGACTAAGGCCGAATTTGATTTAGTTGCTTTTCTTCAAAAATTCGGGCCTTTTGATGAGAAAGATGATCCGGTTGAGATTATAGAGGACGAACAGAGTTCGACTACTTCCACTGATGAGTTCGTTCCTTTTAGTTTTGACCTGGACAACACCTCGCAGGATGACTCTGATTACACTACTTCCGATGATGATGAGTTCGTCCCATTCCACTTCGATATCAGCGAGACTCCCACGGCCGGACCTAGCCGCACTTCTTTCACTACACCGTCTGTGCCTTCACACCTTAGGGCCCCTGAGGATCTACTTTCTGTCGACCCTGATCAGCTTCCGTCCATTGTGGACCCCGATGTCGACCTGCATCACACCAGATCCATTCCTCAGCGGTCCCGCAAGAAGGTTCGCTTTCTACCTTCTTGATCATCTGTACATCCGTCTCTGTTGTATATCATTTCCGGTATATCTTCCTATCTCCGTTTTTACTCGTCCACCCATTCTCGTGTCTGCCTTGCTTAGGACATACTTTGTCCTAAGTATAGGGGGTGGACGAACCGAGTGTTCTTTCTTCGTTCCGTTTCATTACTCCTGTTGTCGCCTATACTTAGGGCTTCTTTTACCCTAAGTATAGGGGGAGTGGTGCGTATATCCTCTGATTTATTCTTCTATCTTCAGATCTCTTTTCTTCTTTTCTTCTTTTCTTCTTTTCTTCTTTTCATTTTCTATCTTCTTCACCTATCAAAAAGGTGCCGCCCTTGTAGACAGTTTTCTATACTTAGGACGTACTTTGTCCTAAGTATAGGGGGGTGTGCATCCCGAGTTCTGTCATTCATTTTGATCCTCTCCATTGTCTCCTCTTCTTGTCTATACTTAGGGATATCTTACCCTAAGTATAGGGGGAGACAACCCGAGTACGATCTGTTCATTCCCACCCTTGACCCTCCCCGTTTTGTGTACAGTCTGCTATACTTAGGATTATTTGATCCTAAGTATAGGGGGGACGGTCAACTTCTCATTGATTCATTCATTTATTCTTTAGATTTTCTTATACTCAGTACGAGTTATGTCTTCTCTTTTCTCTCTGATCTATGAGGACATAGCTCAAGCTAAGTATAGGGGGGTCGTATATACTGCGTATATACTTTAGCCATAACTCGTACTTTCGTATTTTCTTAATAAATATGGCTAAAAATTCTTTAAAATTCATTAAAAATTCTTAATAAAAAGATGTGATTATTCCTCAAATTCTTTTTGTATTTACTGATTAATAAATCAGGTGAAAATGTTTTTTGCAAAATGTTTGAAAAATAGTTTGAAAATCTTTGTGAACATCTATTGAAAACTATTTTGAAAATATTTTGTTGCATGTTTTCAACCTTTGTAAAAATGTGCGGTTTGTAAAATTTATTTTCTTTGTGTGAAATAAAATGTTTGAAAATGATTTGCAAATGGTTGCAAAATTGATTTGAAAAATCTATATATACTGTTTGAAAGCCCTTTGCAAAATGATTTTCAAATGTGTGTAAATGTTTGTAAAATGTTTGTAAAAATTATTTTGGACTATTGTTTTCAAAAATTGTGTGAAAAGCTTGTGTCAAATAAGTTTGAGGAATATTTACATCACACTAAAATCCACTATATATACATATGTATAAAATTGATCACTTGCCCTTGTAAATTCTTAAAATCGACTTCTTGTAAATATAAAGAAGCACTCCCGTGTACATATTTTCACCTAGTTTTTAGCCAAAAGCTTTTTGTTTTCAAAAATTCCCAAAAACATTTGCAAAAATTAAAATCCAAAAACATTTGAAAAATCTTTTTGAAAAACACAAAAAAAAATGCATCTGCATATGCATCATCATCATGTTTTCAAAAATCCATAAAAAGATCAAAATCTTGAAAATTGCATCACAAAAATATTCTCTGCATAGCATTGCATAGCATTCGCATTTTTCGGATTGAGTTTGATAGTTGAACGAGTCTAAGTAAAATCCGGAGATTGGAGCTTGATTGGACCTTAAAATCTACCTAATAACAGGAACCTTATAGGAACTGGGTTTGAGGTACTTCAGGTCTAGTTGACTTAATTCTTTGAGGATCACGGGACTTGGTTCAATGGATTCTTGACTGCCTAAGTAGAGTATTTCGGAGCACATGCACGATTCTTGTTGATAATGACCTAACTTGGACACCTGCACCTTTCACATGGCTCAACTCAGTTGGAGTGGTGAGGGGATTGGATTTGCCGGTATGAGACGCACACAAGTGGAAACACTTGTCCTCCTCTAGGGAGGGAAGTGCACCCCAACCCGTCCAATGATTAGGAAGTCTAAAGACAGGAGGCTGTGGGTTGCGATAAAGCTTCAAAAGAGGGATAGTCTACTGGCTCAAGAGGGAAAACTCCTTATGTAAATGCTGCTGTGAATAGTATTTCAAAAAAAAAAAGTTCAGGCATGTACAAAAATAAAAAGCCTGCAAAGTATGTACATATGTTGTAAAGTCAATAAGCAAGCTTGAGTTCCAAAGTCATATCATGTGAGCCTGCAGCAGGATGACTTGACTACACTGGTCTTGCATCCAAGGATAGGTAGCTACACTGGTTACCGTCCATTCTTCTCTTCACCCCCTCCTCTTGAGCTGGTGGCCACTTGAACTTAGAAGGGAATACCCCGCTCCTCGAGGATGGAGTTGCTGGATTGGGGAATCATTGGGTTGTCGTACTGGAGAAGTCAGTTTCTTTGTCATTCTAGTTGGGGAGAGCCACCATCACTTACACTGTACAAGTCAGATTCATAGTCGTAAGGATTTGCGTATGAGTTGAGATATTTCTGACATGGCTATTGAGGAGACTTGGACAGAGTTTTGGGATTCTCGAAGACTGTTGGATTTCAAATTCGGTTCTCAATAAGGTTCCGCCCGCACTAAAATTCCAAAGGTCCGACTTAAGCTCCAAACTTTGATTTTGGGAAGACAAGTTTAATAGTTAAATTTAATCCATCTTTCTTCTTTTTCTTTTCTTTATTTTTCTTTTTCTGCACTTATTGCATAAGTGTTTGCTAGGGACTAGCAAAGGCAAGTATAGGGGGATGATGAATCCACGTTTCATCATCTTTATTCTATCATTTTGGCCTTAAAAACCCTAGTAAATGCGTGTAAATAGGCTTAATATAGGCATTTTAGCATTCATGCATATGTGTGTATATATTGTATAAATTGCGGTTTTTAAAGCCAAAATTATAGAATAAAGAAAAGAAAAGAAAAAGAATAAAATATTGTAAATATTTTATGACCCGAAACCCCGAGACCTAGGCATCTTGATGAATAGGTCGACAAGGAATAAAGTAGGGGGAGATAAGGTCAAAAATACAGATAAAATACCTATACATTCTATTCATTCTTTATTCATTTTGGGACCTATTTTTGGTTCCACTTTTTATACATCAAATAAAGAAACTTTGTACATGAAAGTTGTAGATAATTAAATAAAGAAAAATACAAAATTGGTTTCACAGAAAAATAATATACAGATAAAAAGTTATGGTCTGAATAAAAATCCAGAATGCCAACTTCCCAGACCCGTATCTCACAAATAAAAACTCCAAATGCAGCGTACTCACCTTTAATTGTATATAGAAGAAAATAAGCTAATTAATGGCGGTGGTTTCGCATTTGGCGGAGCTACGGTTTGAAAGTTGAGTTTTGGACCCTCGTTGTATACTTGTACATATTAAAATATTCAATTTATTATTTATTTATTATTTTTACAATTTTGTATTTTTATAATGTTGTAAATAATACTTATAATAATAATGTACATTAAAATAAGAAGAAAAACCTAATAAAAACAAAAAAAGAAAATATTTAAAAATAAAATACAATAGATACATTACCTATATATATACCTATACAAAACATATTTGTATTTTATTAAATATACAAAACATATCAGAAAAATAAAATAAAAATATATTTATGTATATAAAAGTATTTTATAATTTTGTAAAATAAGAAATAAAAATAATAAATTAAAATCACAAAATAAAAATAAAAGGAATAAAATATGTAGATAATATACCTATATAGGGGTATAATAGCAATTTGTAAAAATATGTCTCATAAAAATAAATAAAAAATCATGATAAAATAATTTATAAAATTACAAATATTTTTATTTTATAACCTAAAATTAATAAAATCGTTTACTATTTTAAAATGAATTTCTAAATAATTTTTTCAGGCTTTTTCCTGGTTGGTCCACGTGGACCAACCAGGGGGGCTGGAGAGTTGACCCGCGGTCAACTCTCTGACCCCAGCCTGGACAGTGTCAGAATGTGTGTTTTCGTGATTTTCGCGGATTTTTGGAGACCGCACCTTTCACCGAATCGAGTCGATGTCTTCACGAGAGTTGATCACCTATGACTCCTCTAGCTCGCCCTAGGATTTTTTCGGGGAGAGCATCACTGCTCTTCCCGTTGCGCCTTGATCTTCGAGCCTCCTCGCCCATGTTTCAAAAACCGCCCAGCCACCTCCATTTCCCTTTGAACCCCTTTTGGTCCCTGTTTGAGCCTCTTCTTCCACCTCCGGATCGACGTCGGTGACAGGGACGCCTCCAGCTGGACTAGTAGCGCTCAGGCGAGGACCGAGGAGGTCTCCAACCCCTCATCTCCGGCCTTGGCCGTCGAGGTTCCATCTCGGGTTATACACCCTCGAGGTCGTCTTTCTTACTTGTTTTTCCTTGCTTAGGTAGCTGTTAGTTCTAGGAATAGTTGTGTGTTTTTAATTTTTGATTAATCGATTCCGTCGCCCCGCATTCCGCAACCGATTGGGTCGCCGGAGCTCTTGAGCTCCGTTGATCACCACCAACCACCGTACACTCCACAGCCGCATCCCTTCATCAAAAGAGTCTGGGACCTGCAAGTTCTTGTTTCTGCTGCGTTTTCTTTCCATTTGCAGGTCCCAAGGGAGGAAACGGGGGCATTTTGCGTGACGACCAGTGGGCACCTGGGCGCGGCTGCTCCTCCGCCCTCGCGGGCGAGCTGCGGTGTCCCTCCGCCCTTCTTTGCGCCCTCGGACGACTTAGAACGCTGCCAGGAGCCGTGCGCCCCCTTTTGCAACCTCCAACGACGACGGAGTCGAGGGGGAGGGGCCGGGGAACTTCAACGTCGCCGGCCCGCCTCCCGGTTCTTCGTGTTCACCTCCGGGCCGTCGGATTCAGCGTGTTCTTCCCATGCTACAGCAGCCGTCAGATGAAGGCCGCCAGGACCGTCCATTGCGCCGAGATCTCCTAATCCTGAGCGTCCAGACGAAGGGGCATCGGCGCGCGAGAGCTTGCCACGTGTGTTAAGTGAACGATCGCGCACCGTTGGATCTGCCCTCCTGTTGGGTATTTTGCGTACATAACCCAGTGTTGTTTTTGTTATTATTTATTAGTTTATAATCTTTCAACTGCCGTAGAATATTTTTGTAACATTTGCGAACTCGCCCCCGAACGATTTGTATATTGCGGTTTCGTCCCTGCCAGTCACGTGCTTGACGCATGTGACCTGGCATTTTTGCAGGAGAAGCCCCTCGAGTTTTGGGTGTTGCTATTTGGTCTTGAAAGTATTTAATCCTGTTGTATTTTCGTTGACAAATTTCATTCGTGCCCCTGGATTTCTTGCATATCACATAAATGCCCCTGGCCGTGTGTAGTTTCTTGCTGTAGTCTCTATTTTTTGCATACATCTACAAAACCCTAAAAAATATACAAAAATTGCATTAAGCTCCTGTTGCATAGTAGTTTATCAACATATTTTTATTTTTCACATTATTGCATTTTTTATATTTATTAAAAATCAAAAACGTCTATTTTGTGCACTGTCTAGCTTAGAAAATACCTAAAAAATATAAAAACACTCCAGAAAAATCCCAAAAAAATATATATTGTGTCTTTTAGTTTGTTTTAACTCCCAGCCAAAAATCATTAAAAAATACAAAACCAAACCCCTAAAAATTGCAAAACTCTAAAAACCTTCATAAAAATTTATAAAATTCATAAAAAAATCCAAAAATAGTGTTTTCTTTTCCTAGATTTTCCTTGTTTTATTATCTTTGAGTGAAAATTAATTGGGAGAATTTTTGTTACTGTTTGCTATTTTATTTCTCCATTTTAAGTTTCAGCCTTGCATTTTATCCACTGTTTTCTTTATTTTGCTAATTAAAAATACCAAAAACATTCTAAAAATTACCCAAAAATCACAAAAACAGTAAAAAAGTATAAAAAGACCAAAAAGACTTTATTTGCTTATTTTTGAGTATTTTTATCTATTTTTATAAATATTTTAGCTTGCCTTCTATTACATTACTTTTATATTCCAATATTGAAAAAGAAATAAAAAAAATATGAAATATAAAAAGAAAATATAAAAATCAGTAAATTAAAAAGCAAAATACAAAAATATAAAATTAAAAATTAAATAAAAATTATAAAATTAAAAACCCACAAAAAATAGCATAGTAGACACTTGATCACTTTCACACACATTTTGAGCCTTAGTGCCCCGTTCTACCTGTCTGCTCTCTGTGTTCGACCTCTACACATACTTGCACTATACACATCTTGTTGTAGAGTTATAATAAATTTTAACTCCGCACATTTACTTTCATTGCTTCATTTAATTGTTGTGGGTTAATTGTTGTTTGAATATCGAATTTCGTTGGAGGTCAAATCAGCGACTGTTGATTCGCCTTGTGAGTCAACACGATCTCTGCGATTTCCGGGTTCAACAGTAGAGCCCTCCAATATTCTTCTCGAGTGATTACCGGCTAATTCTGTACGGGACAGTCGGTTGGGAAAATATCGGGTAACCCAACAGGTCACGTAATCACTCTGATATCCTGACTGAATTTTCCCAACCGACTGTCACGTACATAATTAGCGGGTAATCACTCGAGAAGAATATCGGAGGGCTCTACCTAGTGTTCGGGGTCACTCTCTCGCACAATCAAACCCCCAATTCACCAACGCAACGCGAGCTGAAGACCGTAAAGGCTCGGTTAATTTATCTTATCAATTTTATTTTGGTGATCAGTCAGGATATCAGAGTGATTACGTGACCTGTTGGGTTACCCGATATTTTCCCAACCAACTGTCCCGTATAGAATTAGCGGGTAATCATTCGAGAAGAATATCGGAAGGCTCTACCTAGTGTTCGGGGTCACTCTCTCGCACAATCAAACCAGACAATGAGGGGGTTGCTCTCCCCAAGACAAGTTTTTAAGTGAGGTGTCTTTTAGGGTCGATAGTGTTAGCAGTCCCAAATTTTATTGTTTTTCTTTTTAGGTATTTTTCAATAAAAAGAAAATCTCCTAACAAATTTTTCGGCTCTCCTGGTTATTAAGTCCAAAACAGGGGGAGAAGATGAAAAAGTCGATGCGCGATGAAATCAATGATGCATGCAGAGTAAGAAATGCGTACCTGACTCCAGCAGTCTACATGCAAGATGATCCGCACAGAATTGAAAGATAGAAAATAAACTACCTAAATGGTGCAGGCGGAAAACCGAGTCCCTAGATAGCAATTTCTACTCGAAAGAACAGTCTAGCTGATCACCAGCCTCCGATCCAAAGGGTCCGATCTCGGTCCACCCCTCCTCCTCCCGACAAATCAGGTTCAGGAGCAGCGCTTGGCAGGGCAGGCTGCAGCACGTAGGCTCGAAGGAAGTGAGTCAACTATTTTTATTAATCTTTTATTATAGGTCCAATTACCGAACTATAGGAACAAGCAAATAAATTAGGGTATTTGAATCCTATGAATTACGTCACAATCAAACAGAAATTCCTAAGGCTAGGGGCTCGAGAAATCGGAAAAGGTAGTGAAAACAAAAGCCGCGTAAAAAGCCACGAAGAAAATCGACTAGCTAAAGGTTCCCCCAAGCACACCAGTGCTCAGCGAAACAGACTTGAGAGTGTCTAAGTCCAAGTCTAAGATGTCCATGTATTATTACAACAATTCAAATAACTGAAAATAAAAAGCTAATCTAGTCTAAGCTAATCCTCTCCAACTCAGCTACTCCCTCGCGCTCTCCTGCGGCTCCGTGCAGAAGGGAGCTGCCTCCGAACACCGCGGTTGCACTGGCTTCTCGAGAGTCGTCGCCTCGCTCCTCGAGCCCTCGCAAGACAATAGCAAAGTGTCAAATACCAGATAAAAATGAACCAGATAAAATAAAATAAAGCAAGCAGGGTATATATGCAAAAATGCAAGTAAAAATAAACAAGCACAAACAATCAAAAATAAAAATAAAATAAAAGAAAATAAAACAAAAATAAAGTAAAAATAAAAAGTCACGAAAAGCCGTGGACTCTGAAAGAGCCACGGAAAGCCGCGAAAAAGAAAACTAAAATAAAAGAAAATCAAATTGACTACTAAGTCGTGCTCCCCGGCAACGGCGCCATTCTGATGAGCAGAATGTCTGAATAACTAAGGTAAAGGTAAAACTAAGGTCGTTGCGACCTCAATCGCTCGGGTGCTCAACAAGAAAAATTCAGACCACCAAATAAAAATCAAAACATGGTAAAAATCAAGGTAGCGGTCTCGCTATTAGATTAATCTGGTATAGCGACCAGGGTCGAACTCAAGGAGCACGTGATGGCCTCGCGGCCTACGAAGTAGTCAAAAATAAAAACAAATAAAAGAAAATGCGTTTTGGTGGGTTTTTAATATTTTTATAATTTTTTTTGGATTTTTAAATTAATAAAGAAAATAAACAAACAAGAAAACAAGAAACTATCAACAATTATTTAATCAATCAAAAATGATCCAAAAAATCAAACAAAAATATTTTTATGTTTTTTTATATTTTTATGTTTTTGGTGAATTTTTGGTATTTTTCTGATTTTTAGGGAATTTTATAAAAATGAAACAAGACAGAAAATGCAAGACACTGTCCAGTCAGGCTTCTACAGCCATTTAAAAATGCTAAATGGCTGTTTCAAGGCCTGGAGTAATTTTCCTGTAAAGTATGAAATACAAGGAAAAATTAGGCACAAGATTCATTATTTTTGGATTTTTCAATTATTTATTAGAATTTTTCTAAGTTTTTCAATGTTTTTTAATTTTTATAATTTTTGTAACTCCAAAAATGACAAAATTGGTCAGAAAATCAAACACCACAAAACAAACAAAATCTAATTTTTTGTAATTTTTAAAGATGTTTTACTATTTTTTGTGAATTTTATATCTGGACAGTAAGCAAAATGAAGGTTTTGAATTTTTAAAAATAATAAATAGGCTCCAAAAATTTCCCAAAATTTAGTGAAAATTCTACACAGTGGCAGGAGCCATGTGTCAAATTTTCACGTAATTTGGATGATATTTGATATTTTATTTACAATAAATACAAGCCCATAGTCACAGGGACCTATTTGTCATAAAAATATACTCTGGGGCCTAACAGCAACAAGCAAAGAAATCCAGGGGGTCCTGTGCAAAATTTCCAAGATCTCACGCGCCAAGTGCGTGACCTGTGCACTGAGGGACCTTCTTGTAATAAAATTTAAGTCCCTGGACTAATTAGTAACACTACTAAAAGTCCAGGGGCAAAAGTATAAAATACCCACGGTATTCAGCACATGTGGAAATAAAATATTTACAGGGGTATATGTGCAAATACTAAAAAGATGTTTTCATTCATGAACACCTTAAAACATCATGCCCATACATGCAATTATCCCAAGAAATCACGTGTCGAAGCATGTGTCCCACCACGTACAGGGGTATAAAAGCAAATAAAAGAAATGACAAGGTCCACAATGCAAAATGACCAAAATAAAAACAACTGAACTAGATATTTACAAGATTAAATATTAACAACAAAAGAACAGGGGCCTAAGGGAAATTACCCCTTTATTTAAGCGGAGGGCTGGATGAGCGCCACGTAGCGAATCGGACGGTGGAGGAGGCACTGCACACAACAAAGGAACCCTGCTTGGATTAGACGGCAGAGGACCTCCCACGTGGAGGATCTGACGGCTATGAATCGCTGTGGGTGAACAAAGGGTCCCCTGCTCTGATCTGACGGAGGAGAGCTAGCCACGTGGATGATCAACGGCTGCTGTACGCCGTGGCTAACCCTCGTGGATGGAGGGTCCAGATCAGTCCTCCAAGAGATCGGATGGTGGAGGGCTCCTCAAATGGATGGCTAAGATCGCGTATGGAGCAGGAGGAAGATCGGACGGCTCTGGGGGATACTCGAAGAACAGGTGGCCGACGAACTTCGCCGGCCCGGTACGTGCACGGTGATCCTCCTCGCGGGCTACTGGTGATCGGAGAAGAAGCACCTGGGCCTCCCGCATCTGAAGAGCCCCTCCGATGGCGCAACGGAGCTCCGGAGAGCTCAGACGACACCGGCGGAGCTGGAGCTGCTGCTCCAAAACTTCAAGCCCTCAGATGGGCTCGTCTTGACCTGCAAAGCAACGCAACAGACTCCTGGGTCGAGGGCAAAGTGCCTCGACCCGGTTAGCGGTGGTGGGGATGATCGGTGCGTCGAGATGGGGGAGCTCCAGCGAAGCGACGGCGGTGGAGCCCCAATCCCAGTTCCTTTACGAACTGGGTTGAACGGTTGGGCGGAGAATGTGTGTGGAAGAAGCGCGAACGTGATGGTCGAATCCGATAGCCGAGATGTGGGTGAGGGTGGTCGGAATCAAGGGGCGACGACGAATGGGTGATTTGGGGCTAAACGGAAATTAGCTAAATAGATGAAGGACTAGGGCTACTTGATGGACGAGGTCGACTGGGGATGAGCCGATGAAGCTCTAGGTCCTAGCCTCGAGGGTCGTCAATGCCCGAGGCTCAAGCACCACGTCTGGGCGGCGCACGGCGGCGCTACGTCGCCAGATCGATGGTCCGGTCGCTCCCTCCTCGCTGCAACACAGCCAATCGCGAGCTGTCACTCAGGCGAGGGCAATGGAGGTCCTGGGGTGGAGAAATGGGAACCAAAGATGCGTGGAAGTACGGGCGGAGCTGATGCTTTATACGAGTGAGGGTCCGGCAAGAATAGGTCGGGCAGGGCACGGCGACGCTCGGATCCCTAGGTGGATGATCGAGCGTGGGTTAGTGATGATTCAAGGATAATCGGGGCCCGAGGTTTCTATTATTGGAAGTCGGATCATGCTGGGAAAAATCGGCAAAGTCGGGTCAAGAGTAAAGATCCACGGGTCTGTGGTCCAGGGGGGAGTTGACCGGGGGGTCAACGTCCCCCGTGGACCAATCAGAACTAGCCACGTCAAAAAGATTTAAAAATTCGATTTAAAATAGAAAATGGCTGAATTAATAAAAACTCAAAACATGAAAAGTGTTTCTTTTATTTTAAACCATTTTTTTGTGATTTTTAATTATTTTTTTTGAAATATAAATTAGGTATTTACAATATAGTGCTATATATAGGTATATACAATATTGCTTTTTAAATTTTGATTTTTAATTAGTTATTTTTATACACTTTTATTCCCCTTTTATATTTTATTTATTTATAGCATAAAATTAGGAATAAAAAGGTATTTTTATTTTATTTTTATTATTTATTTAAAAGGTTTAAATAAATAGTTATATACATTTATATACATGGTATATGTACAATGTTTCTTTTGGTTTTTATTTTTGTTCTTTTTATTTTAATTTTTGTTTTTATGGTTTTTATTTTATTTATTTACAATATGAAATATAGAATATATATAAGTTTTATGGGATTTTGATTTATTTATTTATAGGGTGAAATAAATAGAGAAAGTGGTTTTATGTACAAGGTGAATATATACAAGGTGAATATTTTTATTTTCTTTTTAATTTTCTTATTTCTATTTTGATTTTGTATTTACAAGTGTATACAAATATTTACAAGTAAATATGACCCATTTTTATTTTTAGAGGAAAATATTTATTTTTATTTAATTACAGGTATATGTACACATGAGCTTCCTTATCTCTCTCTACTTGGGCTTTTATGCGGTCAGGCCCATGCTGAGCCCTCCCTTGGGATTAGGTCGCTCGATATTTATTCTAAATATCTCCCTCTTTTTCTTTTATTTCTTTATTATTTTGTTTTTGCACAAAAACATGCTAATTATTTAATTTTATACAATGCATATTTTTTGGTAATTATTTGAATTTACATATATCTACATGTATTTGCAAAGGTTTTTGTAGCTAAAATATAAGAATAAAGAGTGATGAATGGGTATTCATCACCGGCCCTCCCCAGGCTCCCCCGCGAGTCCGCGGCCGATGACCCTCTCCACTCCTCGTGCTCCTCCCTCTAGATCCACGCCTCCAGCCTCCCTCCCTCACCTCCCACTGCCACTCCACCATGAAAATTGAAGTTGTAAATATGTAAGATAGGCTATACATCTATAGCCCAATTTTTGTAGGATTCACGGGCCGGCCCGACCCAGGCCCGCCCAATCTTGGGTCAGGCTTCGCTCGAACTTGGGCCCAGTCACTGAAAAATGAGCGGGCCTACTCCCAGTCACTGAAAAATGAGTGGGCCTACTCCCGGTCCGTGGGTCCAATTTCCTAAATGGGCCTGGGCTGGGCTAAGTTGGGCCCGATTTGAGCCCGACCCATGCTCCACCCTAACTCCACCTAAAGCTCGGTGAGAGAGGCTCCATGGGATGTCCCGAGGCTTTTAAGCTTCTTCACATTGTCCTGGAGCACTGCGAGGACCTCAAGGTTGTCCTTCTCATCAAAGAGCACCTGAAGGAAGTATATACCATATGAATATATGTACACTGCATCAAAATAGGTCTATAGCGATGTTTTTCTATATATCGTCCATTATTAAATATATAACGACAATACTATTTGTTGTGAAATTGCTTGTTATATTTAAAGTTAGAGATGAATGCATTATTTGTTACAACATTTTATTAGCGACATTGGATGTAGCAACGTTTATTGGTAGCTATTTTTCAAAAGTTCTGCTAATTATCGCTAATTTTTTAGTTGAAATTTTGGCATTGATTAGTTAAAATGAAATAAACTCGTCGCTAAGCTTCATCTTGCATGTAAATATTTGCATTTGTTAAGTCGAGTATTTGTTGATCTAGATATTTTGACACCTCTAATAGACAAGTGGGAGGAGATGGTTGTGAGACAGAATGATGAGATGGTTGAGAGAAAGGCCTAAGAGAGTTGGCTAGGTCTTCTTGGCAAAGGCAGAGAGCTGGGGAGAGGGCTGGGCTTGAGGGCTATGCAGGATTTCTGCTCCTTAAGAGGAGAACATATGCTCGGCAATGGTGAGATGCACTGCGAAGGTTTTCATGGACGTCACCACCGTCCATTCGCAGTCAGTGGAGATCACGATGCACTATAGGATGGATGGAAGACGGCGATGGCCATAGTAGCTTTTGGACTACGTCCCGAGCCACTCGATATTGATCGAGCGGCTCAAACGTTAAGGACTAAAAGAACATGGATTTCGTGAGAGCCGCTCGATCTTAAAGGAGCAGCTCGCGCGGCACACACTCCTCTTTAAAGGCGGCCTCTGCACTACTGCAGAGGATCCGACCTCTCTGCAGTGTACCTCACCACCACTGAGCATCCATTCGCCATATGAGGTACGTCTGTATGTATTACTATATATAGCAGCCAAGCAATCTTAACAATATGCAATGAAAAAGGATATTATCAATATCCGAATCTCAAAATGGATATATTATTAGAGAAACATTGGAAATATATTTGATAGCATGAAACTATGTTCGTGGCATAAACAACTAACCCAATCCAGCAGCCCGTCTCCAGTGGGATCACAACTCACGGCTGTGGGTCGTTGCCCAGTGATCAATTCCAGCAGAATAATTCCATAGGAGAAGACGTCTGACTTCTCCGTAAGTTTCCCACTTGACGCGTATTCTGGTGCCAAATATCTGATCGAAACAAACGTCAATTGTCACCATTCCAAACAAAATAAGAAGCAGAAGCATTAAAGTGAAAAACAAAAGTACTGAATAGATATCTGTATAATGATTATATTCTTCTGCTGAAGTGTTAGACATTCAGTACTAATATGGAAAGAGGTACTTTTTCCTTCGATCTAGTGACTTGTGCAGTAAACTAAGAAGAACAGCGAACTTTAACTTGTAGCATTACAGTCAAAAGCTTTTCCTGCATTACCCCAAAGTTCCCACAATTCTAGTTGTCACATGCGTCTGCTCGTTCGGAAAAAATTTGGCCAATCCGAAATCAGCAACCTGCGATGTGCATGGTTATGTTAAGAGCTGAACAGCGATCAAATCGGTGCAGAATATTCTACAGAAGAGTTTCTTCTCATAATATTTATGTCTGAATAGTCCGGTGTCACCTTTGCTTCAAATGCATCGTCTATAAGAATATTCGCTGCCTTGATATCCCTGTGAATGATTTTAGGATTGCCTGCAAATATATTCTCAACATCAAGTAAATTTTGTGACACAATTAGTTATGCAACCAAAAATACATCACTTGATTAGTATTATATTTATGTATCGTCCTACGTACTTACAATCCTCGTGCAAATAGGCCAAACCTTTCGCTGAACCAATTGCGATGCGCATCCGTTTAGGCCAGTCGAGATATGGGTGTTCTTTACGTTTAGCTGCATATTGACAAAGGGAATAATTTTTATGATAATTTCTTGCTTGAGTACCTCTAGAAAGATTATGGTTGCTTCAAAATGTCACGAAATCGCTTTCTATATTCTTCGTACCAAAGGAAAATCAGAAAAATTGACGAAAAGGGAGGAGGAGGAACCGAAGCAAGAGCTCGATCTCTCTTAGAAATTTATAATTTTTTGCACATAAGTAACAGTAAACTCTTAAAAAATAGATAATAATCGCTGTTTTTGTTGTAACTATATCACGGCCTCAAAGTATACATGAATACCTTCAAGTATGCCATGAAAATTTTACTAAAAAAATTGTCAGCAGAACACAAGATGTAGTAGCTGGCCAAACCAACATTATAAAGATTGGTTAGAAGAGATCCTAGATTGCAGAAATAAATAATATATATAAATACTATATATAGTTAAACTATCTAAATATTTTCATGTCTGTTAGAAAATTTTCCCCAAGAAAAAAAATTTCATGAAATCATTTAACATTGTAGGAAACAAATTTCTAAACAACTAAGGACGGGTTTGGTTTGGGAATAAACATAAATAAAGGTGAGGAATAAGTTAGAATAAGACGTTATTCTTGTTCAGATGGAAAGATAGAAATAAAGGTAGGTAAAGTGGAACAATGATAGTAATAAAAGTTGAATAAGGGTATAGAGAGATGGGCTTAATTAGGAGTAATAGTCCAAGGAGGAAAGAGAAGGGAAGGAACTAGCGCCCTTTTTACTATTCCCCAAACGAATGCGAATGTGTAAAATAGTACTTATGCTTGAGATCAATTACCGTGCAAATGGAAGTCCAGTGTATTATTTGGGACGAACTCATAGACAAGCAGCCTCCTGTCCTCTGCAATGCAGTACCCAACCAAGGAAACGAGGTTCCTGTGATGAACCCTACTGATCACGTCCAGTTCAGCTTGGAACTCCTTCTCCCCTTGCCAACTCCTTGGTTTCAGCTGCTTCACGGCCACCTCCCTCCCGTTCGCAAGCACTCCTTTGTGCACATATCCGAACCCGCCTTCGCCGAGGAGATTACTATCGGCGAACTGTTCAGTTGCTGCAAGCAGCTCATCGTATGTGAATACACAATTTAGGGTTTCGATACCGCCATGTTGGGGAGGCGGATGAGCAGGCACTGAGATCTCCATGCTCGAGTTATTTGTTGATTTGGAAGCCACACTCCAACTGGGATTGGATGGAGGGGTTTCTGACGAGGACGATGAGCCAGGAATAATTTGCATAGGTGGAGGATACGATCGCTTCTCCATTTTGATGGCATGTTTGGTGGCTATGAACTCGTTGCTTTGCAAACCTGGTGCTCGCTTATACTTCACATTACCTGAAACGAAGCATGCAGCAGAAATCACAATAAATTGTTGATGCTAAATATATAACAGATATCATTCACGGCAATATTAACTTTTTATTTTTTTTTTGAAAAGAGAAGGGGTGGACTCCCAATCTGGGATCCACCACGCATAAAAATGTATATATATATATGGTAAGAGAACTTACAGATACAAGGGCTTGTCAAACCTTACATTACAACATAGAACTCCAAGCGCTAAAAAGTGCCCTGCAGTGCGCAATCATATTTTCAGAATAGAAATTTTGTCCCCTAAAAATGACATCATTCCTACCACACCAAATGGCCCAAAGAATGGCGAACAAGTAAGACGTATCCACCCGTTGTCCCCCGCATTCGGCTCTGACGCAACTCCAAAAATTCGCCATATTGTCCACTCTTATCCAAGCAATATCTGCGTCCCTCCAAACACGCGTTGAGAATGGACAAGAAAAGAAGAGATGGTCCAAATCCTCCGCCTCCTGCCTGCATCTATCACATATGCAATCTTCCACCCCCAAAATATGTCCGCGACGACTCTTAGTTAGAATACTTCCATTGGTAAGTGATGAATACCCATTCATCACTCTTTATTCTTCTATTTTAGCTACAAAAACCCTTTGCAAGTACATGTAGATATGTGTAAATACAAATAATTACCAAAAGCATGCATTGTGTAAAAACCTATAATTAGCATGTTTTTGTGCACAAAATAAAAGAATAAAGAGCAAAAAGAAAAAGAGGGAAATATTTAGAATAAATATTGAGCAACCTAACCCAAGGGAGGGCTCAGCATGGGCCTGACCGCATAAAAGCCAAAGTAGAGGGAGATAGGAGCTCATTTGTATATATTTGTAAATACATAAAACTATATATTTTCCTCAACCAAAAATATGCTTGAACATATTGTGTATATTTTATTAAAAACAAAATAAAAAGATAAAAATCAAAAATTCCAAAAATACCCTTCCTTCACCTTGTGTATAAACCACATCATTGTATTTATTTAACCCTATAAATAAATTCAATTATTTTCCAAAATTTTTGTAAATATTCTTTGTTACATGTTGTAAATAAAATAAATAACAAGAAACAAAACAAAAATCAAATAAAAATCACAAAATGAAAAATACAAAAATTCATTGTATAAATACCATGTATATAAATGTATTCATTTATTTATTTCACCCTTGTATATATGTGATAAAAATAAAATAAAAATATTCTTTTATTCCATATTTTATCTTGTAAATAAATAAAATACAAAATGAGCATAAAAACACAAAAAAATAACAAATAAAAAAATCAAAAATAAAAATCCATACAGTGTACATATACCTATATATAGAGCTAACCTATTTTTATTCCCAAAAATTAATTAAAAATCACCAAAAAATAGAAAAAAATAAAAGAAAAATATTTCATGTTTTAAGTTTTCTCTAATTCAGCCTATTTCTACCCTAAAAAAATAAAACAAAAATTAACAACACGTGGCAGAGTCTGGTTGGTCCACGGGGGAATGTTGACCCCGGTCAACTCCCCCGCGACCCCTTTCCTATTCTGGACCATGCGCGCCGCGCCTCCTTCGCCGATTTATGCACGCGCATCCAGGCTGTCTTCCACTCAACCCCCGCGCCCAAATTCTTCGCCGCACATCCCTCTCCCTCGCCGGATCTTCAGCCATCAAATCTACACCTTCCTTTGCTGTCCTCACGCAACCCTAATCGCCCGGTCACACTATATATCCTTCACCTCCGCCGCATTCGCGCGCCATCTTTGGCCCTTCTCTTCCTTCCCCGTGACCTCCATTGGCTCCGCCTGAGTGACAGCGAGCGTTAGCCCGTGTTGCAGTGAGGCGAGGGAGCGAAACCATCGATCCGGCGGAACCTCGCCGTACTTGCTCCGCCGCCGGCGTTGAGCACCGAGCTTCAGGCCTTGACGCCCTTCGAAGCTACGACCAGGAGATAGCCCATCTCCACCACAGTCTCCAGCATCCATCAGGTAGCCGTATGATGAATACCCATTCATCACTCTTTATTCTTCTATTTTAGCTACAAAAACCTTTGCAAATACATGTAGATATGTGTAAATACAAATAAATACCAAAAGCATGCATTGTGTAAAAACCTATAATTAGCATGTTTTTGTGCACAAAATAAAAGAATAAAGAGCAAAAAGAAAAAGAGGGAAATATTTAGAAGAAATATTGAGCAACCTAACCCAAGGGAGGGCTCAGCATGGGCCTGACCGCATAAAAGCCACAAGTAGAGGGAGATAGGAGCTCATTTGTGTATATCTGTAAATAAATAAAACTATTTATTTTCCTCACCCAAAAAGATACTTGTACATATTGTATATTCTATTAAAAACAAAATAAAAAGATAAAAAATCAAAAAGCCAAAAACACCCTTCCTTCACCTTGTGCATACACCACACCTTTGTAATTATTTAACCCTATAAATAAATTCATTTATTTTCCAAAATTTTTGTAAATATTCTATGGATTATTTTGTAAATATATTAAATAAAAAAAAAAAAAACAAAACAAAAATCAAATAAAAATCACAAAATTGAAAATACAAAAATACATTGTATTTATACCATGTATATAAAGGTATTCATTTATTTATTTCACCCTTGTATATATGTGATAAAAATAAACTAAAAATATTCTTTTATTCCATATTTCATGTTGTAAATAAATAAAATACAAAATGGGCATAAAAACACAAAAAAATAACAAATAAAAAATCAAAAATAAAAATCCAAGTAGTGTACATATACCTATATATAGAGCTAACCTATTTTTATTTCCAAAAATTAAATAAAAATCACCAAAAAATAGAAAAAAATAAAAGAAAAATATTTCATGTTTTGAGTTTTCCCTAATTCAGCCTATTTCTACCCTAAAAAAATAAAACAAAAATCAATAACACGTGGCCGCTCCTGATTGGGCCACGGGGGAATGTTGACCCCAGTCAACTCCCCCGCGACCCTTTCCTTTTCTGGAAACCGCGCGCCGCGCCCATCTTCCCCGATTTTTCCCACGCGACTCCAGCTGTCTCCCACTCAACCCCCGCGCCCGGACTCTTCGCCGCACATCCCTCTCCCTCGCCGGATCCTCCGCCATCAGAATCACACCTTCCATTGCTGTCGCCACTCAACCCTAGACGCCCCGGTCACACTATATATCCTTCACCTCCGCCGCCCTCGCGCCGCATCTTTGGCCCATCCCCTTCTTCCCCGTGACCTCCATCGGCATAGCCTGAGTGACAGCGAGCTTTTGCCCGTGTTGCAGTGAGGCGAGAGGGGCGATTCCATCGATCCGGCGTAACCTCGCCGTCCTTGCTCCGCCGCCGCGTCGAGCACCGAGCTTCAGGCGTTGACGACCTTCGAAGCTACGACCAGGAGATAGCCCATCTCCAGCATAGTCTACTTCAGCCATCAGGTAACCTTAGATCCCTCTAGTTTAGCTTAATTTTAGATTACGCCCAATTCCGACCTCCGACGCATACCTCCGATTCCGGCCACTCCGATCACCCATTTTCCAATCCGACTCGATCAGCACCTTCACGACCTCCTCACGCACCTTCTTCACCCCTCCACACAACCCAGATCGCACAGGATCTGGGAGTCGAGCTCCCTCGCCGTCGCTTCGCCGGAGCTCCTCCGCCACGCCGCACCTTCCACCTTCACGCCACCTAACCGGGTCGAGGCACTTTGCCCTCGACCCGCGAAGCTCCTTGAATACTTTGCAGGTCCAAAAGGAGGCGTCTGAGGCCCCCCCCGACATCTTCCCAGGAGCTTCTTCTTCGTTGACCTCGCCGGAGCCTTCCAGGGCTCGGCCGAGGCCTTGGCCATCACCATCAGCTGCGGGCAGTCACCAGGAAGCTTCTCCGACCTTCAGGCGCAGCTGAGGAGGGGTGTAGCGCACACAGGAGACCGGCGAAGTTCGCCGGTGACGAGTTCCTCCTCCACCTTCCAGAGCCGTCCGATGAAGCCCTCGCTCCAGATCCAATCCTGAGCGTCCATTCCTCGAGGAGCAGCAGCCGTCGATTCAGTTGAGGAGTTCATCCGGACCCTTGATCGCAGAGGAGAGAGGCCAAGAGCCCAGCACCGTTAGATCAGCCACGTGGACCTCTCTCCGCCGTCGATCGAGCCCAAGCGCCGAAGGAGTAAGGGCGCGTTTGATCTCCACCGTCCGATCATCCACGCGTCACCATCGGGCCGTCGATATTAATAAAGGGGTAAATTTCATAGAGCCCCCTCTGTTTGTCTTATTTCAGTTTAGTCCTGTAATTTTAAATTCTAGTTGTTTATTTTCTGGGTCATTTGCATTCTGGACCTCGCACTTTATTTTAATTGCAATAATACCCCTGCCAGTAGAGACCCACGTGCGTCAGCACGTGTATTTTGGGATTTTTGCATTATATGCCCTGTTGTTCTGGATGTTATTCAATGAATGAAAAGTTTTGTTTAATTGCAAATATACCCCTGTGAACACTGATTTGACGCATGTGCGAATTATTTTGGGAATTTTGCAACCATACCCCTGGGCTTTTGATACGAGTTATCAAATAGCCCTCGGACTTGGTTTTTCTTACATTTAGGTCCCTGTGTGCCCCAGACACGTGCTTGGCGCGTGACTTCTTGGGTAAATTGCACCAGGACCCCAGAACTTTTGGGTATTTGCACTTAGGTCCCTGTGCACAGTGCCCCACCTTTATTTTTGAGTAAAATATCAAACGACCTCCAAATCCAATGAAATTTTGACACATGGCTCCTGCCATGGTGTAGGAATTTCTATGATTTTTGGGGACATTTTGGATTTCATTTATTATTTTTAAAAATTCAAAAACCCTAATTTTTGCTACTGTTTGACTTTAAAAATACCAAAAAAATATAAAAACTTCACCAAAAATTCCAAAAAAATTAGGTATTGTTGTTTACTGGTTGCTTGATTTTCTAGCCAACTTTGGCTATTTTTCATCGCTTAAAAACACTAAAAATTGAAAAACCCCTAAAAACTCATAAAAATTGTAGTAAATAAATTAAAAATCCAAAAACAATAATTAGGGTGCCCAAATTTTCCTTATTCTTCATAGAATATAGGAAAATTACCTTTAGGGCTTTTTGAGATCCAAAATTATTTTATTTTGTGGTCTTAAGCCTTGCTGGACAGTACCCTACATTTTTTGCATTGTTTGATTTTTAATAATTATTTTGTCCATAAGAAAAATTCCAAAAATTCACCAAAAACAGTAAAAAACATAAAAAACATAAAAACCATTTTTCCATAATTTTTGCATCATTTGTGTGTCTTGTATAAATTGTTGAAGTCCCCTTGTATTTACATTCCTTCATTTTCTCATCTTTTAAAAATCTAAAAAAAATTCAAAAACAAATAAAAACAATAAAAAAGACACTTTTGGATTCTTGACTACATCGTAGGCTATTTTAGCCAATCTGTGCTCCTTGTGTTCGACCCTGGGAGCTATACCAGGTTAATCTTATAGCAGACCGCTCTTTCTTGTGCTTGCTTGATCTATTTTGTGAGTGGTTTATTTTCTTGATTTACACATTTCGAGTGACTGAGGACAACGACATTGTGATTTATTTTCCACTTCAGTTGCTCCTTGATTTTTGTGTGATCACCGTAGTTTCCTTTAGTTTAGAGCAATTTTCGATTACGCCCAAATCCCATCTCCGACGCACTTCTTCGATTCCGATCACTCCGCTTATCATCTCGACCTTCCGACTATTCCATCACCTTCACCGTGTCCCCACGCACCTTCTTCACCCATTCGCACAACCCAGATCGCACAGGATCTGGGAGTCGAGCTCCACCGCCATCGCTTCGCCGGAGCTCTTCCGCCACGCCGCACCTCCCACCTTCACCCCGCCTTCTTGGGTCGAGGCATTTTGCCCTCGACCCGCGAAGCTTCTTGCCTACTTTGCAGGTCGAAACGAGGGCGTCTGAGGCCCTTCGCCATTCAGCCAGGAGCTTCGAGCCGCCAGGTCTCGCCGGAGCCCCTCAGGGCTCGGTTGGGCTCTTGGCCACCACCAGCAGCTGCGGGATCGTTCAGCGGAGCTTCTCCGACCTTCAGGCGCAGCTGAGGAGGGCGGATACACCTTCACGAGGCCGGCGAAGTTCGCCGGCCACCAGTTCTTCGAGGACCCTCCAGAGCCGTCCGATGCACCCTCTGCTCCAGATCTGATCGTGACCGTTCATCTGTGGAGGAGCAGCGACCGTTGATCCATTTGAGGATCGCATCTGGACCATCGATAGCAGAGGAGAGAGGTGCCAGCGTTTCATACGTCCGATCATACACGTGGACCTCTCCCCACCGTTGATCAGAGCCGAAGAGGAGAAGAGAGAAGAGGCGCCGCCATCCAGACCGTTCGATCAACCACGTGGCGCCTATCCGACCGTCGGCTATTAATAAAGGGGTAAATATCATAGGGCCCCCTCTGTTTGTCGTATTTCATTTTAGTCCTGTAATTTTTAATTCACGTTGTTTATTTTGTGGGTTATTTGCATTAAGGACCTTGGACTTAATTTTATTTGCGATTATACCCCTGCCAGTAGAGACCCACGTGCCTTGGCACGTGTTTTGTTGGGTTATTTGCATAGAACCCCTTGTAGTTCTGGTTGTTATTCATTGAATGAAATGTTTTGGTTATTTGCATATATACCCCTGTGAGCATTGATTTTGCACATGTGCGAATTATTTTGGGTAAATTGCAACATAAGCCCCTGGACTTTTGATACGAGTTATCAGTAGGTCCTTGGAACTTATTTTTATTACATTTAGGTCCCTGTGTGCCCCAGACACGTGCTTGGCACGTGACTTCTTGGGTATTTTGCACCAGGACCCCAGAACTTTTGGGTATTTGCACTTAGGTCCCTGTGCACAGTGCCCCACCTTTCTTTTTGAATAAAATATCAAACGACCTCCAAATCCAATGAAATTTTGACACATGGCTCCTGCCATGGTGTAGGAATTTCTATGATTTTTGGGGACATTTTGGATTTCATTTATTATTTTTAAAAATTCAAAAACCCTTATTTTTGCTACTGTTTGACTTTAAAAATACCAAAAAATATAAAAACATCTCCAAAAATTCTAAAAAATTAGGCTACTGTTTCTTGCTTGTTGTTTGATTTTCTAGCCAATTTTGGCTATTTTTCATCATTTAAAAACCCTAAAAATTGAAAAACCCCTAAAAACTCATAAAAATTGTAATAAAAAAATTAAAACTCCAAAAATAATAATTAGGGTGCCTAAATTTTCCTTATTCTTCATAGTTTTTAGGAAAATTACCTTCAGAGCTGTTTGAGATCCAAAATTATTTTATTTTTGGATCTTAAGCCTTGCTGGACAGTACCCTACATTCTTTGCATTGTTTGATTTTTAATAATTATTTTATCCATTAGAAAAATCCCAAAAATTCACCAAAAACAGTAAAAAACATAAAAAACCTAAAAACTAATTTTCTGGAATCTTTGCATCATTTTTGTGTGGTGTATAAATTGTTGAAGTCCAGTGTTTGTGTGCTTCCTGTCATTTTCTCATCTTTTAAAAATCTAAAAAAAAAAATTCAAAAACAAATAAAAACCCTAAAAAAGACTTCCTTGGATACTTGACTACATCGTAGGCCGTAAGGCCAATCTGTGCTCCTTGAGTTCGACCCTGGGAGCTATACCAGGTTAAATCCTATAGCAGGACCACGTCTCTGTATTTCATTGATTTTATTTTTATCTGTGGTTCAATTTTCTTGATTGACACGTTCTGAGCGATTGAGGACAACGACATTGTGATTTATTTTCTACCTCAGTTGCTTGTGTGATTTACGTGCGATCAGAATGGCGCCGTTGCCGGGGAGCACGGCTTTGTAGTCAGTGTTCATTCTTCTATTTCTGTCTCTCTACATTATTATTGTTTTCTGACCATCTCTATTTGATTTTTGTGCGAGGTACTGCTTGGACTGCTTGGAGCTACTATTTAGAGGACCCGCGCAGGAGGAAGAGAGAGAGAGAGAAGAAATTTTTATTTTAGAGAGAGAGAGAGAACATTATTCTTTTGTAATAATTTAGGACTCAAACTTTGGACTTGTGGACTCTTGTAACTTAGCGGGTCTGTTTCGCTGAGCACCGGTGTGCTCGGGGGACCCATTCGGATTTTCGCGGCTTTTATCGTGGTTTTCATAGCTAGCTGCCTTTTCCGGTGTTTACGCGGTTTTTCTCGAGCCCCTAGATTTAGGAATTTCTGTTGATTGTGACGTAGATATCTAAGGCCCAACACTTAATAGAATATCTGTTCCCATAGAACGTAATTGGACCTTGATAAAATTCACTGAAAAAGTTAGTTTAATTGAATTTGAGACCACGTGCCGTGAGGAGTCACATACAGCGCTGGCAGGACCCATTGTGGCGGGCACCGAGTGACTCCCAAGATCGGACTCCGGACTCGATTCGGTTAGCTAACTATTGTTCTTCACGATCAATAGAAGTTGCTCATCTAGGACTCGGTTTTTTCCCTCGTTGCATCATTTAGGTAGTTTAATTCTGTATTTAAATTCTGCGCGGATCACTTGCATGTAGAGTGCTGGAGACAAGGTACGCATTTCTTTCTCTGCATGCATCATTGATTTTCTCGCGCATCGGCTTTTTCGTCTTCTCCCTCTGTTTTTGACTTAATCATCAGGAGAATCGGAAAAACCGTTAGGCCGCTTGTATTTATTTTTTGTAAAAAAATTAAAAAGAAAAACAATAAAAAATTGGGACTGGATAACACTATTGACCCTAAAAGACACTCACATTAAAAATTTGTCTTGGGGAGAGCAACCCCCTCATTGTTTGGTTTGATTGTGCGAGAGAGTGACCCGAACACTAGGTAAAGCCCTCCGGTGCTCATCTCGACTGATTACCGACTCTTCTGTGCGGGACAGTCGGTTGAGAGAGTATCGGGTATCCCTGCAGGTCACGTAATCGCTCTGATATCTTGTATGTTCACCAAATAAAATTGACAAGATAAATTGACCGATCTTTCACGGTCTTCACATTGTGTTGCGTTGGTGAACAAGGGGTTTGCTTTGTAATCATATTTTCTCCAGATCCAATCCGCCTTACTCGCCAGATCAAGATGATGGGTAGACGATCTCTTAGGCAGCCTCTGGCTGCACCGCTTTCAGGCGCGGCTACTCCATCATCTAGGTTGGCCCGTGAGAGTCGAGACCAGCTCTCCGGGCCCGAGTTCGATTCCACCCTGTTCCCCCTCGACCCCCTTTCTTTTCCTACTGAGAGACATGAGCCCGAGGAAAGACGAATTGATTTAACCGAACCTGAGTTGGGCTCATCTGATTTTGCAGACGTCACTATGGCCGGAGCTGGCAGTTCAGACGATCGCCAGCCCGAACACTTTGTCTTAGACCAGGGGGCGATCAACTCCACCCTGATCGCATCATTAGAGACGGTTCAGCAGCAGTTACGCGATCAGGGGGCTTTTATGATAGAGATGAGAAGAGAGATGGAGCGACTCCGAAGAGAGAGAGAAGAGCCAAGCGAGCCCGAGGACATTCCTGACGCTGATGCAGAGGCAGCAGCCGCAGCAGCAGCAGCTGCCGCAGCGGCAGCCGCCGCGGGAGGAGGACCACCGAGAACGATGCGGGAGCTACACAACCCCGGATCTACACTGATGCATCATTGGGTGGTGGTACCTGCTATCGTGGGGGATTTCAAGTTCCCTCCGAACACCCTGCAGATGCTCCCTCACTTTCATGGGCTTGCCACTGAGGAACCCCATCTCCATCTCCAGGAGTTTTTGATGATCTGCAGTACTGTCCACGACCGTCATGTGGACCAAGATACTATTCGGATGATGGCCTTTCCTTTTTCACTGGCAGATAGAGCAGCCGCCTGGCTGAAACATCTAGGGAAGTTTGTCTACACCTGGGATCAGCTCCGCACCGAGTACTTGAACAAGTACTATCCACTCGGGCGGACGAATGCAGCGAGGGCCCTGATCAACAACTTCTCCATGCTCCCCAATGAGCAATTTCACGAAGCATGGGAGAGGTTTAGAGAGCTTCTGGATAGATGCCCACACCACGACATCTCGAAGCCGAACCTAGTTCAGAGCTTCTTCAGTGGGATGACACCAGAGCTTCAGGGTCTGGTGAATGCTTCTTGCGGCGGGTCCTACTTTGCCAAGGACCACAACCAAGTCTGGGCCATATACGAGGAGATGGCAGAAAATTACATGGTGATGTCCCAGACTCAGTTGTACACTCAGAGATCTCAGCAGCCGCCAGGATCCGTGCAGTATCAGCGGATAGCACGGGTTGATGCAGGTCCATCCAGTTCGTCCACAGTTGCGGCCGCACAGGCAGAGTCGGCCACTGCGGACATGGGGATTATCAGCGAGAAGTTGGACCGCATGGAAATCATAGAAAAGAAGCAGTGCCAGGGCATAACTCAGATGGAGCAAATGGCACAGACTCTGAGCGACATGAAGACCCAGCTCTTGTGTCTTCAGGAGGCACAGACGGCTCCTCAGCCCCGTCTTCTGTCGCGAGGCGATTCCGGCGGCAGCCGCAGCTCGTCCCAGCGCTCCAGCTCCTCACAGCAGCCTAGACAAGTTCACCTTGTACAGGCGGAGCCGTACCAGCAGCAGCAGCCCTCTTACCAGGCACCACCATCTCCAGACTTACAGATGGTGGTATATCAGCCGGATCAGCCTCTGGATGTACTCCCACCAGCCCCTTACGATGCAGAGCCGTTGATGGATGTCAACGGGATTTGGTATGACCGTCCTCAACCTGGAATCCGACGAGACCATCCCGGATTCAGGTGGGGGAATGGGGGCAACCAACCCCAGCAGCAGCCAGCCGGTCAGGGAGGGCAGTACTCCCAGCAGAGAGATCACCAGCAGCCCCCTGCATACCCACCACACCAGCCATCATCCTTCGGATCTCGTCCCTACCAGCAGCAGGGACAGAATTGGAGACGTGAGCAGCAAGCTCACCAGCAGCAGCATCATTCCTCTTTCCCCTCTCAGCCACAGCAACACCAGGTCCAGCAGCCTCATTACCAGAGAGGCAACCCGTCGGGCTCCCATGAGAGCCCAGCCATGGATGATCTAGCCCACCTCTTCACAGAGCAGCAGGCTACATTTAGACGGGAGATGGACGAGTTCCGCCAGGAGATGCGGGACCTGATGAGAGGGAAGGCCGCCATCCCTGCACAGATCGAGCCTAATCCGAATAACTTGAAGAGGAAATCTGAGCAGGTAGTTCACACTGAGCCTACCACTTCTAGTGACTCATTTGATGTTATCTCGTCGGATTTATTTGATGCTGATTTTGTCACACTTAGGAGCGGTAGAAGACCAGCAGGAGGCGCCTCATCTGAGCGACCATACGAGGATCCATCTAGAGCGCCAGATGAGGAAGAGGAGAGCGGTACTGAAGCCGCACACCATGATGACGGTGGTACTGATGCCACCCGAGATGCTGATGCCACCGGCGGTACTGAGGCCGCCGTTTCACCACATAGAGGAGGTGGTACTGATGCCACCAGCAGAGCCGAGCCAGCCAGCGGTACTGAGGCCGCAAGACGTCTAGTTGTAGAGCCAACTAGAGGTGGTACTGATGCCACCAACATTTATTCTGATAGAAATGTTGTCTTTCCTCGCATGCATGTATCTCGAAACTCTGATTTGAATAAAGGAAAAGGTTTAGTTTTTTCTGATCCCACTGTGGTGAATGATGTTTGTGAGGATCCGGTCATCGAATCATCTAGACCTATTCCTAGTCCTTCATCTGAGAAGGACCCTGTGATCCCCTTCCCTAGAGCCCTTGAGTTGGGGAAGGGGAAGAAAAAAGAAAAAGACCCAAAAAAGAGAGAGAAGGAGGAGTTCAGCCAGAGCATGATAGACCGATTCCACATTCAGCTGACCCTCAATGAGGCTTTGCAGCACATCCCTCTTCTTCAGCGGTCCTTGAGAGACAGGACCACAGTCAGGAGGAAGAAGAGGAACAAGACCGCAGAAATTCATGTGCTAACAAAAGCCACGTGTTACGCGATCCAGAACCATCTGCCGACTAAGAGGCCAGATTTAGGGGCCCTGTATGTCAGATGTCAGATTAGTGAGCAGAGGTTCAACCGCACTCTATTAGATAGCGGATCGTCGATCAACCTTCTTCCGGCAGCCCTTCTCGACCACTTAGAGTTGGGCACTCTTGTACAGAGCAGGACATACCTTCAGTTTGCTGATCGGTCTGTCAAGAGGCCAAAGGGGTTGTTGCGAGACGTTGTCGTCACGATTCAGGGTTTGCAATTCCCCGTGGACTTCGTAGTGCTGGACATGGAGACCCCTGATTCACTGACCGATTCCCCCATCATCCTCGGTCGCCCGTTCTTGGCCACAGCCAAAGCGGTGACTGACCATGACAGTGGGAAGGTATTCTTTCGCGTCCAGGGCGAGAGTATACAAATAGAGACGGTTAAGGACCACAGAGCCAGAGCTAGATCCCGCTCACATGACAGTACAGATTCAGAGCAGCTGACAGATGCAGAGCCAGACATCCACCAAGACTGTGATTTTGTGATCACAGATGATGAGGCAGTTTGGGAAGATCCTGCAGCACAGACCATCCTCTCATATTCAGATACATCTGATGCAGAGATGATAGCAGAGGATAGTCTGGAGAGCACAGCCCTGGTTCAGGATACTATTGAGTCAGCAGAGTCGGATCTTGATCGCGACACGATTTCCAGTGATGGTGGTACTGAGGCCACCCTGCTCTATGGTGGTGCTGATACCACCTTGTTCTCCAGTGGTACTGATGCCACTGAGTCTGATATAGATCCCTCGGATTCAGAGTCTGATTGGGCAGATTGTAATGATCAGATGCCAGATCTGGATCCACCTGAGCCTTTAGATGAGGAGGAGGTAGAGGCAGAGCAGAACAGAGACAATGTAGAGGACCCGCCTTCTCCAGATCCAGTTTGTGAGAGTTCATTATCATTTTCCCAGGCAAATTTGGCAGAATTATCCGCATACACACATCTTCTTCAGAAGCCAGATTTGCCAGCACCTAGCTGTCCAGAGCTAAAGCCGCTCCCTACTTCGCTGAAGTATCGATTCCTTGCGGGAGAGTCTGAGATGTACCCAGTCATCATCTCTGCAGATCTGACTGGAGAACAAGAATCCCGTCTGATGGAGGTTCTTGAAAAGAACCGCAAGGCAATTGGATGGAGCGTAGCAGATCTCCATGGGATTAGTCCCTCGTTGTGCTCCCACCATATCTATCTCGAGGAAGGGGCAAAGCCGTCGCGTGAGTTCCAGCGGCGACTGAACCCCAACCTAAGAGAGGTTGTCATGAAGGAAATATCAAAATGGTGGAGTGCAGATTTTATTTATCCCATTTCCGACTCCAAGTGGGTTAGCCCCTTGCATGTGGTGCCCAAGAAGACGGGCATCACTACTGTGATCAATGAGTCGGGAGAGGAGATCGCTACACGAGTACCCACCTCTTGGCGGGTCTGCGTTGACTACAGGAGACTCAACCAGGCCACCAAGAAGGACCATTTCCCCCTGCCCTTTATAGATCAGATCATTGAGAGACTGGCAGGGAAGAGCCATTATTGCTTCTTAGATGGGTACTCAGGCTACAACCAGGTAGCCATCGCTCCTGAGGATCAGGAGAAGACCACCTTTACCTGTCCCTTCGGTACATACGCTTTTCGACGCATGCCATTTGGGCTATGTAACGCCCCTGCGACTTTTCAGAGATGCATGCTGTCGATATTCTCGGACATGGTAGGGGAGTGTTTGGAGGTCTTCATGGACGACTTCTCGGTTTATGGCGACGGATTCGATTCCTGTCTTGACTGCCTAGACCGAGTGCTTCAGCGATGTATTGCTACCCGGTTGGTTCTATCTTGGGAAAAGAGTCACTTCATGGTGACTCAAGGGACGGTGCTTGGCCACATCATCTCCAACAAAGGCAGTAGATCCGGCCAAGGTCGATGTCATTCGGAAACTCACACCACCGTCCAATCTGAAGCAGTTACGGTCATTTCTGGGGCACGTTGGTTTTTATAGAAGATTCATTCATGATTTTAGCAAGATTGCCCGACCGTTGACTGACCTCTTGACGAAAGACACCGAGTTCCTTGTCGATGACAAGTGTCTTTCGTCCTTTGAGACTCTCCAGCAGTGCGTAATTGAGGCTCCTGTCCTTCAGCCACCCGATTGGTCTCTCCCATTCGAGATCATGACGGACGCCTCCGATTTTGCCGTAGGAGCAGTGCTAGGACAGAGGAGGGATGGAGTACCGTTTGCAATACACTATGCTAGCCGCACATTGGATTCCGCCCAGCGGAATTATACAGTCACAGAGAAGGAGATGCTAGCAGTAGTGTTTGCCCTAGATAAATTCAGATCATATATCATTGGATCTCGAGTGACCTTGTACACAGACCACACCGCCATCAGGTACCTCATGTCAAAGAAGGATGCCAAAGCCAGACTTACTAGATGGATCCTTCTACTCCAGGAGTTCGACATTGAGATCAAGGATAAACCTGGAGTCAAGAATGTGGTGGCGGACCATTTATCCCGATTAGAGCAGCCTGAGGATTCTGAGCAGATTGACCCCATTTGTGATACCTTCCCAGACGAGGCGATCCTTGCTATCACCTCACTCCCATGGTACGCCGATATTGTGAACTTTCTCGTTGCTGGGAAAGTCCCACAAGATTGGCCCAAGCAGAAGATTGAGACCTTCCTTGCGAAGGCCAAGTATTACCATTGGGAGGATCCCATCCTTTACCACGAAGGAGGGGATAGCATCTGGCGTCGGTGTATTCCTCAGGAGGAGAATCATAGTGTCCTCACGTACTGCCACAAGCTTGAGGCAGGAGGACATCATTCTGGGAGGAGAACGGCACAGAAAGTGCTTCAATCCGGCTTGTGGTGGCCTACCCTCTTCAAGGACTCAGATGAGTTCGTGAAGAGGTGTACTGACTGTCAGAGGATGGGCACTTGTGGACAGCGTGATATGATGCCGATGCAGCCCATTCACTTCTGTGAGGTTTTTGACGCATGGGGCATCGATTTCATGGGTCCATTCCCTAAGAGTCAGGGATTCGAGTACATTCTGTTGGCCGTAGATTATGTGAGTCGTTGGGTTGAGGCTATCCCCGCCCGAGCCGCAGATGCGAAGACAGTTTGCAGATTTTTGAAGAAAAACATCATTATGCGGTTCGGGGTTCCACGAGTTCTGATTTCTGATGGGGGATCTCATTTCATCAACGACCAGGTGAAGGCACTTGCTAGAGAGTTCAGTATAGACCATCGTGTTGCCACTCCATACCATCCACAGACAAATGGTCTAGCTGAAGTGTCGAATAGGGAGATCAAGAATATTTTACAGAAAGTCGTCCGCCCTGACCGAAAGAATTGGTCACAGCTTTTGGACTCGGTCTTGTGGGCATATCGGACGTCTTTCAAGACTCCATTGGGTACATCTCCCTTTCGCCTCGTGTATGGCAAGCCCTGTCACCTGCCAGTTGAGCTGAGGCACAAGTCACTCTGGGCAGTCACAGACATATTGATGGATCCAAATGGTATAGGAGACCAGAGGAGGGCAGAGTTAGCCGCCTTGGAAGAGCTTAGAGATGCAGCTTTCTCAAACAGCCTACATTATAAGGAGAAAATCAAGGAGTGGCATGATTCTCATATCAGCCACAAGCATTTTGAGATTGGACAGAAAGTATGGCTGTTTGATGCAAGGCTTAGATTATTTCCAGGGAAGCTACAGAGCAAATGGAAAGGACCCTATTTGGTCAGAAAGGTACACGATAACGGTAGCATTGATATATCCGAGTTATCTTCTGAGAGTACCTTCCGAGTGAACGGCCAGCGGCTCAAACCATTTCTAGATCATGAGCCGCGGGACGTTATTATTGCTGCTATTCATTTTGCGTGAGATGTGGTCTTTTGACTCACATCTTTTACATCTCACGCCTGATTTTCACTGTTCCTCCGCCTGTATAGATCCAGTTGTCCATATCATTCTATTCTTTAGTCCCACATCCCATCTCTCATCTTATGATTATGCTATACTTAGGGTGTACTTTACCCTAAGTATAGGGGGGATGTCGGGCCTGTGAGTATTCTTTTCATTCTTTCTGCTCTTGTTTTTGCTGCCTATACTTAGGGATATTTCACCCTAAGTATAGGGGGGGCAGATTCTGTATATTCCTCACTCGGTTTTCCCTTCATGCACAGCTTTCTATACTTAGGATTAGTTAATCCTAAGTATAGGGGGAAACCACCGAGTTCCTCTCATTCTATTCATTTATTCGTTCCTGTACTTAGCCATTCCTTTTCACTTCCCTTTTACTAAGCACGAGTTATGTCTTCTTCATCGCTCTTGATCACTCTGAGGACATCGCTCGAGCTAAGTATAGGGGGGGTGTGTATATATTTCATATATACTTTAGCCATAACTCGTACTTTGTGTGAGTGTGTTAATAAAATGGCTAAAAATCACAAAAATTAAAAATTTTTCATAAACCTCTTTTATTCTTGCACATACATAGCTAGTGTAAAAAGTATTTTTGTAAAAATGATTTCAAAAATCTTTTGTGTAAAGCTTGTGTAAATATTTTGTATCAAAATTATGTATATAGTACAAAATTTTTCAAAATGTTTTGAAAATCAAAAGTTTGCAAAAATCTTGTGTAAATGTGTGTAAATATCATTTTGCAAAACTTGCACTTCATGCATCATTCATTCATGATTTCAAAACACTTTTCAAAAAATTTTGCATGATTGTAAAATATTTGTAAATAGCATCTTTTGTACATATATGTATATAGTTTTTCCTGGATGAGAGTTGACATTTAAATTAAGCCTGGAATTAAATTGGGAAATGGAGCTTGAATAAGATCTTAATTCACCTAATTTCAAGAGGAACCTTATAGGACTTAGGGTTAAGGCTTTTCAGGTCCATAAGGACTTAATTCTTTGAGTCCACTAGGCTATGAGCATATGTCATCTTGATGAGCCTAAGTAGAGCACTTAACAACACACGCATGACTCTCAGAGACAATGGCTTCACTTGCACCTGCACTTTACACATGGCTCTCCATGGATGAGGTGGTGAGGAGGCAGTTTCCTTTGGCTTGGGGTAGCATATGAGGGTAGTACTTCTAGGCGGAACCTCTCTTCTTCTTATAGTGAAGGAAGTGCACCTCAACTTGGTCTAGTGGTGTTGAAAGCTAAAGACAGAAGCTGTGGGTTGCAATAAAGCTTCAAAAGAGGGATAGTCTACTGGCTCAAGGAGAAATTTCTTATATATGCTGCACCATGTAGATATGTGTACAGAAGTCTTGAAAAAAAAAAATGCAAAAAGAACTCCAAAAAAGTGGTGGGTCGGATTGAAAATTTAATAACCCCACCGGAGTGAAAAGCAAAAGCTTATGGTATCATGTTACATCTCATGAAGCTTGCAGCGGGAGACTTAGCTACACTGGCTAAGCTTCCAAAACTCTATACTTCTACCCCCTCTTCTTGAGCCGGTTGCACTTGAACTTAGAAGGGAATACCCCGCTTCTCGAGGAAAGAGTTGCTAGACTGAGGCATTAGAGTTACCAGGTTGAGGGAGGTTGTTTCTTTGTTACTTCTGAGGTGGGGAGCCACATATCACTTACACTGCATGGAAAGATTCATGGTCATTAGAGTTTGTGTATGTAGACTTGTTCTGATCTGGTTTATTGAGGAGTCTTGTCCATAGACTGGTGGAACTTAGAGGCTGTTGAGTTTTAGGCTTAAGTCCAAATAAGGTTCCGACACATTAATAATCCAAAGATCTGATCGAGCTCCATATTTCAATTTAATGAAGGAAAATTTAATAAGTCAACCTTACTCCATGTACTTCCTCTTTTTCTTTTTCTTTTTCTTTCTTTTTCACTTCTTTTTCAAATAAGTGTTTGCTAAGGGACTAGCAAAGTTAAAGCATAGGGGGTGATGAATACCCATTCATCACTCTTTATTCTTCTATTTTAGCTACAAAAACCCTTTGCAAGTACATGTAGATATGTGTAAATACAAATAATTACCAAAAGCATGCATTGTGTAAAAACCTATAATTAGCATGTTTTTGTGCACAAAATAAAAGAATAAAGAGCAAAAAGAAAAAGAGGGAAATATTTAGAATAAATATTGAGCAACCTAACCCAAGGGAGGGCTCAGCATGGGCCTGACCGCATAAAAGCCAAAGTAGAGGGAGATAGGAGCTCATTTGTATATATTTGTAAATACATAAAACTATATATTTTCCTCAACCAAAAATATGCTTGAACATATTGTGTATATTTTATTAAAAACAAAATAAAAAGATAAAAATCAAAAATTCCAAAAATACCCTTCCTTCACCTTGTGTATAAACCACATCATTGTATTTATTTAACCCTATAAATAAATTCAATTATTTTCCAAAATTTTTGTAAATATTCTTTGTTACATGTTGTAAATAAAATAAATAACAAGAAACAAAACAAAAATCAAATAAAAATCACAAAATGAAAAATACAAAAATTCATTATATAAATACCATGTATATAAATGTATTCATTTATTTATTTCACCCTTGTATATATGTGATAAAAATAAAATAAAAATATTCTTTTATTCCATATTTTATCTTGTAAATAAATAAAATACAAAATGAGCATAAAAACACAAAAAAATAACAAATAAAAAAATCAAAAATAAAAATCCATACAGTGTACATATACCTATATATAGAGCTAACCTATTTTTATTCCCAAAAATTAATTAAAAATCACCAAAAAATAGAAAAAAATAAAAGAAAAATATTTCATGTTTTAAGTTTTCTCTAATTCAGCCTATTTCTACCCTAAAAAAATAAAACAAAAATTAACAACACGTGGCAGAGTCTGGTTGGTCCACGGGGGAATGTTGACCCCGGTCAACTCCCCCGCGACCCCTTTCCTATTCTGGACCATGCGCGCCGCGCCTCCTTCGCCGATTTATGCACGCGCATCCAGGCTGTCTTCCACTCAACCCCCGCGCCCAAATTCTTCGCCGCACATCCCTCTCCCTCGCCGGATCTTCAGCCATCAAATCTACACCTTCCTTTGCTGTCCTCACGCAACCCTAATCGCCCGGTCACACTATATATCCTTCACCTCCGCCGCATTCGCGCGCCATCTTTGGCCCTTCTCTTCCTTCCCCGTGACCTCCATTGGCTCCGCCTGAGTGACAGCGAGCGTTAGCCCGTGTTGCAGTGAGGCGAGGGAGCGAAACCATCGATCCGGCGGAACCTCGCCGTACTTGCTCCGCCGCCGGCGTTGAGCACCGAGCTTCAGGCCTTGACGCCCTTCGAAGCTACGACCAGGAGATAGCCCATCTCCACCACAGTCTCCAGCATCCATCAGGTAGCCGTAGTTTCCTTTAGTTTAGAGCAATTTTCGATTACGCCCAAATCCCATCTCCGACGCACTTCTTCGATTCCGATCACTCCGCTTATCATCTCGACCTTCCGACTATTCCATCACCTTCACCGTGTCCCCACGCACCTTCTTCACCCATTCGCACAACCCAGATCGCACAGGATCTGGGAGTCGAGCTCCACCGCCATCGCTTCGCCGGAGCTCTTCCGCCACGCCGCACCTCCCACCTTCACCCCGCCTTCTTGGGTCGAGGCATTTTGCCCTCGACCCGCGAAGCTTCTTGCCTACTTTGCAGGTCGAAACGAGGGCGTCTGAGGCCCTTCGCCATTCAGCCAGGAGCTTCGAGCCGCCAGGTCTCGCCGGAGCCCCTCAGGGCTCGATTGGGCTCTTGGCCACCACCAGCAGCTGCGGGATCGTTCAGCGGAGCTTCTCCGACCTTCAGGCGCAGCTGAGGAGGGCGGATACACCTTCACGAGGCCGGCGAAGTTCGCCGGCCACCAGTTCTTCGAGGACCCTCCAGAGCCGTCCGATGCACCCTCTGCTCCAGATCTGATCGTGACCGTTCATCTGTGGAGGAGCAGCGACCGTTGATCCATTTGAGGATCGCATCTGGACCATCGATAGCAGAGGAGAGAGGTGCCAGCGTTTCATACGTCCGATCATACACGTGGACCTCTCCCCACCGTTGATCAGAGCCGAAGAGGAGAAGAGAGAAGAGGCGCCGCCATCCAGACCGTTCGATCAACCACGTGGCGCCTATCCGACCGTCGGCTATTAATAAAGGGGTAAATATCATAGGGCCCCCTCTGTTTGTCGTATTTCATTTTAGTCCTGTAATTTTTAATTCACGTTGTTTATTTTGTGGGTTATTTGCATTAAGGACCTTGGACTTAATTTTATTTGCGATTATACCCCTGCCAGTAGAGACCCACGTGCCTTGGCACGTGTTTTGTTGGGTTATTTGCATAGAACCCCTTGTAGTTCTGGTTGTTATTCATTGAATGAAATGTTTTGGTTATTTGCATATATACCCCTGTGAGCATTGATTTTGCACATGTGCGAATTATTTTGGGTAAATTGCAACATAAGCCCCTGGACTTTTGATACGAGTTATCAGTAGGTCCTTGGAACTTATTTTTATTACATTTAGGTCCCTGTGTGCCCCAGACACGTGCTTGGCACGTGACTTCTTGGGTATTTTGCACCAGGACCCCAGAACTTTTGGGTATTTGCACTTAGGTCCCTGTGCACAGTGCCCCACCTTTCTTTTTGAATAAAATATCAAACGACCTCCAAATCCAATGAAATTTTGACACATGGCTCCTGCCATGGTGTAGGAATTTCTATGATTTTAGGGGACATTTTGGATTTCATTTATTATTTTTAAAAATTCAAAAACCCTTATTTTTGCTACTGTTTGACTTTAAAAATACCAAAAAATATAAAAACATCTCCAAAAATTCTAAAAAATTAGGCTACTGTTTCTTGCTTGTTGTTTGATTTTCTAGCCAATTTTGGCTATTTTTCATCATTTAAAAACCCTAAAAATTGAAAAACCCCTAAAAACTCATAAAAATTGTAATAAAAAAATTAAAACTCCAAAAATAATAATTAGGGTGCCTAAATTTTCCTTATTCTTCATAGTTTTTAGGAAAATTACCTTCAGGGCTGTTTGAGATCCAAAATTATTTTATTTTTGGATCTTAAGCCTTGCTGGACAGTACCCTACATTCTTTGCATTGTTTGATTTTTAATAATTATTTTATCCATTAGAAAAATCCCAAAAATTCACCAAAAACAGTAAAAAACATAAAAAACCTAAAAACTAATTTTCTGGAATCTTTGCATCATTTTTGTGTGGTGTATAAATTGTTGAAGTCCAGTGTTTGTGTGCTTCCTGTCATTTTCTCATCTTTTAAAAATCTAAAAAAAAAAAATTCAAAAACAAATAAAAACCCTAAAAAAGACTTCCTTGGATACTTGACTACATCGTAGGCCGTAAGGCCAATCTGTGCTCCTTGAGTTCGACCCTGGGAGCTATACCAGGTTAAATCCTATAGCAGGACCACGTCTCTGTCATTTCATTGATTTTATTTTATCTGTGGTTCAATTTTCTTGATTGACACGTTCTGAGCGATTGAGGACAACGACATTGTGATTTATTTTCTACCTCAGTTGCTTGTGTGATTTACGTGCGATCAGTAAGCAGCCATATGAATACCTTTATCCTGCTGGGCACCCTGCTCTTCCAAATGATGTTGGCATCCAGTCTCGTGTCACTTCCCCCCTGCCCGTCCTCTCCCGTGAAGAACCGGTAAGCCTTCTTAACTGTGAACCTCCCATCGCCCCAAACCCAATGGTCCCGCCTCACCGTTGGACCCTCGACTCCCGCCAGCTCACTCCGCAATCTAATAAAATCCTCCATCCTACGAGAAGAAAGTAAAGCAGAGAAATGGAATTGCCAATCGCCATGATCCCACATATCGCTAACAACAGCTTCTTTCCTACTTGATAAGCTGAATATCCCTGGAAATCTCTCCTTTAGCACCCCATCACCAGTCCAATCATCAAGCCAGAATTTGAAGCCGTCACCATTGCCCACCATAGGTCGCATCTTGATGGTCATATCCGGAAGAATCTTAACAATCGCATGCCACAACACAGATGGAGCCCGAATCCGAGAGGTCTCTAAAGAAGGAGTCGCGCAATAAATCTTCCGCAGGAGCCTACAAACCAAGTCCTCGGATGGCCCCCATATACGAATCACCCACTTGCCACAAGGGCCTTGTTCATGTCTCCCAATCTCAGGACCCCCAAACCACCCAACTTCCTTGTTGTTGTGACTTTTGTCCAATCTGTCAAGTGGATTCTCTTCTTCATTTGCCGCCCATCCGACCAAAAAAAACGCCTCATGAGAACCTCCATCCTCTTACGGATCCCAACGGGCAACAAGCGTGTGGAACAAAAGAAAATAGGTATGGCAGAGAGAACGTGCTTCAGCAACACCAACTTACCACCCTTTGATAACGTAGATGCCTTCCAACCAGCCAGCCGTCCCTCCAACCTCGCCAACAGGGGTCTCCAGTCCGCAGTCCGCAACCTCCCCGCCACAAGAGGAAGCCCAAGGTAATTGATAGGCAAAACACGAACGGGGCAACCCAGAGTGCCCCTAATAACCAGTGTCTCCTGCTCTGACAAACCAAAAGGCACCACCGTTGATTTCTCTCTATTAATTTGGAGGCCCGAAACGAGCCCAAAAATGTCCACTATTCTTGCCGTCCTCCTAATTCTGTCCAGCTCTGGTCCCATGAACAACACAGTATCATCGGCATACTGCAACAACGGAATAGATATCTCCCCATTAGTATATCCATCGCACCACTCCTCTTCCGCCGCCAACCTCAGTAGAACCGCCAACGCATCCGCAACAATCACAAAAAGCAAAGGGGCAAGAGGGCATCCCTGACGGATCCCTCTCTGCGGCTGAAAAAAACCCCCTTCAGGCCTACCATTCACGAGCACCGCCAAGGAAACCGTCGTGACACATCGCTTGATCCATGCCACCCATAAAGGTGGAAATCCCCTCTTCTCCAAGGCCTTCCAAAGAAACCGCCAATCCACACAATCATACGCCTTTGCAAAATCGATCTTCCAGAGCAGGCCTCTAGTCTTGTTCCTCTTCCAATCCGCAACCACTTCTGACGCTAAAATCAACCCATCCGCCATCCCCCTCCCCGTGACGAAAGCCGTCTGCTCTGGAGAAATGATACCCTGCATTACCCTTCGAAGCCTGTTGGCCAGCGTCTTAGCAACAATAAGATAAATGGCATTAGAAAGAGCAATAGGTCTATAGTCCTCAGCCCTGGAGGGGTTCTCCCTTTTTGACAATAGGAAAAGCAACGCTTTATTCAGTTTCTCGAACCCCTGATTACCACTGCTGAACTCCTGAAAGATAGCCAATACGTCACTCTTGAGCGTATCCCAGAAATCCCTGTAAAAGCGCACCGGAAAACCATCAGGCCCAGGTGAACCATCGGCGTTAAGCTCGAGCAAAGCAGCCTTGATCTCCTCCTCCGTGAACTCCTGGATCAGGGAATCTCCGCCTGAGCCTCAGAAATGCTCAAAACCCCTTACCCTACCAGCCCCAACCAGTCCGCAAACCACGTCTGCTAGCAGTCTGGAAGTGCGATCTGAGCGCTGCCCCCACGGCCTGGTCCCCCTGCACGGTCGACCCATCCACCTCAACGTTAAAAATGCAATTCCTCCGCCCGCCTCCCACTAGCCATGGCATGAAAGAACCGAGTATTTGCATCTCCCTCCTTTAGCCAACGCTGCCTGGATCTTTGTCTCCAAACCACCTCCTCTTCTACTTGTCCTCCATGAGAATGTCAGCCATATGTCCGCTTCTCGCTTCGGCCTCTAACACTGTGAGCTCCCTTTCATCCTCCAGCCTATCCAACCTACAAACCTCTTCAAGAGCCGAGACCCTTTTGGATCGTCTCCTCAGCCGATTCGCCCTTGCAAAATCCACCAAATATCTTCTTAGAGCAACCAACTTAGCCGCAAAACGACCCATTGCCGATCCATGAGGTCGGCATCCCTCCCAAAATGAAGATATCAATTCTCTAAAACCATCTTCAAGTAACCATGCCTGCTCAAATCGGAAGAAGGATCTAGGCCGAACAGCCTCCCCTGAAGACCATAACAATGGTGTGTGATCCGAATGAGATCTCGGCAACGCAATCGCCCCGGCCAACGGAAACAAACTAATTGCCTCACTGGAGATCAAGAATCTATCAAGTCGAGATCTCGATCTAGCATTTCTCCACGTGTATCTACAGCCTGTCGCATCCACAACCTGCATCCCAAAATCTGCAATGAACCCCCAAAGCTCTGTAGATCCTGTGTCACAACCACCGCGGCCCCCAGGACGATCCTCCCGATGAAGAGTAGCATTGAAATCTCCAGCAACGATCCAGGGCATCGATTGGTATCTCTCCCGAGCCAGAGCCAACTCATCAACCAATTCTGAGAAATTCACCCCATTGCATGGCCCATATACATTGCTTACCATCACTCTTGTGCCATCTGCACGACGCTGCAATACAAGCGAAATTGAGTGTCTTCCCACCAACTCACCACTTGCCACGATGAATTTGTCCCCCTTCCAACCAGTCAACACACCCCCAGATGCACCAATAGATTGAATAACTCGGAACTCCTCCAAACTGTTTCCTCCCATCTCCTTCCAAATCGACTCCAAATTAGCTGAGGTTTTTGTTTCCTGTAATAAGACGACATCTGTTTTGTGCTCCATGATCAAATTCCGCACTGCAGCTCTCTTTTCCGGCCTTCCCAGGCCCCGTACATTCCAAGATAGAATATTCATTTGGTAACCACAGAGGCCCTTCTTGGCGGGACAATGCCCAAACAAGCTGCAAACTCTACCTCCAGTCCATCAACCACCTCTCCTTTATCCCCTGCACCCTCAAAAACCCCAAGGCCTGGTTCCTCTATTTCGGGCAACTCCCCAACGTCGCCGGTCCGCACAGCCACATCCTCTGGTGGTCCCTCGATCGCCACCCGAGCACCCCCCACCCTTCTTGAAGATATGTTTCTTCTTAGGAAAAAAGTAACCGATGCATCTCCCGCCACTACAGGCTTCCCGTATATCTGGGGTCGTCTTCTACTCCGACGGTCCCTCAATCCCCGAGAAACAAAAGTCCAATCATACCGCTTCACCAAGTCCCGTGCCCCCCCTTCTTGCTGCTCCACCCCCAATCCAGCATCTGGCACATTCCTCGGCACCCCACCCTTGTCAAGATCATCTTCACCGCCACCCCCCTCAACAACCGCCGAACCACCACACGACCTCGGCCCCATGCTCACACCCCCTTCACCAGGAACCCCATCCACCCTGCCAGGCTCATCCCCACCACATTCACTCCCCTCCCCACTACAAACCCAGCACCTGCCGCTCCCTTCCACCACCCTCATCCCCGGGTCAGCACATCGAGCCTCCAACTGCACCCCAATCCCACTCGCCGCAGCAACCACCATCCTTCCATCAGTAGGCATCACACCCCGCCTGAACCCATTCTCCTTAGCCGTCGAATCGCCCAGATCCGTCCCAAAAACCACCGCTTCTCCAGGTAACCGTGCCCCTTGAAGCTGCCAGTTGCACTCCCCCGAGCAGAGCAAAGGGTCGACGAAATCAAGACGACCATCCCGCGACATACACGGATCACGCGGGCAAGAGTGGAAGTTGAAAGGGTCGTAATCATCACCCACGGGTGCCGGATCTTTAAAAAACGAGTCCATCATGGCAGAAGAAGCGGACCCGATACCACCCGTATTCGGTTTCGGTGACCCCATCCGGACACGGACCACGTCCGCGTAAGAGGCCCGACCACCACCCAAGCACTGCAACTCTTCCTCGGGCCCCTCACCTACACACTGTAGCACTGCAGCTTTTCCATTTTCAGCAAAGGATTCAAAACGAGTAGAATTACCTCTTTCCATATCAGGCAACGGGTCGCCGGACGAGCAACCGCCCGAACTTGCCGACCGCATCCCGCACCCTGGCGCCTCCAGATGCTCCTCCCGCAGTTCCAGGCGGAGCGCGAGACCACGGTGCCGGGACACGAAGAAGAGCGGTAGAGGCCTGCGAAGCCCCACTGCCAAGACCAGGACATCAATCTGCTGCCCCTTTTGTAACCCATCAGCCTTCACCTCCTTGATCTGCATCACTGGTTCCAAGATCTCCCGGATCACCCGCAGCTCTCGACCGATCAAAGGAAGGCCCCTGATGAGCACCAACCTCTCAGCATCCAGCATCGACGCTCCATCCCGCAGTCGCGGCGTCCTCCAATGGATTCTTCCCTCCGCCTTCCGCGTACTAGCTAATAGCCGCTCCGCCTCCAACTCCGTTAATCCCCGCGCACAAATAACATCCTTTTCCAGGAGAATGACATCCCCACTGAAAGACGGGCCGATCAAGCAACCAATATCTTCCATAGCCGCTTCCAGGCAACAACCACGGCCCCTGCTTACTCCCACGATGACCCGCATGGACGGTCCATAACCAGCTGCCGAAGATTTCTCCGCGGTGGTCACGCCAGGCGCCCCCACTGAAGCTCGTCCCCTACGAACGCGAGGACAACGGAACTGCCGGTGCCCATTCGCCCCACAAGCGAAGCAGCGAACAGGGTCTCTGCAACTCGCCGCCCGGTGCCCCCGCCCTCCACATCTCAAGCAGAAACCACTGAAATGCCCTTCCTGACCACGCAAAGATCGCCCCTTCGGACCCACCTTCGTCCAACCTCCAGCACCCATTATGTCCCGATGGTGTAAGTTGACTCTTATATTGGTGGGATGCGCCAGAAATCTGCAGCAGTGCAACGCAGATACGACGCGCGAGGGACCCCAATGGCAAGCCATTGTAATGGGCCGCTCTCCCTCAAAAAATTAATTTAATATCATGTGAGCCGATGGCCCACGTATCAGATATTAAACTGATAAGAACAGATACTACACTTGATCTTAGCCAAAAGGCCGAGAATGACAAATTCGTTTCTATTTTAGTAACAATTTTGTTGCATTTCTTCTTGAAATTTACTACAGGTAACCTAAAAGCCACGAGATTGACAACGCAACTATTTTTAATCGTATGATTTATTTATTGGAAATGATTTAACAAAGGGTACGCTATTCTAATAAATATTCAAAATATAAATGGTAATTTAAAAGCGAACATCATCGTATAACCATTTGGATGTCGTTGTTGTTGTATGTATTAAGACAAAAATAAAAAGAAATGAGCAATGACATGGTTTGAAAAATATATATTGGGAACAATTGAGGATATTCGTTAATATTTGTTTTGAGAACATACGATGTGTTCCTCAATGACATGGAAATTTTGTACTTAGAATTTATTATAAGTAGGCCTTGCTATTCATTTTGTAAAATTATTTAGTAACAATTAATGATGCTAATAATATCATTTAAACTGAGACAAATTCTATTACATATATATATACAACCATAAAATTTATAATTTCATGAATAATGTACTGATGTCACCTTTTAAAAAAGTGATATACATAGCATATTTAAAAAATATGACATCGATACAAAAAGTTTTGAAGGTGACATGCCTTCTTATTCTTCATCTGAGCGAGGCCAGGTAGCTGTTGTTGGCTTTTCCTATCTATAATTATGTCAATGTGCAGGTCGACCAGGAGATTTTTGATATTCTCCATCAGAAGAAAGTTTGATACTACGAGCCATTTTCATCTATTTGGAGAGTGGACATGTTGACAACTATATTAAAATGATATTATACTATCAATTATTATCCAGATATCTTTGATGTCAATTCAACTTACACTTGCGTCAGCTGTTTCCACTTGTAATTGGGCGGGAGCTAAATTCGCTCCACAGCTCCATTTTTCCTTTTTATATATTAGTATCTGTATATCTTTGTCCATCAGGCTAAAAGGACGTATCAACATGAGTGCAGCTGTTTTCTTTCGTCAACGAAGCCAATTGTCTAATACCACGTGAAGGTAGATGTTGAAAATACACTACAAAAAAAATCAAGTTATGGCCACAGACTGTGCCCGCGGATGTGGGACTTGTGGCCACAGAATTGAGCTCTGGCCACAACACTTCGTGACTTGTTGACATAGCTACAGGTCTCACCGCGAGAGTTCTCTAATCTTGAATATGATGTAGCCACTACAAGTAACAACAGAAGTTTCCATGACCACAATTATGATATGGAGACATTGTCCACGAAATTATAGTTATGTGTAACTAGTGGCTATGCAATTATCGTGACCAACAGTTTCCGTAACCACATTCTGTGGCAATAACTCATTTTTCTTGTAGTGATAGTAGAATAGGTCAACATGTAGTACATGCAAAATATAATATATCAAATCTCAATAATATAATATAATTGCTTCTTTATGCCGTTTTAAATATAATATAATTGATAAAAATGCTTTAAAGATTGGAGTGATGAGAGAGCAGGGTTGGCCGGGAGCCGATAGTGATGCTGGATGGATGGAGGTTCATCGTCGTCAACGTAGGAGGATGGCAGATGGGAGCGGAGTGGCCTATGTCGCGGCTAGGCCTCGACCTTTTTGGGAAAGGTTGCTTCTGTTGCAGAGCCCTTGATCACTGGGCTCGTCATTGTCGGGATTCGATTCGTTGTTTCGGATGTCGTGACTTTGGGCACCGGAACAACGCCTGCAAGATTGGGAACCGGGGTTCTCCGGTTTCGAGGGTGTCGACGAACCTGTTGGTGGGGGAAGGAGGCAGTAGGGAGGTTCTATCCATACATCGGATGTGGGGATGGCAGTGGGGGAACGATTCCGGAGTGATGTGGTCTTGGTCACGCCGTGGCGAGTTTTGGCATGAGGCCTCAATGGAGAAGAGGCAGAGGCGTTGCTGGCATTGTCAAAGTTAAGAAAATCACTCATTCGATGGAGAGTGGCATGTGCTACGGATGGAATCCTCTCTACCTGTCACTTGTCCTTGGTATGGGTGCGGGGAATCTCTTATCTCTGGCGAAGTTTGGAGCGAGTGCAAAAAATTCTCTCGGGGATTGCTGAGGTTGAAGATGTCGTAAGCGATGGAGTCGAGAGGGGTGAATGGCCAGATCTTATTATCCGGGTTCGGGAGCTTCATCCACGACAGCTTGGTTGGTGGGTTGTGCAACTGGAGGGACGGGACCTTCATGTCGAACTAGCGACGGTCGGAGTTCAGACGACCGATATGAAGCTTCGTAGGAGGCGAGGGGGCGGTAAACCTTGGGTTGCGGAGTGGAGCTCAGGGCGGAGGTCGCCGGGCCGGCAGTTACGTTCGCGGCGCCACCTTTCTTGGAAGATTAAACGCTTCCTTTTCCGCATGGTTTGCAGTTTGGTGCATTCAAGACGAGGGAGCCAATTATGGAGAATCGGAATGGGCCCTCAACATTTAAATCTCTCGTGCCAAATGCCCAACGTGTGGTATTTCCAAATCAAACGCCTCATGTGGGAATTAGGCCCCACAATTCGTTGAGGGACCAAGGTGCTTTAATGGCTGCCGTTTCAAAACTTCCATGCGCGGATTCTCCATTTCTGGCTCGGTGGGTTGGAGACTCAAAGGCCCCTATCCCAATTCTACGTGCCACTCAGACCGGGTCATCGGTTCGGGGGTGGTTGTTCCACCAAATCGATCAGATTTACAAAACATCACGCTGGGGCAGACCCAGCGGAAAGATGGTGAGGATGTGGTTCCAGCTTTGACGGATGCAGTGGACCCGGATCTAGAGAGCAGGGGGTCTGGTTCGCTCCCGGGTCCTTCTTACTGTTACCTGAATGCAACAGTTGTAGATCCTTCGAAGGACGTCATCCAAGCTAAGAACCCAGAGGTCGTAGAGGCTTTTGGGCAGATCCGACATTGCGCTGAAGAGGTCCTGAGGCAGGAGAGCACAACACTCGAGCATATGGAGGAGCTCCAGCATCAAGCCTTTGATCGAGAGGTCGTGTCCCGGACATCATCGCCCGCAGTGTCGATTCATGCTCCTAGTGAAGGGGGTGGTCTCAACTAAGTTTGTGTTGACGGGAGTAAGTTGCAGTTGTGCTCGGGGCTGGCGTTGGAGGTGCATTTGCTGTCGCAGAAGGAGGAGGAGTGTTTAACCCGAAAATCAGTGATCTTAAGTTCCACACAAGGCGGGAACTCAGTCGATGAATCGACCACACGAAATCCGGATTAAAACAATAATTAACCTACAACAGATAAATCAAGCAATGAAAGTAAATGTGCGGAGTTAAAATTTATTATAACTCTACAACAAGATGTGTATAGGTGCAAGTATGTGTAGAGGTCGAACACAGGGAGCAGACAGGTAGAACGGGGCAAGTGAATGCACAAGAATGTGAATGTGATCAAGTGTCTACTATGCTATTTTTTGTGGGTTTTTAATTTATGTATTTTTTATTTAATTTTTAATTTTATATTTTTGTATTTTGATTTTTAATTTTCTGATTTTATATTTTCTTTTTATATTTTTTATTTTTTATTTTCTTTTTCAATATTAGAATACATATACAATACAAGAAAAGAAGGGATAGGGTATTTATAAAAATAGGTAAAAATAAAGAAAAATCAGAAAATGAAGTATTTTTGGTCTTTTTATATTTTTCTAATGTTTTTGTGATTTTTCCTAAATTTTTTTGGTATTTATAAAAATTAAAATAAAGGAAAACAGTGAACTAGGTTGCTGGCTGAAACTAAAATGAGGATGAAAAATATCAAATGGTGCCCAAAATTCCTCAAATTAGTTTTAATTGATAGATAATGAATCAGAGAACATACAAAAACAGAAATCGCATTTTTAGGATTTTTGTAGAATTTTTAAGATTTTTAGGAAGCTTTTTGGGGTTTTATAATTTTTAGGAGTTTTCTTTTGTATTTTTTAGTGATTTTTGGTCTGGAGCTAAAAGATACTAAAAGACACAAAATATATTTTTTTTGGGAATTTTCGGGGTAGTTTTTATAATTTTTAGGGATTTTATGACGCAAACAGTGCTGAAAATGAGTATTTCTTATTTTTTATAAAGAAGAAAATGCAATAAAAATGAAAAATAAAAATATGGCGTGAATCTACAATGCAACAAGAGCTTATGACGATTTTTTGGTGATTTTTGGAATTTTATAGATGCATGCAATAAATAGAGACAACAACAAAAAACTACACTACTTGCAAGGGCATATATGTAATTAGACAGAATTCCAGGGGGCAACTTGCAAATTTTACAAAAAATCACAACTGCAGATGAATGTTTCAGTCCCTAATATTAAATACAAAAACTCTTTAGATGAGAAGGCAAAATACCCAAAGTAAAGGCGGCGATCCGACGACTGAGAAAAGAACTGGGAGGCCTGTTGAATCCGACGATTGGTAACACGCAAAATGTCCAGCAAGGGTCACCATAATAAACGTATCAAGTGTCGCTGAGGTGACCGCTCGCCGAACTTTGGGTGTCAATCAGCAATTAACCCACAACAAAAGAATACATCAATGAAGTTCAAAAGGGAATGTGAATTAATCTTTATTTACTCTACCATAAAATGTATAGGGAACAAGCATGTAGAGGTCGAACCACAGAGAGCAATACGAAAATGCATGCGCCTACATGTGCATATTAGTCATCCTTGTGTGAAGTGGGTTTTTAATTAATTAAATATTTGTTTTTTTATTTTATTTATTATTATATATAATTTTTTATATATATGGATAATAATAATATAATTAGATAATATATATATATGTACTATATTTAATATAAAGATGTATGGATACCCATAGAGGGTTGGTATGTACATACAATATATATATATAGGTAGATATAAGTACAATAGATTCTATATATATATATATTTAATAATAATAATAAATAAATAAATAATACACATAAATAACTAGATATATATAGTATACATATATATATATATATATATATTTCTTTTTTGGAAATACCTATATATACATAAAGTGGTACTATAATATTTACAAAAATACTTAAAAATAGTCAAAAATCAAGGGGTAAAGTCTTTTTGGGTTTTTCATCAGTTTTTACTATTTTTGTGATTTTTGGGGGATTTTTTGAGAATACTTTTAGTATTTTTAAATAGCTAAATAATAGCAAGCAGTGGAATAAAGTCTGGCTGTAATAAAAATGAACATTAAAAATAGTTACAAGCCTCAAAAATTTTCCACCCTATTTTTCTAATAAAGATAATAAAATATAGTATAAATAAGGCCTGAGTTTATATTTTTCTGATTTTTCTGTGCGTTTTTATATTTTTTTGAGTTTTTGGGTATTTTTGGATTTTTAAGGTTTTCCTTTTGAGATTTTTAGGGATTTTTGGACTGACACTAAAATAGTTCAAAATACACCATAGGGAATGTTTTTGGAATTTTTCAATGCATTTTGATATTTTTTTGGGATTTTCTCAGTTAGGCAGTGAATAAAGGACATGTTTTTTATTTTTAATAAATGCAAAAATGAGACAAAATGAAAAATTAAAAATTAAAAATATGGCATGCAAATACAACCAAACAGTAGCTTAAGTCTATTTTTGCAATATTTTTCGAATTAATATGGAGCACAAAATAAATAGACAAAGCATTCAAAAATTAAATGGCCCGGCAGGGGTATTTTTGCAAATAAAATAGTTCGCAGGGGCATACATACAAAAATTACAATAAAAATACACGTGACCTCTTATTTTCAGGACCATTTAATAAATACAAGAACCCGGCGGGGTCTGACTGCAAATTTTACGCGCCTCACGTGGGTGCTCCACGTGCGGCGCGTAAGGACTAAAACGCAAATATAAAAACTACAGGGGGACTTCTGCAAATTACACAATTTATATACATAGTAACTTTTTATTTTTGGGGTTAAACTATAAATACAAAAAGCTGAGGGGGTCAAATATGAAATTTACCCCTAAACACGCGCGTGATCCAACGGCATCGAGCGCGCCACTTATCCACGTGTCGAGCCCTCGGCGCTCGATACCCCTTCGACGATCTGCGGCCGAGATTGCATCTGAGGTCTGATCCCACGGCCCAGGCTTGCGCCATATGGACGGCCCTGATTAGAACTGGGGTCGTCCCCTTCATCCAACGGCGACTGCTGCTCACGAAGAACAGGGAAGAACGGCTGACTTCCCTGACTTCGATCGGTGATTTCTCCGCCTCCAGGTGCTCCATGTTGCTGCTGGTGGCCTCCAGGCGTCCGGCAAGGCGGTGCGCGCCGTTCGAGATACTCCAGAAGGTCCAGGACCCCCTAGATCGGTTGAACGATCTCGGAGAAGAGAGGGGGGTCCTGGAACCTCGCAGGGACTATAATCGAGCCCCAGAGGGCTCCGTTTAGCTTGAGACCTGCACCACAAAACTGAGGGGCTCGAGGGGGTTTTCCTCGACCCTGGGTTTAGGGTAAAAGAGTAGGGAATGGAGGAGGGCGGCGAGGTCCGGCGAAGCGGAGGAGGGGGACCTCGATTCGCAGAGCAGAGCGAGCTCTGGATGATCAGAAATGTGGGCTGAGTGTAGAATGCGTAGGGGAAGGCGGTGAGGTGGAGCGAAGGGTCGGATATCGTGCCGATCAGGGTAGAGAGGTTCGCCGGAGCTAAACTCCGGTGAACTTCGATCTGGACTAATCGAGCACCTGAGGCTCTACTGATTACGCTAAAAGCTAAACTACAGAGTAAAAACTAAAACTAAGCTAAAAACGAGAAGAAATCAGCTCTTATACCTGGTTGGCGACCAGGGAGCAGGACCTCCGGCGAGCGGCGGCCGTGGGCACTCCTCGCGACTCCTCCGACCGTCTGAAGCCTCCAGGAGAACCCTCCTGTCACAAGGATCCTCGAGAACTGGAAAGGATGGTGGAAAATCGACCGAAGGGAGGCCAAAAAAACGGGAGGAAGTCGAAGGTCTTATTTATAAACAAAATATGCGCCCTTATTGGCCGGTGAATCATGACGAATCTGGGCTATGTACAAGGGAGCATGGGATTGGGCGTGATTCTTGGATGTACAAGGAACAATTTTCATGAAGGGTCTTATCGTCCTCGAGCTACAAAAATTGCGTGAAAAATCGGGGAAACAGGGCCTCCCGTGACTTGTCAGAGGGGTAGGTCTAGGGTATGAAGAGTTGACCCGAGGTCAAACCTTGGCGGCCTGCGATTGGTCCACGCAGACCGCTAGAAGACAAGACAGCATGGGTTAATATAGATTAATTATTTTAAATTAGTAAATGATTTTATTATTTTTTGAGTATAAAATAAAAAATGTTTATTATTTTATGTAGTATTTATTTGTGATTTTTATTGAATTTTTCAAGGTGTTTTATTATAGTTTTATTTGAATAATATGTATATGTATGTATTTCCATGTATTTTTATGTATTTTATTTTTAATTTGTTTATTTTCTTTTATTATTTTATTGGCTTATTTTATAAATTTATAATTTATTTTTATGAGTATAAAGGTATTTTCATTTGATTTTTACGAGTTTATTTATATTTTTAAATAAATAGGTATAGGTGTATGTAGGTATACTTATAGGTGTTTTATCTTTGTATTTTGTACACTTAATTTATTTATTGTATTTTCTTGATTTTTATTTTGGGTTTGTGTTTTTAATGAGTTATTTATAATGTATACCTTATTATAAGAATAAAAGAATCACTGAATAAAATCCTTTTTATTTATATATAGGCATACAGCATTGGTATTTTTGTCTATGAATTTGTAGACTTATTTTATTTTACAAATTATTTTGTTTTCTTTTACTTTCTAATATGTGTATGCATTATATACATTATTTACAAAATTCTAAAAATATGAATTTACACAATAAAATGAATATTTTAATCAGTCCTATATACAAGAAGGGCCAAAAACCTAACTTCTGCATATGGACTCCAAAAATTATGAAACCAATTTTATAAAATAGTTCATGGAATGCTATATACAATTAAAGGTGAGTTTGGGTGATTTGGAGTCTTTATTTGCAAGATATGGGTCTGTGAAGTTGAGATTTTGGCTTTTTATTCTGTGTATAAAATGTACAATGGGTATTATTTTTACACAAACTCAATTTTGTATTTTTATTTACATTATTATCTACAACTTTTATGTACAAAGTTTCTTTATTTGATGAATGAATAATTATATATAAAATAGGTGCCAAAAATGCATAAATGAATGAATTAATGAATGAGGTATTTGTTGTACACTGGCCCTTATCTCCCCCTACTTTATTCCTTGTCGACCAATTCCATGCTGGCTTTGGTCTCGGGGTTAGGGTCATAAAATATTTGCAATATTTTATTCCTTTTTCTTTTCTTCTCTTTATTCTATAATTTTGACATTAAAAACCTTATTTTGTGTACCATTAATACAATGAATATTAGGTGCTATTATGTACAAATAGATGCTATTTACATACATTTGCTGGGGTTTTTAAGGCCAAAATGATAGAATAAAGGTGACGAAATGGAGATTCATCACCCCCCTATACTTGCCTTTGCTAGTCCCTAGCAAACACTTATGCAATAAGTACAAAAAGAATACAGAAAAGAAAAAGGAAAATGAAAGAAATATAGAGTGAATAGGGATGCTTTCAGTGCAATGCATGTCCCTACAAAGTCTGAATTTGGAGCTCCTGTCAGACCTTGGGTGTGAATGTGTGTGGAACCTAGTCGGGAACCAGCTCTAAAATACAACAGCCTTCGATAGTCACAGGACTCGGTTCAACCTACCTCAACAGCCGGGTCAGAACCAGTCTACATCATACGCAAACCCTTATAACTATGAAGCTGACTTGTACGGTGTAAGTGATAGTGGCTCTCCCCAACTGAAATGATAAAAGAACTGACTTCTCCAGAATGACAACCCAATGATTCCCCAATCCAACAGCTCTTTCCTCGAGGAGCAGGGTATTCCCTTCTAAGTTCAAGTGGCAACCAGCTCAAGAGGAGGGGGTGAAGAGAAGAATGAACGGTAGCCAGTGTAGCTACCTATCCTGGGATGCAAGACCAGTGTAGTCAAGTCATCCAGCTGCAGGCTCACATATTTGTCTTTGGAACTCAAGCTTGCTTATTGACTTTGTACATACTTTGCAGGCATTTTATTTTTGTACAGGCATGACCTTTTTTTTTTCAACATACTATTCACAGCAGCATTTACATAAGGAGTTTTTCCTCTTGAGCCAGTAGACTATCCCTCTTTTGAAGCTTTATCGCAACCCACAATCTCCTGTCTTTAGACCTCATGGCTATTGGACCAGGTTGGGGTGCACTTCCCTCCCTAGACGAGGACGAATGTTTCCACCCGTGTGCGTCTTAGACTGGCAAATCCAACCCCCTCACCACTCCAACTGAGTTGAGCCAAGTGAAAAGTGCAAGTGTCCAAGTTAGGTCATGGTCGGCAAGAGTCGTACGTGTGTCTCGAAGAGTTCTAGCTAGTCCACTGAGGTGACTTGAACCCAGCCCTGATTTCTCAAAGAATTAAGTCTGTATAAACCTGAAGTACCTTAAACCTAGTTCCCATAAGGTTCCAGTGCAGTTAGGTGCGGTAAGGTTCAACCAAGCTCCAATTTGAGACTTCATTAGACTGATTCAATCATCAAGCTCACTCAAAAAGAATATGAATGGTATGCTTATGCTATGCACAATGAATGATGCAAATTTTTCACAAAAAGTTTGGAAAGAATCAAAGAATGTTTTTACACAAAGAATTTTTGCAAATAAACTAAGAACTAGACATACACAAAAAGTATATACAATTATTTACACGGGCGTGTTGCTGTATTCACAAAATGTATGAGTTTCTACAAACTTTACATGTTTGAATGGAGTAGTTTATTTAGAACTGTACAGAAAGAATTGTATGTGTCTTGTTTATGATTTACGAAAGTTTGTAAGAGTGTTCTTATTAGGTTTTGAAAATACTTTTGCAAACTATAGTACACAATAATTTTCGCAATCATTTACACACATTTGAAATCTATTTTTGCAAAGATTTGTCACACTATATATGTATAATTTTCACAATAGTTTTGACAAGCATTTTTTTCAAAATTTTTGCACATAGGTTTTTCAAATCCTTTCTTTCACACAAAGAAAAACTTTGCAATCAAAATGTTTTCACACATTTGAAATCATTTCACATCAAATTTTTCAAAACTGGTCACACTATTTTTCAAATCGTATTGTATAGGTATCTGATTTATTAATCAATATGTACAAAAAAGAAAAACAGTATTTGACGTATAATATGGTTTTGGTTCTTTTAGCCTTTGTTTGGGCTTATTCATTATTTACAAATGAGAGATTTTTGTGCGGACTCCTCAGACTTACTTGAGAATCATTTTCCCAAGGATTTTGAAAACTCTAGTCCAAAATAATTTTGCAAACATGTTCACGCGTTTGAAAATCCTTTTACAAATGTTTACACAGCATAGATAGATTTTTCAAAACAATTTTGTCAATCAAATTTTTCACAATCAATTGTACACTAGTTTTCACACATTTTGCTTTCACTCAAAGAAAATAAATTTTACACACAAAACTAATTTTTCAAACGTTGAATACTTGTACACACTATTTTCAAGCAAATTTCACAAGATTTTTCAAAAGAGAATGTTTCGCACAAAATATTTTTCTGACTCAATAATTAGTATAATTACAAAGAGTCTGAGGAACTCACAATCATCTTTCATTATTATAGAGCCACTTTTTACATTTTATTTTATGATGAAGTGGTCTTTTATTTTTCAGTATGAGTTATGGCTTTTAGTATATACATGGTATATACGAACCCCCTATACTTAGCTTGAGCTATGTCCTCATAGATATAAAGGAAAAAGCAAAGACATAACTCGTACTGAGTATAGACAGATCGAAAGAATAAATATGAATAAAATGAATGAATGAGAAGTTGACCGTCCCCCCTATACTTAGGATCAAATGATCCGAAGTATAGCAGACTGTACAAAAAGCAGGGAGGGTCAAGGGTGGGAATACACAGATCGTACTCAGATTGTCTCCCCCTATACTTAGGGTAAGATACTCCTAAGTATAGACAAGAAGAGGAGACAATGGAGAGGATCGGAATGAAATGAAAAACTCTAGGTGCACGTCCCCCTATACTTAGGGCAAAGTACGTCCTAAGGATGGAAAACCTGTCTACAAGGGCGGGACCTTTTTAAGATAGAAAAAGAAAATAGAAAAGGAAAAGAAGAAAAGAAGAAAAGAAGAAAATCAGATGAACAGTTGTTGAATTGCATAATCTGAATCTTTCGATGCCGTAGGTGCTGTAGAGATGTCATCATGGTACATGAGCTGAACGGAGTCAACAACGGCCAGGAATGTGTCTGGTTCAAGGTAAGGCTTCAGTAGTTGGTCGTTGACGACGAATGGCTGTGCGTCAGGGGACAATTCTGATATAGCAATGCTTCCATTGTCACGCACTTCACAAACTCTAAATGGCCCTGTCCACTTACTCTTTAATTTGCCTGGGAATATCCGCAACTTTGCATCAAATAACCACACTTTCTGTCCAACATCAAAGGTCTTTTGTCTGATGTGCCGGTCGTGCCAGCGTTTCACCTTCTCCTTGTACATCAAGGTGTTATCGTATGCATAGTCTCGAAATTCCAAGAGCCTGTTCAGATCATCTTTTCTCTTCTGACCACTTTTACGTGAGTCCAAATTACAGCTGTTGATTGCCCATAAAGATTTGTGAATTAATTCCACGGGCAGATGGCACGGCTTCCCATATACAAGACGATAGGGCGACATGCCCAAGGGAGACTTGTAGGCTGTTCGGTAAGCCCATAGGACCGAGTCCAAGAGTTGAGACCAGTCCTTTCTGTTTGGCCTAACAAGTTTTTGCAGAATAGTCTTGATTTCTCTGTTTAATAACTCCGCCATGCCATTGGTCTGAGGGTGATAAGGAGACGCAACACGATGGTCGATGCTGTACTCGTTCGTTAACTTCTTGACCTCTTTGTTAATGAAGTGGCTACCCCCGTCTGATATAAGGATTTTTTGTATCCCGAACCGCGAAATGATGTTCTTCTTCAGAAACTGGCAAACTGTTTTGCTGTCGGCGGCTCGAGCAGGGATAGCTTCAACCCAACGACTCACGTAATCGACGGCAAGGAGGATGTGCTCAAAACCTTGACTGTTAGGGAAAGGTCCCATGAAGTCAATGCCCCATGCATCGAAATCGTCTGCTATCTGAATGATTTTCAGGGGCATTGAGTCTTTGGCAGTTAGTGTTCCCTTCAATATCTGACAGTCAATGCATCTTTTGACGAATTCAACTGCATCCTTGAATAAGGTGGGCCACCAGAGGCCACACTGTAGAACTTTGGCTGCCGTCCGATCTCCAGAGTGATGTCCACCAGATTCGAACGAATGACAATGCTCGAGGACACTAAATTGCTCCATCTGAGGAATGCACCTACGCCAAATACAATCTGCTCCTTCTCTGAATAAAAGAGGATCTTCCCATTGGTAGAAGCGGATGGTCGACATGAATTTGTTCTTTTGGTTCTTCGTCCAATCCGATGGTGTTACCCCAGAGACGAGGTAGTTGACTATATCTGCATACCAAGGAAGAGAATCCACTGCTAATATGGCTTCGTCAGGAAAGGTTTCTGTGATAGGTGCATTGTTCAGAGGAGACTCACGCTGCTCTATTTTGGAGAGGTGATCTGTTACCACATTCTGAACTCCAGGCTTGTCCTTTATTTCCAGATCGAATTCCTGGAGGAGAAGGATCCAACGAATCAGTCTTGGCTTGGCATCCTTCTTCTGTTGTAAGTACCGAATAGCAGAGTGGTCTGTAAAGATTGTGACTTTTGATCCCAACAAATAGGATCTGAACTTCTCTAAGGCGAAAACCACAGCCAGCAATTCTTTCTCTGTCACTATATAATTCCTTTGAGCTTCATCCAATGTTCTGCTGGCATAGTGAATGGCATAGGGCGCTTTGTCTTTCCTCTGCCCTAGAACAGCTCCGACTGCGAAGTCTGACGCATCGGTCATTATCTCAAATGGAAGAGTCCAGTCGAGAGGCTGTAAGATTGGAGCCTGCGTGATAAGCTCCTTCAACTGATTGAAAGCAAGGAGAACTGGCTGATCAACGATGAACTCGGTTTCCTTACACAAAAGTTCTGTCAGAGGTCGGGCAATGCGGCTGAAATCTTTGATAAATCGTCTGTAAAATCCCACATGCCCCAAAAATGACCTCACATTCTTAACTGACTGAGGTGGCTGAAGATTTGAAATGACATCCACCTTTGCCGGGTGGACCTCCATGCCACGTTTGGAAACGACATGGCCCAGCACAATACCCTCAGTGACCATAAAGTGGCTCTTTTCCCATGAGAGCACTAAATTGACTTCTCGGCATTTCTGAAGCACTCGGTCTAGGTGCTCAAGGCAAGAATCGAAACCATCACCATAGACAGAGAAATCATCCATGAACACCTCGAGAAAACTACCTACCATCTCGGCGAAGACTGCTAACATGCATCTTTGGAAGGTTGCAGGTGCATTGCACAATCCAAAGGGCATTCTCTTGAAGGCATAGGTGCCGAACGGGCAAGTGAAGGTAGTCTTCTCTTGATCCTCAGGGGCGATCGCCACTTGATTGTACCCGGAGTACCCATCCATAAAGCAGAAGAACTCCTTGCCTGCTAATCTCTCCAAAACTTGATCAATGAATGGCAAGGGGAAGTGGTCCTTCTTGGTTGCTGCATTAAGACGGCGGTAGTCAACACACACCCACCAGGAGGTTGGTACCCGAGTAGAAATTTCCTCTCCTTTATCATTTGTAACCACGGTAAGCCCCGATTTCGTGGGAACAACATGCAGCGGGCTTACCCATTTTGAATCGGAGATAGGATAGATAAAGCCTGCATCACACCACTTCGTGATTTCTTTCATGACGACGTCCCGAAGGTTAGGGTTTAGCCTTCGTTGGAATTCGCGGGACGGCTTAGCATCTTCTTCTAGATAGATGTGGTGTGAGCACAGGGCTGGATTTATCCCTCGAAGATCTGATACGTTCCAACCAAGTGCCTTGCGGTTCTTTTCTAGAACCTCGAGAAGTTGAGATTCCTAATCCGGTGTCAGCCTGCTGCTGATGATGACCGGATACATTTGTTCTTCACCCGCAAGGAAAGCATACTTCAGGCCAGCAGGAAGTGGCTTGAGTTCTGGTTTTGATCTGTCCACTTTATCTGTTACTTCTGATACCATGCTGGTGGTGGACTGTACTTCCTTGCGATACTTACCATCCTCAGCTTCTTGTTGAGATCCCGGTGATGCACCGAACGGTTCTGCGCTAAGCTGATCATGTTCGGTCTAGAGTGAATGCTCAAGAAGATGCGCCTGCATCTGAGAATCTGTCTCCCAAGAATCATCGGAGCATATGCTGACTGCGCTTTCCAAGTCCTCCTCAAGAGTGAGGATTTCTCGGGTCCATGAATCATCCAAAGATAAGGCGGAGTCTCTGATCTCTGCAATGAAATCGCAGTCTGCTTCTGATGCGGCCTGGCTCTCATCAGTTGCAGTATTCGGTTCTTTGTTCATGTTTATCGTGATTCGATGGGTGTTCGAGCTGAAAGTGATCTTCCCAGACCCGTAATCAACCACAGCGCCTGAAGTACGAAGGAATGGTCTGCCAAGGATGATAGGGGTCTGTAGCAAGGGTGCAGGCGAGTCCATATCAAGGACTACAAAGTCAGCTGGGAATTTCATTTCCTGCACTTTAACTATCATGTCTTCCAAGAGACCTTGGGGCCGCTTGACGGATCGGTCAGTGAACTGAAGGATCATGCGTGTTTGCTTGAGCGGTCCCAGCCCGAATTCCTGCATTATGGACGAGGGCAGAAGGTTGATGGAAGAACCACTGTCCAAGAGAGTGCGCTCGAAGACCTGATCAAAAATCTCGCAACTGATAAGAGGTGCTCCTGTGTCTTGCTTTTTCTGTGGGAGATTACTAATAGCTGCTACCGTGGCCAAGGTGAGGACATGTTTCTCAACTTGCTGGCGTCTGTTCTTTCTTGACGGGCGACGCTTGGTGGTACATACCTCCTTCAGTCCTTTCTTCACAGCTGACATATACTCCACGGCTTTCAACAAGGGAATCTCAACAGTCAATTTATCCAAAATATCCACAACACCTGGATCAGACAATGCATTTTTTCGTTTTGCAATTTTTTTGGATTTTTGTATCGCATGAGGAAAAGGAATATGTACATCACTATCAGGAAAATCAAAGTTCTTATTTACATCAAAATCTTCGCCCACAGGATGTCGTACATCCGAACTACAAAAAGGAATACAATCTGGATCTTGGCCTGCTGATGCTGCTGGGCGATAAAAAAGGGTAGCGTCTGCACCATCGGCTGGCGAGGGATCGGCGGCTGCTGGCGGCTCCTCCATTGCTGGCACGGCTTTGCTTCTGCTACGAGCTTCTTTTTGTTGATTTTGCTTTTGCTGATTTTTTTGTATTTTTGGTTGAGGTTGTTGCTGGTATGGCACGACGGATGTACTGGCTTCTTCTTCCTCTTCCTCCTCACCCGCCCCTGTGGCTGACACGGCTGATGCGGAAGATGACGATCCACCTGTTTCTTTATTCACCCCACTTGTAGTAGCAGGCGGAGGCAAGGCCCTACCGCTCCTGAGAGTAACAGCATTAGAATAAACAGTAGTATCATTACCAGATACGGACAGGACATTACATTCTACCTGCTCTTTTTTTCTTGAAATTATTGGGGTTTGCTTCGACCTGAGCCGGGATGGTGGTTCGGGTGGCAGTCAGGTCGTCAAGGCGCTTTGTCATTTCTGCTAGCCCTTTAACAAGCTGGGCCAGACAATCCATAGTGGGATTAGTAGGGGATACATCCGAAGATTCAGCGTGCAGACCACACTGCTGTTGGTTAGATGGGTGGGGATGCTGTTGCTGGTGGTGTTGCAGTGGTGGAGCAGGAAGTTGAAGCTGTTGGTATGGCGGAGGTGGATACTGATGGTATGGTTGAGGCTGAGCAGCCGCATACTGGTGATACGGCTGTGGGTGGCGGTACTGCGGCTGCTGGTAAGGAAAACTCTGCCTCCATTGGTGTGCAAACTAGGGAGGCTGCTGGTGTTGCTGGTTAGGTTGAGAGGTTTGGCCAAAACGTCCACCCTGGGGCTGGTGGTACTGCCGGTTGGCAAATTGCTGACCCTGGGGTTGTCCCTGAGGACGGGTCGGCTGTGCATCATTCGTCCATACCCCATTGACTTCTTGGATCAGGGGTGGCGGTGGGAAAACTGGATCAGAAATAGAAAGGAACTCTGGCTGGTATATGACCATCTGCTACTGCGGCTGGCCCTGGTCGGGCGCCTGCACGTAGTACACGTGCTGGACCGCCGGTGGCTGCTGGCTCGGCTAAGGCTTATGCTGCGGTTGCTGCTCGTCCTTCTTCTCAGCGGGAGCGTCTGATGGTGTCGCCGACTGGACAGAGTTGATCGTACCGACCAACAGCTCGAGGTACTTGTTGATCTGATTGAGCTTATCCAGGTTCTGGGTCCTCTTCTCGATCACAGCGAGTTTCTCAAGGTCCTGTGATCGCTTCTCGATGATATCAACCTTAGAGAGATGACCCCCGATGATGCTGAGGTTGGAGCTCTCATCTCTCTCTGCTTCCTTGGATGCAGCCATGTGCACTTGCTTCTGGAGGATCAGGGGCTGCTTCTGGTATGCCTTGGATGAAGAGAGGGTGGCCTCTCCTTCGGTCATTTCTTCAAAAATCTGCCAAACAACATCTTCATCCTTGTTAAAATGGGAGCCCCCACATGCTGCGTCCACGAGCCTTTGGCTTTCAATGTTCAGTCCCCCAAAGAAATGCTGGACCAAGCTGGTCTTCGGGATATCATGATGGGGACACTTCTCCTGCAGATCAGTGAATCTCTCCCAAGCCTCGTGTAGTGACTCATGTGCTCCTTGGGAGAAATTACTGATACGTGCTCGCATCTGGTTGAGCCGACCGAGAGGGTAGTATTTGTGCAGGAAGGCGGACTTCAACTCCTCCCAGGTCGTCACGACCTTTCCCATATGATTGACCCAATAGAGGGCCTTGTCCTGTAGACTGAAGGGGAAAGCCGTCATCTTTACGATGTCCAGAGGGACATTGGGATAGTGTGTGGTACAGCAAATGCGGGAGAATTGCTGCAGGTAAATGTACGGCTCTTCGTTCGTGTTTCCATGAAAGGCAGGGAGAAGGGCTATGAACTGGGGCTTCAGCTCAAAGTGAGCGTGCACCGGTGGAATGAGAATCCACTCGGTCATCTGGCTGTCTCCCGGGTTGTATGTTTCTTTTAGTGTCGGCTTCGGTGGTGGTAATTCAAAGTCATCATCAGGAGGATCACCACCTCCACCTCCACCTCCTCCTCCCCGGCCTCCTCTGCCTCTGCCTCCTCCTCCATCGTCACGGTTCCTCATGTCATTCAACATATCCTGGAACGCAGTCTGTGTGAGGGCCTGCTCGGTCAGCTGCTATTGTATGGCCTGGATAGATGCCAACAACTGTGCATTAACTTGATTTTGATCTGGCACCTGTCCCTCTGGTATGGGTGGCTACTGACCCTTTCCCTTTCCTCCTGGCGCCATGTCAGGGTCTGAGTCGGACGAAATGAACTCCGGAGTAGTCTCCAGGGCTCGCGCTGGCTTCTATCTGCAGAATGAGATAGTTCCGAATCAGATCTCTTGCAATGAACTTTCAGCTGCCGTGATTAAGCTGGAATTCATGTCAACCCCAGCATGTTGTGAATGGAAAAGGGATGTAGACTATAATCGACTCCCATTCATAACGGCGGAAGCGGGACAAAAGTGATCCCAGTTTATTGGGTGGCCAAGAGAAAGGTAGAAAACGAGGAGTCTGGAGACCGATCCGCAAAGTCCGGATCGGGTTCTCGGAAATCGCCTCGAACTTATTGGCGGAGCTGAGTCTATGGAATCGACGTAGGTGTCGGCATGGTCCTGACGAAACCATCCATGGATCAACTTCGCGAAGCATAAGAGAATGTCGGATTGTTGGAAGAATGATACGATGGTCAACGAGGAATAAAAGAAGTGTAAAACAGTAGAAAGGCTCGGTTGAGCGGGGTGGTCAAAGGGAGAAACAACAAAACGTGCGCAAATGCGCGGGACTTGATCTTTGAACCTTAATCTAGATTCATTCAAACACAATACAAAATCAGGTTCACCAACTCACGCCATGTGAAGCCTTGAAAGCTCGGCTATTTATTATCTTTTCTTTTTTTAGAGTTGTGATTTTCAGGCATATCTTATAACAAGTCCTTAGTACGCTATCCTATAGGAGAGAGAGTACTGCCAGAAGAGTATCCCGTACTTGTCCTCCTCCTGTGTAACCTGTAGTCTGTACTTTTTGGAGTCCTTGTAACCCTTCCTGGATCCCTACTCAGCCAAAGAAAAGAGAGAGGAAGCCGATAGGCGAAACCAATACTTCGGTCCTTGCTCGCAACGGAATCACCCGTGAGCGTGCAAGAACCTACTCGGACGCAGGACGATGAGACAGACACCCCCGTGAAGGCGTGGCCTATGCTCAATACTTCGGACAGGGTCGATGCTCTCACAACAGAGAGTCACCATTGGTGACCAAGTCCTACTCGCCTACGTACGATAGAAGCGCCATTACTTCGGAAATCTAGGCGATACACAAGGCAGTCGCAGACTGGGTTTTTGGCTTTAATCCTTAGGGGTCGCACTCACTCAAGGGAGTAGGGTTTTGGTCCCCCTCCAAGGTACCTGAAAACAATGAGGGCTTTATGAACCCGGTACAATGATAGTCCATTACAGTTTTTAATTAAGGTCAAAGTTTATTTAGCAGTCCCCTCGTCTTAATTTTTGGGTTTTCACTTTTTTTGGATCTGTTTCATACCAGCGCCTAACGTTTTTGTAGATTTTCATTTAAGTCCTAGGTGCTCAAAATCAGATGGAGATAGCTGAAAAGCCGTGCAAGTGGTTCCATGATGGAAATCTCACCATTGAACCGAATGATGCATGCTGAGTTACAAGACTTACAGTGCATCCCAGCTCTCTCCATGTGGTATGCAAAACAGAATTTTTAAACCTATCTACATGTCGGTATGCGAGGCACAAAATCGCCCTCAACATTAGCTGCTATTAGCGTGAAGAACCATAAGTCGCTCGTTCATCTCTAGCCCAAGAGGGTCCGGTCTTGGCTCACCCCTCCTCTGCTCAACAAATTGAGGGTAGGAGAAAGCGCTTTACAGGGTTCACTACGGCACAGAGGGCTAAGAGACAAATTAACGACTTGTTTAAGTTTGACTAGATCCAAGCGAAGTAGACTATAGGAACATGCATTCTTATTAATGTTTGGACCTAGCTACCGAGTCAAGCAACCTATATCTAGAGGCTCCAAGCACACAAAACAAAGTAAAAGAAAGGCGGAAAGCACAAAACTTCGGGAAACAAAATAAAATAAGGCGATGAAAACTCGAAAAGCCGCAATGAGGCCCCCAGGTGAACAATCACCCGGGCACTGGACCTCATTGTGAAGAGTAGAGTCCTGTTTAATTACATGCCAAAATAGTCTCTCTCTCACCATAAATTACAAAAATAATCCTAAGTGTCTATCCTATCTAATGCCCATCTCCTTTCTTCCTTGGTGCTCTCTCTCTCCAGATGGTCATGAGAAGAGAAGACCATCCTCCTCCAAGCTCGGCTGCCTTGGCCTCCTAGGAAGCCATCCTCGCGTGGCGGTCCCTCGCATCAAAGTCACAAAAAGATTGCATTAGAATAACTCAGTCAATCAAATAGAGCAGACATCATAATCACAATAAATAAATAAATGAAGCATGGTGATTAATAGCAATAAAAACCATAGCTGCTCACAAAAATGAATAATTAATCAAGGCTTTTATACAAGAATGACAAAAATTAATCAGGCTATGCTCATTGCTCCCCGGCAACGGCGCCATCTGGTAACACGCAAAATGTCCAGCAAGGGTCACCATAATAAATGTATCAAGTGTCGCTGAGGCGACCGCTCGCCGAACATTGGGTGTCAATCAGCAATTAACCCACAACAAAAGAATACATCAATGAAGTTCAAAAGGGAATGTGAATTAATCTTTATTTACTCTACCATAAAATGTATAGGGAACAAGCATGTAGAGGTCGAACCACAGAGAGCAATACGAAAATGCATGCGCCTACATGTGCATATTAGTCATCCTTGTGTGAAGTGGGTTTTTAATTAATTAAATATATTTTTTTATTTTTTTATTATTATATATAATTTTTTATATATATGGATAATAATAATATAATTAGATAATATATATATGTACTATATTTAATATAAAGATGTATGGATACCCATAGAGGGTTGGTATGTACATACAATATATATATATAGGTAGATATAAGTACAATAGATTCTATATATATATATATATATTTAATAATAATAATAATAATAATAAATATAATAATACACATAAATAACTAGATATATATAGTATACATAGATATATATATATATATATTTCTTTTTAGGAAATACCTATATATACATAAAGTGGTACTATAATATTTACAAAAATACTTTAAAATAGTCAAAAATCAAGGGGTAAAGTCTTTTTGGGTTTTTCATCATTTTTTACTGTTTTTGTGATTTTTGGGGGATTTTTTGAGAATACTTTTAGTATTTTTAAATAGCTAAATAATAGCAAGCAGTGGAATAAGGTCTGACTGTAATAAAAATGAACATTAAAAATAGTTACAAGCCTCAAAAATTTTCCACCCTATTTTTCTAATAAAGATAATAAAATATAGCATAAATAAGGCCTGAGTTTATATTTTTCTGATTTTTCTGTGCGTTTTTATATTTCTTTTTTTGAGTTTTTGGGTATTTTTGGATTTTTAAAGTTTTCCTTTTGAGATTTTTAGGGATTTTTGGATTGACACTAAAATAGTTAAAAATACACCATAGGGATTTTTTTTGGAATTTTTCAATGCATTTTGATATTTTTTTGGGATTTTCTCAGTTAGGCAGTGAATAAAGGACATGTTTTTGATTTTTAATAAATGCAAAAATGAGACAAAATGAAAAATTAAAAATTAAAAATATGGCATGCAAATACAACCAAACAGTAGCTTAAGTCTATTTTTGCAATATTTTTCGAATTAATATGGAGCACAAAATAAATAGACAAAGCATTCAAAAATTAAATGGCCTGGCAGGGGTATTTTTGCAAATAAAATAGTTCGCAGGGGCATACATGCAAAAATTACAATAAAAATACACGTGACCTTTTATTTTCAGGACCATTTAATATAAATACAAGAACCCGGCGGGGTCTGACTGCAAATTTTACGCGCCTCACGTGGGTGCTCCACGTGCGGCGCGTTAGGACTAAAACGCAAATATAAAAACTACAGGGGGACTTCTGCAAATTACACAATTTATATACATAGTAACTTTTTATTTTTGGGGTTAAACTATAAATACAAAAAGCTGAGGGGGTCAAATATGAAATTTACCCCTAAACACGCGCGTGATCCAACGGCATCGAGCGCGCCACTTATCCACGTGTCGAGCCCTCGGCGCTCGATACCCCTTCGACGATCTGCGGCCGAGATTGCATCTGAGGTCTGATCGCACGGCCCAGGCTTGCGCCATATGGACGGCCCTGATTAGAACTGGGGTCGTCCCCTTCATCCAACGGCGACTGCTGCTCACGAAGAACAGGGAAGAACGGTTGACTTCCCTGACTTCGATCGGTAATTTCTTCGCCTCCAGGCGCTCCATGTTGCTGCTGGTGGCCTCCAGGAGTCCGGCAAGGCGGTGCGCGCTGTTCGAGATACTCCAGAAGGTCCAGGACCCCCTAGATCGGTTGAACGAGCTCGGAGAAGAGAGGGGGTCCTGGAACCTCGTAGGGACTATAATCGAGCCCCAGAGGGCTTCGTTTAGCTTGAGACCTGCACCACAAAACTGAGGGGCTCGAGGGGGTTTTCCTCGACCCTGGGTTTAGGGTAAAAGAGTAGGTAATGGTGGAGGGTGGCGAGGTCCGGCGAAGCGGAGGAGGGGGACCTCGATTCGCAGAGTAGAGCGAGCTCTGGATGATCAGAAACGTGGGCTGAGTGTAGAATGCGTAGGGGAAGGCGGTGAGGTGGAGCGAAGGGTCGGATATCGTGCCGATCAGGGTAGAGAGGTTCGCCGGAGCTAAACTCCGGCGAACTTCGATCTGGACTAATCGAGCACCTGAGGCTCTACTGATTACGCTAAAAGCTAAACTACAGAGTAAAAACTAAAACTAAGCTAAAAACGAGAAGAAATCAGCTCTTATACCTGGTTGGCGACCAGGGAGCAGGACCTCCGGCGAGCGGCGGCCGTGGGCACCCCTCGCGACTCCTCCGACCGTCTGAAGCCTCCAGGAGAACCCTCCTGTCACAAGGATCCTCGAGAACTGGAAAGGATGGTGGAAAATCGACCGAAGGGAGGCCAAAAAAAACGGGAGGAAGTCGAAGGTCTTATTTATAAACAAAATATGCGCCCTTATTGGCCGGCGAATCATGACGAATCTGGGCTATGTACAAGGGAGCATGGGATTGGGCGTGATTCTTGGATGTACAAGGAACAATTTTCATGAAGGGTCTTATCGTCATCGAGCTACAAAAATCGCGTAAAAAATCGGGGAAACAGGGCCTCCCGTGACTTGTCAGAGGGGTAGGTCTAGGGTATGAAGAGTTGACCCGAGGTCAAACCTTGGCGGCCTGCGATTGGTCCACGCAGACCGCTAGAAGACAAGACAGCATGGGTTAATATAGATTAATTATTTTAAATTAGTAAATGATTTTATTATTTTTTGAGTATAAAATAAAAAATGTTTATTATTTTATGTAGTATTTATTTGTGATTTTTATTGAATTTTTCAAGGTGTTTTATTATAGTTTTATTTGAATAATATGTATATGTATGTATTTCCATGTATTTTTATGTATTTTATTTTTAATTTGTTTATTTTCTTTTATTATTTTATTAGCTTATTTTATAAATTTATAATTTATTTTTATGAGTATAAAGGTATTTTCATTTGATTTTTACGAGTTTATTTATATTTTTAAATAAATAGGTATAGGTGTATGTAGGTATACTTATAGGTGTTTTATCTATGTATTTTGTACACTTAATTTATTTATTGTATTTTCTTGATTTTTATTTTGGGTTTGTGTTTTTAGTGAGTTATTTATAATGTATACCTTATTATAAGAATAAAAGAATCACTGAATAAAATCCTTTTTATTTATATATAGGCATACAGCATTGGTATTTTTGTCTATGAATTTGTAGACTTATTTTATTTTACAAATTATTTTGTTTTCTTTTACTTTCTAATATGTGTATGCATTATATACATTATTTACAAAATTCTAAAAATATGAATTTACACAATAAAATGAATATTTTAATCAGTCCTATATACAAGAAGGGCCAAAAACCTAACTTCTGCATATGGACTCCAAAAATTATGAAACCAATTTTATAAAATAGTTCATGGAATGCTATATACAATTAAAGGTGAGTTTGGGTGATTTGGAGTCTTTATTTGCAAGATATGGGTCTGTGAAGTTGAGATTTTGGCTTTTTATTCTGTGTATAAAATGTACAATGGGTATTATTTTTAACACAAACTCAATTTTGTATTTTTATTTACATTATTATCTACAACTTTTATGTACAAAGTTTCTTTATTTGATGAATGAATAATTATATATAAAATAGGTGCCAAAAATGCATAAATGAATGAATTAATGAATGAGGTATTTGTTGTACACTGGCCCTTATCTCCCCCTACTTTATTCCTTGTCGACCAATTCCATGCTGGCTTTGGTCTCGGGGTTAGGGTCATAAAATATTTGCAATATTTTATTCCTTTTTCTTTTCTTCTCTTTATTCTATAATTTTGACATTAAAAACCTTATTTTATGTACCATTAATACAATGAATATTAGGTGCTATTATGTACAAATAGATGCTATTTACATACATTTGCTGGGGTTTTTAAGGCCAAAATGATAGAATAAAGGTGACGAAATGGAGATTCATCAACGGTGGGAAGGCGAAGAAGAAGAACGAGGAAGAACTCCGGTGAGCCGAGCTTCCCCACCTCCAATCCTCCCCCTCCGTGGCTCTTGGTAGCTCCAAAATGGCCGCTCACGTTCCTGCAGATGTCCACTACTCGCCTGGGGCTTCAAAAATCCTCGGTGATGGCCGAGGGGCGCACGCGAGGTCGCCGGAGCAAAGAAGCTCCAGGAACCTCCGCCTCCTCCAAAATAAGTCCCAGGTGCACGCGATGCTCCAGAAACTGCAAAACCAAGTGAGAGGGTCGAGGACAAGTTGCCTCGACCCCGCAGGGATGGAATGGCGCGATGGATGTGAAAGAAACGAGCTCACCGGAGCAAGCTCCTGTGAGGTGATGGCGGAGTTGATCAAGGATGCGATGATCAGAATGGAAGGTGGAAAATGGTTTCTACACTAATGGAAATAAAACCAAGCATAAAAATGAATAAAAATGCGAACCTCGAGCCAAGGAATGGCGAGATGGACCTCACAACGGCAAGCCGGAGATGGGGGTGGAGCGCCTCAAAAACCACCTCCTCGATCAACCTGATGGTAAGATGAGGGAGCTGTCACCTCCCTCAGTCAATTGGGCACCAAAGGAGGAGAGGGCAATGGTCCAAGAGGGTTCAAAAATGTGATAGAAGGTTGGGTGCCTTTTTGTACAATGTGGCTGAAGGGGCGAGAAGAACGAGGAACAGAGGGATGCACAGCAGTCCAATCCCCAATAAAACACATAGGCGTGTATCCTTGATATATGGGGAGAAAAAGTCAAGAAGGAAGTATGGTCAAATGGTGAAAGACGCGCTCTCCAAAATTCAGAGAAATCGCCAAAAAACTAATATCTGACACAGTGCAGGGGGCATGTCAGAGAGCTGGTCAACGTGGTCCAAAGAACGAAGAAAATAGGCTACACCCGTGATCCAATCCTCAAGATGATGGCTGGGCGTGTATGGTGGTTATATGGGGAAAATAAGTGAAGAAGGGCCCGAGGTCAAAATATGGACGATACGGCCTAGAAAAATGGGAGAAAATGACTAAAAACGCAACTTTGACGGGCTGCAGGAGCAGACCAGGGAGTTGACCAGCGGGTCAACTTCCACCTGGTTGGTCCACGTGGACCAACCAGAAAAATCCCTGCGAAAAATATTTGTAAATTCAATTAAAAATAGCAAATCAATTAATTATTTTTTGGTTATTGAATAAAAAGTGTTTATTATTTTATAAATTTTTTTATGGTGATTTTTATTTATTTTTATGGGGTGTATAATTACGAGTTACCATTTATACCCCTTATAGGTATCTCTGTCTATATATCTAAGTATTTTATTTTTATTTTATGTATTTAATTTATTTATTTTTGTTTATTATTTTATAAATTTATAGAATATTTTTATACACGTAAATATATTTTTGTTTTATTTTTCTGATATGTTTTGTATATTTAATAAAATAAAAGTATAGTTTATACATGTATGTATATAGGTATAATACCTATGTATTGTATATACACGTATTTTTATTTTGAGTTTTCTTTGCATTTTTATTCTGATTTTAATATACATATTTATTATAAGTAATGTTTACAAAATTATAAAAATATAAAATTATAAAAATAATGAATAAATAATAAAATGAATATTTTAACCTGTACAAGTATACAATAGGGGTCCAAAACTCAACTTTCAAACCGTAGCTCCGCCAAATGCGAAACCACCGCCATTAAATAGCTTATTTTGAACTATATACAATTAAAGGTGAGTTTGATGCATTTGGAGTTTTTATTTCTGAGATACGGGTCTAGGAAATTGGCATTCTAGAATTTTATTCAGATCATAACTTTTTATCTGTACATTATTTTTCAGTGAAATCAATTTTGTATTTTTCTTATTTAATTATCTACAACTTTCATGTACAAAGTTTCTTTATTTGATATATAAAAAGTGGAACCAAAAATAGGTCCCAAAATGAATAAAGAATAAATAAAATAAAAGGAATTTGTATTGTATTTTGGCCCTTATCTCCCCCTACTTTATTCCTGGTCGACCTAGTCATCGAGATGCCTAGGTCTCGGGGTTTCGGGTCATAAAATATTTACAATATTTTATTCTTTTTCTTTTCTTTTCTTTATTCTATAATTTTGGCATTAAAAACAGTATTTATACACTTTTTACACACATATGCATGAATGCTAAAATGCATGAATTAAGCCTATTTACACGCATTTACTAGGGTTTTAAGGCCAAAATGATAGAATAAAGATGATGAAACATAGATTCATCATCCCCCTATACTTGCCTTTGCTTGTCCCTAGCAAACACTTATGCAATAAGTGCAGAAAGAAAAACAAAGAAAAGAAAAAGAAGAAGGTGGATTAAGTGTAATTATCAAACTTGTCTTCAAAAAATCAAAGTTTGGAGCTTAATTCGGACCTTTAGAATTTTAGTGTAGGCGGAACCTTATTAAGAACCGAATTTGAAATCCAACAGTCCCTGAGAATCCCAAAACTCTGCTCAAGTCTCCTCAATAGCCAGGTCAGAAATATCTCAATTCATACGCAAACTCTTACGACTATGAATCTGACTCGTACAGTGTAAGTGATGGTGGCTCTCCCCAACTAGAATGACAAAGAAACTGACTTCTCCAGTACGACAACCCAATGATTCCCCAATCCAACAACTCCATCCTCGAGGAGCGGGGTATTCCCTTCTAAGTTCAAGTGGCAACCAGCTCAAGAGGAGGGGGTGAAGAGAATAATTGACGGTAGCCAGTGTAGCTACCTATCCTCGGATGCAAGACCAGTGTAGTCAAGTCATCCAGCTGCAGGCTCACATATTTGACTTTGGAACTCAAGCTTGCTTATTGACTTTACAACATATTCACATACTTTGCAGGCATTTTATTTTTTTGTACATGCCTGTCTTTTTTTTTTGAAATACTATTCACAGCAGCATTTACATAAGGAGTTTTTCCTCTTGAGCCAGTAGACTATCCCTCTTTTGAAGCTTTATTGCAACCCACAGCCTCCTGTCTTTAGACTTCCTAATCACTGGATGGGTTGGGGTGCACTTCCCTCCCTAGAGGAGGACAAATGTTTCCACTTGTGTGCTTCTCATACCGGCAAATCCAATCCCCTCACCACTCTAACTGAGTTGAGCCATGTGAAAGGTGCAGGTGTCCAAGTTAGGTCATTATCACAAGAGTCGTGTGTGTGCTCCAAAATATTCTACTTAGGCAGTCAAGAATCCATTGAACTAAGTCCCGTGATCCTCAAAGAATTAAGTCAACTAGACCTGAAGTACCTCAAACCCAGTTCCTATAAGGTTCTTGTTATTAGGTAGATTATTAAGGTCCAATCAAGCTCCAATCTCCGGATTTTACTTAGACTTGTTCAACTATCAAACTCAATCCGAAAAATGCTCATGCTATGCAGAAAATATTTTTGTGATGTAATTTTCAAAGTTTTTTAACTTTTTATCTTTTTTGAAAAGATGATGATGCATTTTTTTGTATTTTTCAAAAAGATTTTTCAAATTTTTTTGGATTTTACTTTTGCAAATGTTTTTTGGGATTTTTGAAAACAAAAAGATTTTGGCTGAAAGTTAGGTGAAAATATGTACACGGGAGTGCTTCTTATATACACAAGAAGTGGATTTTAAGAATTTACAAGGGTAAGTGGTCAATTTTATATATATATATATGTAGTGGATTTTGATGAGATGTATATATTCCTTAAACTTATTTGACACAAGCTTTTCACAATTTTTGAAAACTATAGTCCAAAATAGTTTTTACAAACATTTTTGCAAACATGTACACATATTTGAAAATCATTTTGCAAAGGTTTTTAAAACAGTATATATAGATTTTTCAAAACATTTTTGCAACCATTTTTCAAACCATTTGCAAATCATTTTTCACACATTTTGTTTCATACAAAGAGAAGAAATTTTACAAATCACACATTTTTACACAGGTTGAAAATATATAACAAAATATTTTCGGGCCTTTGGATTAATAGGCACAAGTCGGTTGTGATTCCTTTTGGATGGGAGGGTGACGAAGCTGGTAGAATGGCGGAGCTGATGGATTGTCCATTAGGCGAGTTGCTGGTTTCTTACTTGGGCCTCCCTCTTATGGAGGGCAAGCTCAAAAACTCAGATTGGGGCGTGATTCTCCAGAGAATGGAGCAAAGATTGGCGTGGTGGAAGGCAGTTGCCCTATCTAGAGGGAAAAAGTTGATCCTTCTGAAGCATGTTTTGTCAGCAATTCCTATCTTCTTTTTCTCCACTAGATTAATTCCAGTCGAGGTCCGCAAGAAGATCGAATCTATGATGAAGAGATTTTTCTGGTCTGATGGGAAGCAACAAAGATCAGGGATGCACTTAGTCGGTTGGGAAGAGATGACACGACCGCGTAGTGAAGGAGGTTTAGGGATTCGAGATGTCGCAAGCATGAACAAAGCTTTGTTAGCAAAGTGGGTCATTCAGATCTGAGGAGAGTCGGACAGATTGGTGGCCAGACTTTTGCGTGAGATATACAAAGTAGAGGCTCGCTGGAGGCAGAGAAAGTACGATTCAAGTCCCCTCTATGGGGTGGTGTGCGAGAAGTCTTAGCCTTGTTGGCCCCGAAAATGAAACCAAAGGTTGAAGATGGGGAGTGCTTCAGGTTCTGGCAGGATGATTGGACGGGGGAGGGGCCAGTAAGTAATAGATTTCCAAGGCTTTTTGCTTCAGCAGCGACGAAGGAGTGCTCTCTAATGCAAGTTGGGACATCAGGGTCTTGGGATCCACAGTTCGTGTCCGCTCTCTCGAGCCAGCGGTCAGAGGAGCTATCAAGGATGCAGTTGGAACTACCGAGGCATGATTGCATCACTTATGGTAGGGATCATTTTGAATGGGTAGATGGTAGGTTCTCAACGAAGAAGGCATACAAGAAATTCAAGGGGACCACCGAGGCCCTAGATGCAGACCTTTGCTTGGATATGAAGATTATTTGGGCTAGCAAGATCCCATGTAGGGTTAAAATTTTCCTTTGGTGTCTGAGAAGGGGAAGACTGTGCAATAAAGCAAGGAGAGGAAGACTTTTGGGCATTCCGGACACGAGGTGTGACAGATGTGGAGAGCAGGTTGAAGATGCAGATCATTTGTTTTCCATGTGTCCGACATCTGATCACGTATGGAAGGAGGTTGGATCACCGTGGGTGTCGCTAGGAGGTACTATGGATTTCTGGAGATTAGTGAGATCCATGGGAGGGAATTCAACAGATGAATGTGCTTTCCCTTTTGCAGTGTTATGGGTCATTTGGGTTGGTAGGAATGATCTCATTTTTAAAAACCAAGGATTCTACCCTGAGAATGTACTCGTCCACTGTAACTCTCTATATCGGTTCTGAGCTACCGGATAATGTACATTTTATTATGTTTTAATATATTTTTGTTGAGGTGAATCCCATCTCGGGAGGTCACCCTCCTCTTATTCAAAAAAAAATCATTATTATACGGCATGATGTGTTGGGATATATTTTTTTCTGAATTCCGCGCTGTTTTTTTGGTATTTCGACGGAGGTTTCGAGTATAATAAAATGCAAATGGAAACGTATTTCCATTTTCAATGTAAAAATTGCATGTTCTCTCTGACTGGTTAACGGCACGCATCACCAAAATAGCAAATCAGAACTCAAACGAATCGCATTGTTCTTTTATATTTAATTTGAAAAATGGCCGATATAGTAAGCTATCGAAAATATGATTCGTTCACAGATACTCGGACGGATCTAATCATTTGCATTGATTTATAAAAAGAGCAGTGCAGGAAATTACCTCCAACATCATGAAAGAGTTGACCTCGCTGGATCTGCTGTCTCTTTCTCCTCCTGCGATTAAGAAAGATGGCAAGAAGGAGCATCAGTAGAGCTACCACCACTGCGAAGGAGACCCCTACTCCGATAGCCACCGTCTGCCTGCTGCCATCTTTCGCGGGTGCGGCTCCTTTGGGTGGAAGCTGTAGAACAGACGGGGGAGGAGGTGGAAGCAAATTATTCGGAGGAGAAGCGGAGACCCGAGGCGGTGGTGGAGTAGAGGTAGAAGAGTTATCAGGAGACGGCGGGGGTGGAGTTGACGGAGGAGAAGCGGAGATCAGAGGCGGAGGAGAAGCGGAGATCGGATCCGGAGGAGAGGGAGGTGGACTGTAAGAATCAACCGGAAATAGAGGAATAGAGCTCATGCCCCTGCAGATCACAGTATCTGAGCAGTCGCGAACATAGGGAGGAGATGACATCATCTTGTGTATCAACGTCCTCCAGGAAGGGAAGCGAGATGATGATCCAGTCTTAAGTCTTGATGGCTTTTAAACAAAACAGATGACGGTCCTCTTTCAATGGATCCACGGCTTTATTTATATAGTCATGGTGCCTGCAAAGATTTAAAAAAAGGGTTAACACTGTGGAACACTAAACCACATCATGTGCTTGCCATACTTGCATTGTTAATCCAAATTTCAAAGGCTCGCATGCATGCTCGACTAAAAAGTAAATACTTGACAATATAATAGATGCAGATGTAAGTGTTGGGAACAAGCAATCCGACGAACGATGCGGAAGCGTGGATCAGACGGAGCAACTTGAGGGATTAACATAATCAAACAGAAGCAAAAATCACAAGCAATCAAACAATCACCAAATAACCGCAATCCAAGCTAAGCACAATCAACACTGTGGATTTTAACGTGGAGAATTCCAAAATGAGAAGGGGGAAACTACTGGACTGACTCGATCCGATCAAACTTCTCCACTAGGTGGTTATAAAATAGTTATTCCCAAAGGTTATATAAAGTTAAAATCTTCTCCCAAATCTGTATCAACATGTACCACACCTACACAAACGAAATGAGGGAGAAAATGGAGAAATGTCGCTCAAAATGCAGCCCTACCAAACTCCATAGCGACCTTCACTCGACTCTTCCTCGGCGTGATCTTCGACAGAAAGCGGCAACCGATCCAAGCAAACAGAAGATGGAGAAGAGAGGAAGATGGTTCCAATATTCACAACATTTACTTCCTAATCTTCTTAGTCTCACAATTAAGGCATCCATAAAAATTCTGAAATAATTCTTCTATATTATGGATCTTCCAAACACCAACTTCTACATCAAACATTGCACATCATATATTCTGTAAAATCACCATCATTCATTTATATATCTCTTGCTAACAAAATAATTCGAGCTAAAGACCTGTATTTCCAATTGTTCTTATGTACAATTGATATCGATCATCTTGCTATCCAGAAAACTTTATACTCTTGTATAACACAAACCTTGTTTACCATACGTGCACAAAATTTTATCAATATATCGTACCACCTTCAACCATAGAAAGAAATATCGTGATATATCGATATCGATATGAGACCGATATCAGTATCGATATGCCGATATATTCTCCTTTTTAAGTTATTCCTTCACAATACGATATCGATATTGTGCCTCCGGCTATTGACGTATTTCTCTTTCTTCCGGTCCTTCCTGCCTAGGCATGTCTTTAAGTAATATAAATAAAAGAGGGTTGTGTCTAAACTCATGTCGTACTAACCAGGAATAGCGCGGCAAAACTGGTAATATAATTAAAGAAACTTAACCTCTTTTCACGGGAGCAGATCCTCTGCTTTAGGTTTACCTATAGCAAGGCATGTTTTGTCCCCTTTTCCGTATGCATCGAATGCACGTATGCTTGTTGTTCTACACATCCACCAAGTTTCATTTTGATTGGCATGCAGTCAATACATGTAATTGGATTTTTAAAACTATTTTTAGGAAAAAAAAACAATTTAATTTGCCTCTTTTTTTATTCTCGGACCTTCTGAGTAATTACACAACAACCATTTTCCTAGTTGCAAAGAGATTAAGCACCGGCTCAAAATAGCTCATCTCTCAAGAGAGAGTGAGAGCCGAAGCTTATTGACTTCACTACAACAAATTGAGATATAGTGACGGTTTTGAAAAATCTATCACTAAATTAGCCATTGGTAAATATAATGACGATATTATCCGTTGCGAAATTAGTTTTCGTACTCAAAATTAGCAACGAATATCATATCCGACTTTATATCATTAGCAACAGTCCACATAGTGATGCTTATCCGTTGCTATATTTCAAAATATAAACTAATCATCACTATTTTTTTAGTCAAAATTTAGTGACGATTAATTAAATTTTGAAAAATAACAAGGTCGCTATGTGGACCGTTGTTAATGATATAATGACAGATATGACATTCTTTGTTAATTTTGAGTACGAAAACTCATTTCGTAACGAATTATATCGTCATTATATATTTAACAACGGCTAATTTAGTAATGGATTTTTCAAAACCGTCAATATAGCTCAATTTTTTCTAGTGCTTCAACAGTAGAAAAAGACAAGAGCATATTGTGGTTCCCAAAAAAGTAGTAAGCGATCGAATTATACCGTTATTAGCTAATTCTTTGAAGTCTTGATCAAACTTACAGGTGTTAGGATTAGGGTTGTATTAGTATTGGAAATCATGATCGAATTTGACTCCTAATCCTAATAATAATTGAATTGTGTTCTATTTATAGTCCTAAAGGAAATAGGAATATAAGATTATAATTGAACTATATATAGAGGGTAGGAGGTATTGTTTCAATACCACCACAAGAACAATGTAATCACAACAAAGGAGAAAACCACATGAGAAGAGAGGAAGAGAGCGAGGGAACGGAGAGAGTTGTACACGTTCTTCTTTTAGTGATCTTTCTTCTCCGACGGTCGCGAGAGCTGACCGATCACCATTGTATCTTATTGTTCTTTTCTTCACGTGCTTCTGTGATGACGGTCGATTGTGCCTTCGCATCTGCATCCGTGTTAGGTGGCTCATGTCCCAACAACAGGAAAATCCACTAGAAACGTCAAACGAGACCTTTATTCATGGCGAAAGAGAACGCATCATTTTTTTATTTTTTTTCTTTCTGCCCCTAAAAAAACTTCCTCCCACGTCAAAATACGTGCTTTATTAATTCACATATTGGGTGATTTGGTACTGTGGGAATAAGGAGCAAAGTTGGCTAGGGCCATCATTGGTACTTATCCTGCTTTTTTTCTTTATTTTTTCCATCCTAAAGAGTGATTTTTCCCATGATCACGTCAAAAATTACTTATTCAGCGTCGTTTGGGTGGATTGATCCGAACTTGTATAATTACGGCTTCCATCTCGGTGCTGGTTAAATGTCATCCTTTGAGCCCTCTTCTCTTCAAGGTTGTGATGCAGTAGCTGTCCAGTAATTTATGCCGACGACCTTCTCTTCTCCTACAAGGGCTCCTCTAAATCGTTGAAATCCTTCCAAATGGTTATGAAGGTCTTCTATGACGCTTTGGATCTTAGGATGAACACTTCAAAAAGCTGCATGTTCTACTCCAGGAATGCGAAAGATGACTTCGGCTTAAGCATTGCTCCAGATTTAGTTAACCGATCGCTTCCAACCATGTACCTTGGACTTGGTTGGATTATGGTTGTGTTAAGATTGGGTCATAATAGGATTAGGATTTCTAATGGAATGGGGCTTCTAATTCTAATAGTAGTTGAGTTGTATTCATGGCTATGGGGTTGTAATTAGACTTATATATAGAGGGCGCGGAAGCATTGCCTCCACACCACAGCAAGAGAGAATACTATAAGAGAAAAAGAGAGTGGGGGAGAAGAGAAGAGAAGAGGAGAGGGAGGGAGGGAACGGTAATAGTTAGTTTTCTTCTTTTTCAGTGATCGTGAGAGGTGATCGACTATCGTCATATCTACACCTCGGTTCCTCATCATCGAGAATTAAAATCCCGATCTATTACTTTAGGTCAATTCGTGATATCGAAATGCATTGGATAACATTCACCGCACCTTAAAGCATGAAATAATGATCGTTGTTTTTTCCCTCCTTCAATTGGAAACAATCGTTCAGATTGAACCAAACAATATATAATATTCTGTTCAACGGAGGGATCAATTCCTCTGCCGGTTGGTCCTCTATTTTTTAGGATGTTCTACTGCTGAGGTTTCTCCTAATCCTAGTCTGGCTTCCTAGCATCATTGGACGGTCTTTTGTGCAGTCGGGTCGTGCTCATGTGCCTGCTCATGGATTTTCATCTCCGACCTCCACTCTAATACTTTTGGTGCTACTTCGCTGTCACGGACTTTTTGGTTGGGTGATCTGCGGCCTTACTTCAGCTACTCTTGGATCTGCTTGCGAGTTTTTTTGTTTTGGGGGGGGAGGGGGGTTCTTTTCTTACTTCTTGTTTTCTTTTCTTCTCCTCTGTTTGTTTATCATTTCTGGCTTGTGCTTGTGCTCAGTCGTTTCACGTACTGAATCCTCTACTATGAATGAACTTGAATCTTTTTCTAATAAAAAAGGAGGGATCAATTCCTCTTTTCATTTCAAATTTCTGTCAAAATTGTTCGATCGCAGGGTTGGCTACTTTATCTTTGATTTTTGGCCCACTTTAAAATAAATACCCCAAGACCTTCTTAATTTACAAACTAAATATTACATCAGTGAATAGATGTTACTTGTGTAAAGTGGCTTCGGAAAGATAAGCCCATTTTTTCGAGTACCATCCAACCACTATCAATTCTGACCATTTTCTGTTTTAAGTCTTTTTTTCAAGTATGTCTCTAATTCTTGCACTGACAATTCAACTTGGCAGATGACGTGTCGAAAATAAGCATTGGAATAAGGATCAATTCCTCGCTCAACGTAGTTCCAAGAGTACGGCTATTCTCATCCACATACCATTATTTCACCTTATTTCACCATTATTCATATATTTATTCCACCTCATCTACCTTTATTCTAACTTATTCTACTTTTTCCTATCTTTTCAGCCGAACAGAGAATATGCCATTATTTTCCTTGTTCTCCATCTTTATTTCTGCTCATTCCCGAATCGAACGCCTCCTTAAGTTATCTCTTTGACAATCGATTAGGAAGGCACAAAGCCTAAATGCTTACAAAAAAATGATCTAAAACATTGAACAATCAGAATATCCGTTAGCATATCTTCCAATGTTAAAGATATAACAATGAATAATATTTGTTGTCAAATTATCTTTTGTACTTATAGTTAGCAATGAATATCATGTTTGTTGTTAAAGGTTCCTATAAGTTTGTAACAATGATTTAGAAATCATTACTGAATTTACCAATGATTAGAAAAAAAAATTCAACGGAAAACTATTGTTATATGAATATAAAAAATTCTCCGGAGGCTGGAAATATAATAGTGAATACAATAACTATTGCGAATTTAAAGGAGTAAGTAATTAATATTATTCTTGTTATATATTTAGCTACGGATATATGACAACAAATATTGAATTATTAGTTACCTTATATTAATTTTGTTGCAGTGTAACTTTCGCATCAAAATTTCAGTAATCGTTGTAGCTATGCATTCGGATGCATTACCTGCAATACATTTTCCCACTCTAAAATAATGGCAAGGATTAATTAATGCTGCAAATCTTTGTTATACCACTTTTGGCAGCAAATTTTATAATATGATTGCATCGTTACAAGTAAAAAAATGTTGCACAGTCTTAAAATACGATGTTGCAGATCGTCATGGTAATATTATTTAAAAAAATATGTGTGTGCAGTTGTGTATCTTATTCTATTAGAGAAAAAGGATCTGGAGTAGGTAACTTACCTACTTCATTTTTATTTTTTTTCAATTTTTTTTAAAAATGGTTTCGTGGATTTTCATAACCATATCTCTCTAATATGTCATTCAAATTTCGTCAGAAATAGAGACTCTTACGGCCTCCATCCAGATAGTCATTTTTTAACGGTCATAGATTTGTTATATTTTACATGTTCTGGATGGAGGCCGTAGACGTATCTGTTTCTGACGAAACTTGAATGACGTATTAGAGGGATATAGTTATGAAAATCCATGGAAGCATTTTTCAAAAAAAAATAAAAATTGAAAAAATAAAAGTTGAGTAAGTGAGTTACCTACTCTATGAAGTAGGATCCCTTTCCCCATTCTATTATCACTATATTTATTTATTTTACGCATAATATTATAGAAGCGCGTATATCTTCGATTTGAAGGTAATTCAATTTATTTTAAAAAGGAAACTTTCTTTCTCCAACAATGTCTTCACTAACTCATGGATACAGAAATTAGTTGCCAGAAAGGGTCCGTTCGGTTCGGGAATAAGCAGGAATAAGGATGTGGAATAAGGAGAATAAGGGTCTATTCTTTGTTCGGCTGGTGGATAGGAATAAGGAGAATAAGGTGAAATAAAGGTAAGTAAAGTGGGATAAAAATAGGAATAAGAGTGAAATAAGATGGAATAATGGGGAATAGTCGTACCACTGTGAACCGTGTCTGGAGAAGAATTGGCCCATTATTACAGGGCTTATTCTCCTACCAAACAGGGCCTATCTTGTAGAGTAAGCAGTGAAACATGATCGAGTTTCGGCATTGTACGGAATAGTGTGTCCTTTCAATCACCTTCGACATGGTGTACCTAACTCATGACCCCTTCCTCATGGATGGTAGACTTTGACATAAGTCTTAAACACGTCTCTAGCTATTATATAGATATATTATGCGCGTATTATTTGTTTAATTTAACACAAAGAAAATTGCCATGTGGGAACCATGGAAGCAACCTCGATATGTCTCCTGAGATATTTATTCAGATTGCATCCAAAAATGCAAACCGTTGAACGTTGAAAACAGACCCATTGGGTGCGTTCTTGTATCTGGGTTAAACCACCCCAAGGGTGGTTTAACTCCCCTACCCCATATTTTCTCCCTCCACGTGGGTCCCACTTTTTATCTTTTTAAAAAAATTAAATAAATCAATTCTCCATCATCAATTCCATCAAAAAATAATATACTATACCATCATATCAGATAAAAATTATAAACTGCTCCACTTTTACTCACTTTTTCAAACTCCAATACAATCACATCACAATAACTTCTCACTTTTTCAAACTTCAATACAATAACATCACTCCAAACCCACTTCTAACCCACCCCCAGTTTAACCCTCTATCCAAACACCAAAACCCAAAAATGGGTTACCTGCAACCAGTTTAACCCACCTAAACCCACTATCCAAACACCCCCATTCTCTCTTAGACGAGCTGTGTAGTCCCCGACGCGGCGCGGATACGCTCGATAATAATTGGAAACCCGGAATTCTTTTAAGGGATTTTTACACTATGACCTCTAAACTCTTGTCCAATTACACCATAACCCTTATTTCCTTCCTAATTATACCATGACACGCTCGATAATAATTGGAAACCCCGCATTCGTCTATCCGCGTTCCAAACGGAAGTTAAATTTTGAGATGAAATTATATTGAATAGAATTGGTAGATTTGTCCTTTCTTGAAACCCCTCTTCTTTCTCTTGACTCACTCCTCCTCCACCTCCTTTGGACGCCTCCTCCTCCTCCGTCTCACATTCGCCGGCCCTTCCTCTGCACCCCTTCTCCCTCCAGCCCCTCACCTCCTCTGCCCCCTCCCCCGTCAACCCATTCTTCTTTCTGTTGATCCGAGACCCACCCACGATCGCCTGCAAGGCTCCAGGACGCAGCAGGATTACCACTAAGGGCCCCAACGACAGTAGCGATCGCCACCAGGGGCCAAGTGGACCTAACAACTGTTGTCACATGCCCTAGCATCCCTCGAGCTTGTTCCCAAAGGAGAAAGGACCCAACAACCTCTACTACTGCCCCCAAGGGTCTCTGTTGCCATCGCAGCCACGATCTCCACCAAGCGCCCTAGCGATCATCGCCAAGAGCCCTAGCAGCCCTAGCGACCGCCACCACGGCCCCTAACCACCCTCAAGCTCATTGTGAGGGGACCTAGCAACCTCTACTACCGCCACAACTACTGCTCTCATGTTCATCGTCAGGGGCCATAAGATGATCCTGGTCATCGTCGCCACCAAGAAACTCTTCTTGTTCACCACATCGAAGCTACGTCAATCCTATTTCAGCCATCATATGTCTGACAAAGTCAAATATGAAGAAGGAGACGAAGCTCGATGGTGTTCAGATGGGCCATTGGATCATCACATGTTAACATACCCCTCATTGTTAATTGATTGGAAATATGAGGATCTCTACAACCCGTTAATCGAACCATCGTAGTTCTTCACTCGCTTCCATCAAGCGTCGCAGAGGGGCACTGCTAATTGATTGTTTTAAACTTAGCAGCACTTGGAAGGTGCCTGAAAGGTTAATTCAAGGTGGTCAGTGGAGTAGGTCAGGGTGGAGAGAATGGGGGCGGAGGAGGGGGGTTCGTTTTGATCATTATGCCCCTCTTAACCACACCTTGGTTCGATTAAATCATGGTTTAATTCAACTCTTTGACGGTCAAACTAACAAAAGGGGTATAAGGGATAACAATAGAAGAAGTGAAGGGCATGATGGATATTGCAATAACTAAGGATGACACAAACGATAAAAATCCTTTGACTTAATAAGACAAGATTTCAGGGACGGTGACGCAATATCCCAAAAAATTATAGACTATCCTTTTTTTCGAACTGAAAAATTGTGTGTGTGTGTGTGCCATAAAGTTGGATATCCAAAAAATTTTGTGTTCACAATTACTAAACAATCTTGCAAGTATGGCATGCTTTATTGCATTTTCAACATATATAAATATAATTCTATTCATTGGATACCTCAATCGACTCTCAGAAGGCATATGTGAACAACCACCCCCACCAAGGTTAGTCACCCTCTAAATGATCTTCAAGTGCCCGAAGGCAAAAAGGAGATGCATGGTTATCATCCTTGCGAGCAGATCCTTTATTGTACAGCAGAGGTCTGCTGTAAATCGGAACCATGTCCGAGCTGCTCGATCAAGGTCAAGCTGTTCGCACGAAATCTAGATTTTTGTGAGTCCTTACTGTGCGAACCGTTCGATCTTGAATGAGCGACTCGAATATGATCCCGATTTTTACAGAAGACCTCTGTTGTACAACAGAGGATCTGCTCTCTAACATCATCTAAACCCGTGGGTCGGATTCATGGACTCCTTAGTCAGAATTGTGGGTAAGATTGGGCTTGCCGAATCCAATGCTCCCATAAATCATTGTTCACCAATCTTTATTCAAACAAAGAGGAAAGTGGGAGAGGTTGGGAAGGGTGAGCTGTAAGCAGTCGAGCACCGTCGCCATTGGGACGTTGATTCCTTCCTCGCAAGTTCCCCTCTCTGTACAACAAATAGAATGGATTAAAACCATACCGGAAAAGTCAAATTGCCCGCCGTCCTCTATATTTAAAATACATGACATGCAATTTCTTTCTACCTCTTCTTCCCCATTCCAACTGAGCACAACACCGCCAAAATACACAATGGCCTCTTCTCCGGCTCTCTCTCCTTCACCGCCGCCGGCGGTCACCTCACCCCCTTCCTCTCCACCGCCATCCTCCACCCCTCTCCCGCCGCCTCCCTCCTCAACACCACCACCGGCTCCGTCGTCGTCCCCGCCACCACCGGTTCCATCGTCGTCCCCGCCACCACCGGCTCCGTCGTCGTCCCCGCCACCACCGGCTCCGTCGTCGTCCCCGCCACCACCGGCTCCGTCGTCGTCCTCGCCACCACCGGACAATACACCATCACTTCCGTCGCCCTCGCCTCCCCCTCCGTCCTCGCGTTCCCCTCCTCCGCCGGCAACTTCTTCCAGATCTCCGCCGCCGCCTCCGCCGAAGTCGTCAAGCTCCTCTTCGACGGGGGTGATTGTGGGTGCAGCGGTGGGAGGTGTGGTTGTGGTGCTTCTGGTGATCGGGGTGTACTTCCTGTGCTTCAGGAAGAAGAGGAGGCCTCACGATTACCAGGGTGGTTATCATGGCGGAGCTCCCCTCCCGACTCCTACCATAAAAGGTCCCTATTTTAATTTTTTTGAATTTTATATCAAAAGATTTGAATTTGTTGCAATTTAGTCCTTTGAATTTCAATTTTTGTTTTCCTTCCTTGTGTATATTCTATATCTGTTACAGGAAGAACGAAGAAAGGATTTTGAGCTAAATAGGATACAATAATGGAATAGCATTTGATTACATGAACCATATTAAAAATCGAATTGTAGCAGGTCATTTGTTGCGGCTTGGCCGCATCATATGTTGTTGTGCCTCTAAACTTTATTAAACTTTTGCGAAATCTAATATGACAAACTAACCTTATAGATTGAAATTCTGCAGTTTCATCTACGTGCATATCGAACTTTGTATATTTATAATGCATTCATCTTAAATACTCAAGACCCAAATATTTTTTAATATGGTTTTAAAGTTCAATTTATCTTATTTTCTTAAGATAAAAAAGGTTATAGATATTATATCAAGAAAAAAATTGGTAAAATACACCAACTCCAGTTTATCAAGTTAAAATTTCACAAAAAAATAAAAAAATATATATAGACAGCAGCCTCTCTATTCGAGCTTGGACATGATAATGGAAAATGAGTATTTTATTAAAAATAAAAGCTAACCTGTATTTATGAGACCATTATTATAATTTCAGACAACCAAATCTTACACGCTAGTGATTTGGTCTGAGAGGTGTGGTTGAATTGCGTGTTCCACTTCTACACTAACACGGCAAATAACATCTGAAATCATTGGTCAAAGAAATATTTTCAAACAAAAAGGTCCAACTCTAAAATTTAGATTTTTCATATAATTGTAGATCCGATTCCAATTACTTCTAATTATCACAACTGAGCAATATAATGATCTAAAAATTTCATTCAGATGACTACCATGGTGGGCAAGTGCAAAATTGGCAGCACAATGCTCAACCACCACAAGAACACGCCATCAAAATTCCTCCTACTCCTCCACCTGTTTACAGCAGCAGTGGAGGTTATGGATCCAATTACTCGGCCTCCGACACGCCACCGAACCAACCGTCCGCCGGAATGGCACTCGGTCTCGGGAAGAGCACGTTCACCTACGAGGAGCTGGTGCGGGCCACAGAAGGATTCTCCAATGCCAATCTTCTTGGCCAGGGCGGATTCGGATACGTGCACAGAGGGGTACTCCCCAACGGTAAGGAAGTCGCGGTCAAGCAGCTCAAGCTCGGAAGCGGGCAGGGCGACCGCGAGTTCCAGGCCGAGGTGGAGATCATCAGCCGCGTGCATCACCGACATCTCGTTTCGCTGGTCGGCTACTGCATTGCTGGGGACAAGAGGCTGCTTGTCTATGAATTTGTCCCCAACAATACCATGGAGTTCCACTTACATGGTAACACTTATTGCAAAATACTTTTAATGTTAAGTTAACTATAATGCAATTAGTTGTTCATTAGTTGGTACTAATCTTCAAAACATAAACTTCATTCAGTCTTCCCGACTCAATCGATCGAGTTCATAAATTTAAGTGTTTGATTACGCAGAGAAAGGGCGACCGACGATGGAGTGGTCTACCAGAGTTAAAATCGCTCTGGGTTCAGCGAGGGGATTAGCATATCTTCACGAAGATTGTAAGCTTATTTTTCTCCTAATCTCGGTTTGGATTCCAGTAATCAGATTAGCATACGCTTTAGTTTGTCGCTTCTTGTTTCGAAGATGTCTATGATAGACGCATCAATTAGATAAATATTGTTGTAGTAATTACTAATTGATACTGATTCTTTTTGCAGGCAGTCCTAAGATCATTCATCGCGACATCAAGGCATTAAATATTCTTCTTGACTACAAATTTGAAGCAAAGGTATGTTCATGTGGCCAGGCGAGATTAGATTCGATGGGCTTGGATCATCTGCTGTAGCAGCATAGCTGTTTAATCATGATCGAGCGGTACACACGGGTTCTGGGTTTTGATGGGTCCTTTTGCTCGATCGTAATCGAGCGGCCAGAGTGCTGTTACAGTAAACGATCCGTGCTGGGTTTCTGTATGTCAAAAAAGAAAATTATCTATGAACAAATTTCTATATTTTGGGAACTTGAAGTTATCACGGCCTGATCGCGACTGTTCATACTCAGGTTGCAGATTTTGGGCTTGCGAAGTTTAACGTCGATAACAACACGCACGTATCGACTCGAGTAATGGGAACTTTTGGGTAAACTCTGTCGAAAAATCTATTAAATGTTTTTTTTCTGAAATTTTCAGCATCATTCTTCACTGGGTTTTAAGAAGTTCTTGCCTATCGTCTTCAGATATCTAGCTCCAGAATATGCAGCAAGTGGCAAATTGTCGGAAAAATCGGATGTCTTCTCATTCGGAGTAATGCTTCTGGAGCTCATTACGGGTCGAAGACCGGTTGATTCGACGAATTCCTACATGGATGATAGCTTGGTTGATTGGGTGAGTATCGAGGGTGATATCGATGCTTCTCATATTGCCGTGGGGACTTCTATAGGTGCTTAAGAGTTCTATGATTACTGTTCTTGCAGGCAAGGCCTTTACTTACTCGTGCGATAGAGGACGGGAATTTCGATGGCCTTGCTGATCCGAAACTGGAGAAGAACTACAACCCAGAAGAGATGATGCGTATGGCCAGTTGCGCGGCCGCTTGCGTTCGCCACTCGGCTCGAAAGCGACCGCGTATGAGCCAGGTACTTCTGCTATTTTCCAATAGAGGAATTGACCCATTTGGCTATTTTGTGACATTGGATGATAACATATATACTCATGTAACTGTTTTAACTGTCAGGTTGTCCACGCTTTGGAAGGAAACGCCACTCTAGATGATCTGAATGACGGTCTCAAGCCCGGCCACAGCTCTGCGTACGGCTCCTACGGCGGCTCCGATTACGACACAAGGCAGTACAACGAGGACATGAAGAGATTCAAGAAGCTGGCTCTCGACAGTCAGGCGTACACGAGCAGCGAATACGGTTCGACGAGCGAGTATGGAAAGAATTCGTCGGCTTCCACCACTGAAGCCTTCACCCGCGAAATGGAGACCGGCGATGCGAAGAAGGATAGCAGAGGATTCTGATGAGGCAGGGCTAAATGTGCACCTCGCCTCATGCTAGAATCCATTGTATACGTTTCGCAGATTAATTCTCCATTTTTTTTTTCAGAATTTATTCAAAGAAAGATCAGCAGGCAGATATGTATCCAGATAAATTTCGTTGATTGATGAAATAATTCATGCGATATTGAGAATTGTACAAACTCTTGTGATGATGAAGGTTGTAATGTGGTCATAAAACTTTGTAGATGTGGTTTAATTAAGCACAAGAGACGTATATTTTAAATGCGTGAACGATGCTCAGGGATATCGAGAGGAATTGAGGATGAGCATTGGGTTGGGTCAGTCCGAACCAAACTAAAATCCAACCCTCTTAAGTCATAACCCTGGCCAAAATTACAGTGAATTGGGCCTGGACCAAAATATAGGCGCACGTGTTTCTTGAATTGGGCTCGGGCCGAGGTTGGCCCCGACCCGACCCACCGCTAGAAGGATTTAATTTACAATATTAGAAAAGTGATGTAATATATGTTGTGTGAAGAATTTTTAATGTTCTTTTTGAAACATCTTAAGGCCATGTTTGGTTGGAGAATAGGCCCTAGAATAACGGACCAATTCTCCTCTCGACACGGTTTCCAGTTGTACGACTATTCCCCATTATTCCATCTTATTTCACTCTTATTCCTATCTTTATCCCACCTTACCTATCTTTATTTCACCTCATTCTCCTTATTCTTATCCTCCAGCCGAACGGAGAATAGACTCTTATTCCCCTTATTCTTCATCCTTATTCCTGCTTATTCTCTTAGGGCCCGTTCGGTAGGAGAATAAGCAGGAATAAGGATGAGGAATAAGGGGAATAAGGGTCTATTCTCCGTTCGGTAGGAGAATAAGAATAAGGAGAATAAGGTGGAATAAGGCTTATTCTCTGTTCGGATGGGTTTTGTGGGATAAGGAATAAGGTTTGAAAGTTAGGTAAAGTTGTTGGTTGTTATTAGGAGTGATGGGTTATAATATCTAATTATAGGTGGCATATAGTTTTCAATAACCAATACAGAAAAAACGACTATAGTGACGTTTTATAGAAAAAACTACCAATATAGAAAAAATTACCAATAGTAAATAATGAAAACTACCAATACAGAAAAAATTAAAGACGTTTTATAGATTTCCCTCAGATTTCAATTTCTACATGGATAATAACGACGACAATGACGTCGGTTAAGCCACGCCACTACTGTGGCTGCTCAGCCAAGATCGACACCGCATCATTAAATCGTAAGTTATAACGGTGGAATCATCATAGGGACATTGCAGGAATTTTAGGATTTACTTTAGTAAGAAATCACGATAATAATCCATGAAAGGCGTTTAATGTACAGCAATGCGCGATGCCTCGTAGAAAATCCAATAACGTAGTACGAAATAGTAGGTGCAGGCGGCACAATTGTAACAGAAGGTACACGTAATTAACATAAAATCAACGCTGCGCATTCTCCCACATGGCCGTTGCCAAAGCATCACGTAACAATTCTCCAGCTCGGATCTCCTGTTCGGAGACCCTGACGTCGCTACCTGCAGCGGTGTTGTCGAACTCTTCGTCATTGGTAGCGAGGTCTACAGACGACCCAGTTTGAGCTGATTCAAGGGTGAATGCACTTGATATCTGATCCTCGCCCTGGACTTCACGGATGAAGTTGTTGATGATGCAGCAAGCCATGACAACCAAAACTTGCTTTTCGAAACTGTAAAACGGCCGCTCAGTTATGGCCTTGAAGCGGGCCTTCATGATGCCAAAAGTACGTTCGACGTATGAACGGAGCTGGGAATGCCTGTGATTGTACAACTCCTCCGGCTGTCGATATGCGTGTCCCCTTCGAGCCCTGAACTGGGGTAGGTGTGCAATAACACCACGATATGGGGTGAGGAAGCTCTCTGTGTTTGCATATCCACAGTCGAGCAGGAACTTCCTTCCCGGAGGTACATGAAAGCCTCCCTCGTCTAAAGCCCATCTTAGCACCTTCATATCTGCGGCTGAACCCTCCCATCCGGCGGCGACGTATATAAATTTGTAACTGAAGTCGACACACGCCATGACATTCTGTGCTATTGTTTGGTGCCTTCTCCGAAACTTTGGAGCGACATTCGCAGCGACATTTGCGGGGATAAGCGTGCCATCGATTGCGCCGATGACATCCTGCAAAAATGTTGAATTAACTCGACATTCTTATGTAAATAAGTTGCATTCTAAATCCATCATGCAGGAGTACCTTGAAATAAGGATAGAAGTTCCTTTTGTTCAGAATAACATCTGGTACCGGACAGTCAGCAGTTGGGAATGTGATGAACTGATCTCTGAGGGAGACGATGCGAATGAGAATGTTGTTGAGGTGCTTCGAAATTGTATCACCAGAGTGTTGAAAATGTTCAGAAAGCACACGATTCTTTGCGTTGTGGCCGAGATAATACAAGAAAATACAGAGGGATTCCTCTTCCTTGAGGTGCCTTGAATCCTTCAGACCAGCTCGATCCTTTAGGAGAGTGCATAAATGTAGAATCGTATCGGGGTACATCCGAAAAATAGAATATGATCGGGCAACGTGTCCATTCAGCATCTCTCGAATCCATACATGTCATGTACGCACCGACGTATGTTGTGGCTGTCTCGGGATGTAACCTGCTCCATCGATCAGGTTGTCCTCATCATCCTCTATCACTGCACGCAGGTATGTCATGTTCAACATGACCAAATTATACCTCATTGCGGTGATTGCCGCCATTCCCTCCATGACACCTGTACAAAACAAACATTTCCGTATGGATTGTCATTCATTGATCACCACCAACAATCACAATAGCCAAATGATGTAGAAGACATGTACGGAGGGTAGGAACTTATCATTTTCCAGGCAAGATACGCGCGTCAAGAAAGTTAATTATTACATGCCATCGAAAGTTAAATCATAAAATATTGTTCAACATGAAAATATTACATGCCAGGAAGACAACTTAAGAAATGAAAATGCGATAACGAAACAAAAGAAAAGCATCTAACATAATGTAGACCACAAGACAGTCACACAGATGACGTGTTGAGCAGTTAATCCTTGCCCAACTGGATGCTCACCCACGCAGCCAACTTTGCAGGGACAGACTTGGCCCGGTTGAATATAATTCGTTTGTATGGGTCACGAAGGTTGTGGGCAAGACGAATTTGGGTCTCCGCAGGTAAGCCCGGAACGAGTGCCTCGAGCTCATCCAGAAGCTCCTCCACCCCCTGGTGCGGATCTTTCGGAGTCCACGCTTGGATCTGCTCCCACTGCAGCTCCAACATTTGCGTCGTCAAACGGACGATGTCTTCCCCCAACATCTGTGACGGTAAGGGGGTACCGTCACTGCGCGAACGCTTTGTGCTTATTGCCTGCGCGCCTGAATCTCGGCGTCTTCTCCTCCGGCTTTGTTGCGTACTTGGGGCAGCAGCTTCCCCTTGTTCGGGGACCTCAGCGGCTTCGTTGTCCCCTTCGAGATAATCCTCGAATGCTTGTTGCGTATCAGCATCACCCTCAAAGAAGGCAGCAAACGAACCAGGGGTTGCTGTCTACGAGGAGAAGGCAAACGTTCCCTTCGCGGTGTAGTCTTCGATAATTTCTTCAACCATACCGAAGTGGGGGAAAGACTTCCTCCGATATGGCTTGTACGCCTTGTCAATCTGAGTGCATTTAAAAGTGAGCAGAGTATATTAGAATTTATGGAACGTTAAAGTGGGTGCACATGCAGTTACTCACCGTGAGCCACGCCTCCTCGTCAGGTGCGACCACGGTGCAACTCAGTGGATCCCACCCCCAACCGCTCTTCGACATGAGGTAAACAAAAGCCATGTAGTCCTTCTTTATGGTTTTCCACCGATTGTTGAGCTTTGCCTTGTCCCAGTTATTCCCAGTGTGCATGTTAAACTTGTCCACTATACTGTGCCATGTCGGTGATGTAAACGAGCCTCCAACCCAGTCGCCAACATCAAAGAGATGTTTGAACAGCGGGAGAAGACATTCATCCATGGCGGGTGTCCACTTCACCCTATGGAATGACGATTCGTCGTCCCTAAGGTGTACCCCAGACGAGCCCGCACCAGTCGTGAACATCCTGTAGTATAAGTCAACTGCAATGAGGACCTACCAATGTGGTCATTATCAACCAAAATATAATGTAAAAATCAGCTTAGACCACGACATAAGCCATGCGGCCAAGCGAACAAGGTATGTGGAGCACCAACGAAGGTGCTCTCCAACAGCATATGAACATCCTCGAGCACCCAATAGGTAGCTCTCAGCAACTTTGAAATAAAAATTTGTACCCAATGTTTAGATAACGTCAGCAATCAATAATAACAATCAGGCATCGACCACCAAACTAAATTCAAGACGAATCACAAAGCATCACACAGCAGCAGTGGGGGAAATAACCAGAGCAAACAGCACTACGGGTAGGTCACAGGTATTTCACAATGCGTCACTGACGTAATGCATTCAGCATGTAAAGATCACAGCAGCACAGAACATTACTGAGACAAAGCACACATGTAAACATCCTTGGGGTGAACAACATTCGTAGAGCACCAAGTAGGGTGCTCTCCACCAATGAAATAACATCATCGATTAACAAGAATTTATCATGCAAGTCCAGCAATGGCGTAATCCTCAATGATGAATTGAAATGAAGTAAGGTGTTGCCTTCTTAAGACAATGCATCATCGAGCACCTAATGGGATGCTCTCAGGCCAATCACAGCGCATCGGACATCATCCACGCGATGAAACCCACAAGTACTTACACCGTAGAGCACCATGTAGGTGCTACATATTTATATTTACATCATCGAGCACCTACTATATAGCTCTCAGAGAAGTTTTCGATTCGACATTCAGTAGTAACCATCACCCAACTATCCATTGAAGTGTTAACAAATAGTTAGCATCATCGAGCTGCAAGTACTTAGCTCTCAGTCAAGAATTATACATCATCGAGCTGCAAGTACTTAGCTCTCAGTCAAGAATTATTCATCATAGAGCTGCAACCAGTACTTAGCATCCTTGAGTTTTTCTCAACAGAAATATACATCATCGAGCAAGAAATACCTTGCTCTCAGCCTAATTAAAAAATTGGCCTCATTTATATACTGGAATCGATCTTGAGTAGTAACCATAATAGACTGTAGCTCTCAGTCAAGGGTTATGATAGCGTAATCACCGTTTAGGTGTTAACAAAAGGGTTTCATCATTGAGCTGCAAAGAATGTAGCTCTCAGTCAATTATTGGAATGGAGAAACAATTATGCTAGCCCAACAATCAGCATTTGTGAGTTAAAGCACACATTTTAATCACACAGAGGGGCATAGTTCATGTGTAATTCATCGAGCTGCAACTACGTAGCTCTCACTGATGTATTGCAATCTACAATCAAGATTAAACATCACCAACGGTTACATGGCAATGCAGCAACTATCAGCGCGGCCTCAAAGCCCAGCAATCAACATCAGTCAGGAAAAGGACACATTTTATCCCACACAAGATCATCTTTGATCTTTTCGCAAGGAAATTTTGAACATCATCGAGCATGGGATACATTGCTCTCAGCCCACCAAAAAAAATTGGCCCCATTGAACTGCTAGAATCGATAATCAGTAGAAACCATCACGAAACAATCCAAAGCAATGCATCCAATAGCAGCCCGGCCTCAAAGTCCATCAAACATCATACATTACATTAAGCACACAAGTAATGACATTGTAGAACACCATGAAGGAGTTCAAAAAGATAAATTAACTTCATCGAGCATCAGTGAGGTTTAGCTCTCAGTCACGTAATGGTATCAGGAGTCAGCAACAAACATCATCCAAGAATCCATGTAAACAATAACAGCTTTGAGTAGAATATATGTTGCTGTTATCCCCAAAAAATTGTAGTTGTTGGTCAAGTTTTGGAATTGATAATCAATATTAAACATCACCCAATTATCCAATGTTATGCAGCCACTTTCAGCCAAGCCTCAAACCGCATCAAGCAACAATCGTGGGCTGAAGAGGCCAGCTAAAAACATTAATCAACACCAGTGTGCAGTTCACACCAAAAAAAAGGACATCATCGAGCTGCAGATGCGTTGCTCTCAGCCACGATAACGACCACACAGGTCATTAGATCCCAGTTTAGTGCTACCAACTAGTAGGTCCTCTCAAATAGTATGTCCTCAACCAACACCCAATTGGCGAATAAGAATAGCCTAATCAAAGGAGTGGACAATCAATAGGAACCATCAGATTAGTGCAAAAAAATCAGCCCCCCATCAATAAGCGACCTACGGCCCCCTCCTGTCAACAGCCAAGCATAGCATACCATCATCCAGCACAAGTGAGGCGACCAACCCCTCACGTCCGAGAAAGTGGTTGTGATGCCAACTACTTCAGATCCAAGAGCACCTCATAGGTTGCTCTTGAACCCAAATCATCATAAAACAAAGCAACAGATTTGGAGAGACAGTCTATACTCACAAGCAGCAAGCATATAAGGTCATAAAGCAACGGCAAATCATGAAGCCCAGACCCAAATGAAGCATCGATCAGCAAAGCAACGGGATATGTAACATGTAATGATCATCATAGCACAAAAAAGTCGAGGGAGTGCTTTCGAATGTACATGATGATCCACCACAAACTAGATGATATGTGAAAACACAATCCCAGTGCAAATTGAACCCCAGCTGCGGCAGACAACCCACTCGATTTCCTCCTCCGCCCCAATTTATAGCCATGGGAAACCCTAGACTCCATCGATTCCATTGCAACCGCAGAGGGCTCAAGGCAACAGTGGCCGATATAATGGCCAAAACAACCACCGGGATGACCCATCACACCGCAAGAACAGTGAAAGGCATACCTCGATCGAAAATCACGGAGGAGGTTCCCACAGGGCCCAACCAAAAGGAGCCCTACCATCGGCAGGTCAGAGGAGCGCGGGTCCCAGAGGACCCGAGGCAACAAGCGTGGACGACGTCGCACACCGAAGGCTCGCGGGATGGTCGAGCGGGGGAGGGGCACGGGATGGGCGGCGAACGGAGGGGCGCGGGAGGGAAGGGGAATAAGGTCGGGGGCGAAGAGCGATCGGGGGCCAAAATTGGGGGAATTGTTGTACACATCGGGATGCCCATTTCCCCTTATTCCTCCTTATTCCCGTGCCTCTATTCCCCTACCGAACAGCCCCTTACAGAACGGGCTCTAAAGGTATTTTGTTATGTGGTTTATAAAGTCTTCGATTAATGTGAACATGATATACTGACATTACAATAAAATAGATTTATAATGATATTTTTTAAATATAATATTATATCGTCCATTGTTAAATATAGCTAGTGACGAATGTTGTATCTATTATTATATTGTTAGCGACGATGCTTATCTAGTATTATTTTTCAAAATTTAGCTAATAATAGTTAATTTTTAGTTCAAAATTTAACCACTATTATTTTAAATTTTGAAAAATGGCATTGGAAAGAATTGCTATATGAACCATCATTATTAATATAGGATTAAAATCATGTCTTACAATGATATCGCAATCCACAATCCACACTAAGTTCTGTCAGCATATAGGATTAAGATACATGTGTATCTTTCTTAGGAATGTATTGCTTCCTTCATGGTGTGAATGTATTTTCATATAATTACTTAATTAGTGAACAACGACAACCATTAACTTTTCTGTAATTTAATGTGGTCATTAAAATTTTTTAACTTGACTCTTGTATATAAGTATTAGTATTTAAAGGAACCATTGACCAATTCGACTCAGATCTAGTTTATGAGGTTGGGCTTGGGATTAAACCCGATTTGTGAAAAAAAAACACGAGCCTAAGCTCGACCCAGTACTATGTCACAATTAATGGGCTTATATTGGGCTCAACAAATCCTGACCTGAGCCGAGACCTGATACTAAACCATATAGATGTTAAATCCTATGCAACGATGCCAATTTGGCAATAAATTCCCACTTTATTAGTTCTGGACATTTTCACAAATGATATTTGTTATTTTCCTTTTGCATTTACGCCTTCCAATAAATAATAAATATGTGTGGCATACAACAAAGTATTTTTTATCATATGTGTCCTCCTATCTTCTGCAATAATTAGGGATGTTCCATATCCGATCCGTTACCATATCCATTTTATACATATTTTGACATCCGTATCCGTTCTAAAATGGATACGGATATGGATATCATTTTGATATCCGCAGACATCTGTATCTGTATCCGTATATCTATTTTCATATATAAATATAGTCATAGATTAATTTTTAACCTCATATAAAATAATTTTATATCTTTTTTAACCATATTTGTAAAAAATTTATGATACAAACACATTTAATATTACTATATCACATATTTTCCATCCAATTCGTATATATTTAAGTCGATTCTATAGAGTATTTCTAACATTACTCGTATGCGATCAATATACGTTTTACATTCGTATCCGTGTTTTAATGATATGGTAAGATAGTTTTAATATCCGTCAATATCTGCATCTGCATCCGTATTCGTATTTAAAAACTAATAAGGATATGGTAATACATATATCAGTACCTGTATCCGTCCGTTTGCATCCCTAGCAATAATAGTTAATGCCCCTTCTTTTTTAGAATATCAGTTGTACCACGGATTTCTTCCATAATTATCACATGTGTCCTTCCATTAGTTGAACCCAAGGTTTTAAAAATCGGACCGGACATTGAACCGATCAGTCTTCGGTTTGGTCCAATCGGGTCGAACCGTCAATCCAAACCGGTCGGATTGGTGATGACGTCAGTATGACATCATCATTCTTATCGACTCGAAAAAAACCGGACTGGGCTTAATTTACTGGTCAGACCGGTTGAATCGGTTTTTTTGAACCAATAAAACCGAATACATATATGTAAGTATGTATTTCTATATCAATGAAATAATCGTTAGAAATTTCAAATCTTTAAATAAAATAAAATGATTGCCTATTTCGAGTAAAACTCTACAAAGTTAGTCACATTTTTTAGAATTATATATCAATATAATATTGTAATCATTTATTTATAGGTGTTTCAAGAAAATTACTCTAAGAAAGTATCGACATAACGTATATTCCAAAAGAGAGAGACATATCTTATATCGCAGAAGTTAAGAAGTGCATACATGATAAAAACCCTATCATTTCATTATTTAAACATTTATTTTTTGAAAATTATCAAACCATCAAAACTGGATCAATCCGGGTCAACCAGGTCCGACCACTGGTCGGATCCGATTTTTTATTTTTAAATTTTTTGGAAATTAATTACAAAGAACCGGCCGAACCGGCCGGGTCAAGGCCGGTTCCGGTCCAACCTGTCCGACCGGCCGGTCCGTCCGATTTTTCAAATCCTGGTTGAACCATCAATGAGTTGAACTAAACCAATATTTTTTCGAACCAAGTTATGGTTTAGAGGGGCGTAGTTGTCCAAAAAAACCCACTCAACCTCCCTCCCTCCTCCTCCGCCCGTCCCTCTGCCCCGACCTCCTCCTCCATCGCTCGTGTTTTATCTGGTGTGACTTTAGCATGTTCATGTTCATGTGTGACTTTTAGGTGGCATGTTTTATCTAGTGTCCAAAATATGTATTTTTTGGGTATCTGATTTAACCTATACATACTCCCAACTCGCGGGTGTTTTCAAAAATTATATGGATCAGGTACCCGGTATATCATGATCCATGCTCGATCAAAATATACATGTAGAATAATGAACTTGGTTGTATGTTTATATCAACTTGATCATTTTTAAATGTAATAGAAAAACCACTCTTGCTTAAATCTATTATGAAAATATAAGGTCACTATTACGATAGAAGCCACAAATTGTCATAACAAAAAATTTAGCTATGAATTGTTTCTTTTAAAAACGAACTTTATTACATATAAAAGAATCCCAATAATTGGGCACTCGCAACAAATATATTGTCGGTATAACTCTTTAGGGATCTTATAAGATATTGACTACACTGTCATTTCTCAAAGTTTTTGTTGCCACAATTACGAAATCTAATGATACCGTTCATTTCAAAATAAATATATTTGACATATTTGTCTAAATTCGTATTTAGTTCCCATCATAATTTCTTTATTTATTTTAAGCTAACTAGTATGTATTTTACTTATTCAAGAAGAATAGTTTCGTAGTCACAACGTTCACTGCAACAAAATTGAGTTATAGTGACATTTTTGTCAAAATACGTCAACATATCATTCGTTGTTATATATATAATGACAATAGTATTCGTTGCGAAATGATTTTTTATACTTGAAATTAGTAACGAATATTATATCTGTCGATGTATCATTGGCGAAGGTCCATATAGTGACAATTATCTATTGATATTTTTCGAAATTTCACGAATCGTCGCTAATTTTTTAGTTCAAAATTTACCGATAATTAATTAAAATTTTGAAAAATAGAAATGGATAGGTGTCACTATATTGATCGTCCATAAAAATATGACGACAGATTTGATATCCATCCCTAATTTTAGGAACATAAAATAAATTCGCAGTGAATAATATCGTCATTATATATTTTACAACGGGTGATTTAGCGAAGGATTTTGATAAAATTGTCACTATAGCCCGATTTTTTATAGTGGTTTGTTTAGCTGGTGTGATGGAAATTCCGTTGTCAAAAGCTTAAAAATTACATAACCACAAAATATTTATTTTGTAATGGGCATGCATATGAAGATTTAAGGTCTGTTCGGTAGAGGAGTAAGTGAAAGGGATAAGGAGAAATAAGACGTTTTTGTTCGGTTGGAGGAAGATGATAAGGAAGAATAAGGAGAGATAAGCGGTAGTTAATTCCTATCTACGTTTGGTCGGTATGAGGGAAAGGCTAAAGAGGGATAAAGAAATTGTGTTAGATATATAAGATTGTTACATAAGTGGAGAGGCTTGTGATGGATGAATGGTGAGAGAGAACTTATTCCTCGTTTTGATTCCTGGTTTAAATGTCGACCGCATGTGGAGGGAGAGGGACACGGAGGATATCCCTCCTTATTCCTCAAACGAACAACCCTTGCTTAAAATATTAAGCGTTGTCATGGTCCTTTCTACAGCAAACTACAAATTTTGACCATAGCTCTCTTAGATATATAGATGTCTTACTTGCCAAAATAAAAAAAGTCTAATTAACTTAAGTATCACAACATAGATCAATCTTTGAATTCGCATTAAACAATGCCCTGACGACCTTGCCAACTACTCATCTTTCAGATGATGTATACCAAGCAGGCAAGTTGCATTATTATTGCATGCAAAACTAGGGTTTCGTACCAGTTACCGAGTCATCATGAGCACGCACATGCCCACCGAAGGCGAACGTTGAAAACCACCTCTCTACGAAGGGCTGTGCTTTGACGTGGTCTATCTCTAAAAATCCGATTGATTGTCCAGTTACCTCGAGGTAACCTGAAATACTTCATGCTTTATCTCAGTATTTTTGGGTTGGAATTAGTTGTATAGATCATACTACTTCTTTGTTATAATATTATTAATCATATTCAATTAAAAAATTAGCATAAAAAATATATTATAGTAAGAGGAAAAGGAATTCTATTCAATGAAGTAGGTAACCTTACCTACTCCATGCTCATTTTTTTTCTAATTTTTTTATTTTTTTGAAAAATATTTTTTGATTTTCATAATTATATCCTTCTAATATGTCATTCAAATTTTATCAGAAACAGAGACTCATATGCCCTTCATCTAGAGCATGTTGATTACAACAACTCTAAGACCGTTACAATTACATGTTCTATATGTAGGGCATATGAGTCTCTATTTCTAACAAATTTTGAATGACATATTATATAGATATAGTGATGAAAATCCACGGAAGCATTTTTCAAAAAAAAAAAGAATGGTAAAAAATGAGCATGGCATAGGTAAGGTTATCTACTCCACGGACTAGGATTTCTTTCATCTTATAATAAATTAAAAAAGTTGATATAACACATAATCAATCTCACATCACATCACATTTATCATTCAAACCTTCTCCAACCTCCCAACCATCCAAAAAAGCTATTATTCACAGGAAGATACCCTAACTCAACCCAACCCAGTTACCAAACAGGCCCTAAAGCTTCTTTGGGTCCTTCTCCTTTTCACTTACTTTTTGACTTCGACTTTGTAACGTAGGATCGTTCAAAAGGTAGTTTTTGGTGCAATGGTCCAAGGCCCATCAACTTGAGGGGCTCATTATTTGAACTCTCCTTTTGCGAAAAAATATGGAATACACACACCAACCTCTAATATTGATTTCATGCAACATTTTAATATGCATGCACTCAAATTTTCACATCCACATACACACTTTGCCCTGTTTAATAGGTGCATAGCACAAAGTACGCACTATTGACTAAAAAGTTTTTATTTTTGCAAATAAATACCCCGCACGCAACGATTCCCAATGATATTTTTTCAAAAAAAAATTATAATGGATCATTTTTTTCTTTTGCGTAAGCTTACGAAATATTAAGAATGAGACTGGTTGTAATGGATCATTTTCAAGCGGATAAGTCATTTTTCTTCATCAAATTAGATCCATTACTTGTATGAATTTTTACACCTGTCTTACTAAATCTTTTTACAATTGCACGCATGTATCTGCGTTCTTACAAAATTCACAGTGCTCCCCCTTCGGTTAGTGTAATGCAAGAGTACACATGCAATAAAGAAAGAGCGTTACTATGAATTTGGAGAAAATATAGGAGATACAAACTAATGTAATTAAAAAAAGTTATGAGCATACACTGCAAGAAAATTGACCGAAGGTAACGAATATATTTAACATTCGTTATTATATCTTTCATAGTTACGAATGTTACTTGAATCTTTAAATCCGCAACGAATATTATATTTTTTTGATATATTCTCAGCAATAATCAAATAACAACGGTTATCTATTGATATTTCTTCTTATCATTGTTAAGTTTGGCAACAATTAACACAAATTTTAACGAATAAGCGAATGAATGGATCGTCAAGTATATTAATTTCTAGTAACGAGCTTGCTATCAAAAGAGTAAAAGCTAACTTTGCAATGAATAATATTCCTTGTTATGTATTTAAAATATTAAATAATTAATTACCTTAGATCAATTGGTCCAACTTTAAAGATAGCATAAGTGTGACCGTAGACTCATTTTGTTGTAGTGGTATATGGTGAGAGTCGAGGTCTAGGAAAAATGCAAGGATGGGACCATAGATATATACTAGACTTTTCATTATTTATGAGAAAAATACAAGCATCCTCTGATTGAATAACTATTATAACATGAACGATTATATACTATCATTGTGAATTAAAAGAACAAAATATAAAATCACAACAACTAATATTCATTATTATAAATTGAACATCAGAAAAATATAGTAAAAATATTTAAATTATCTATTATCATATGCTAATTTTTTTGTTATTAGTAATTTAAAAATTAATTTAAATATGTGTATATTTAATGGTTTATAATAATATAAATAGACTAAATATATTTATTAAAAAGAAATCATATCGAGAAGATATAAAGATTGATGGAATTTTCTTACATACAATCGCGAATAAATCTACACAAATAGAGATTGCGACTATCAAAATAATAATTATATCCATACACATAAACGTAAAATTGGGCTGACCCTTACGGGTGTTAATTTGGCTCTCCCACTTCATTTTTCTTTTTTTTTTTTATTTTTTTTGAAAAATACCTCCATGGATTTTTCATAACTATATCTCTATATAATGTCATTCAAGTTTCCGAAACAGAGATTCGTACAGTCTCCATTCAGACGGGGTCGATCTTAACAATTCTGCAACCGTTAAAATGATTGTCTGGATGAAGGCCATAGGAGTATCTATTTCGCACGAAACTTGAATGAAATAATACATGAATATAATGATGAAAATCCACGGATTCATTTAAAAAATAAAAAATGGAAAATGGGATGAGGGAGCCAAGTTAGCTCCCCCCAAAGGGAAACCTCGTTTTTTCCATATATATATATATATATAGGGTTGATACTGTGAGAGCCAAAACCTGTGAGAGCATGAGAGTAGTGATTCTGGGCCACTAGATTCAACTAGGAGAAAGAAGACCATGAGAGAGAAGACAGAATCTAGTGGTCCAGAATCACTACTCTCATGCTCTCACAGTTTTTTGCTCTCACAGGATCACTCCTCTCTCGGAGGGAATGAGGTTGCTCTAGGAGAGCTAACTTGGCTTCCCCGTCTCATTTTTCTCATTTTTTTATTTTTTTGAAAAATTAATCCGTATAAATTCATCAATAACTCCCTATAATATGTCATTCGAGTTTCGCTAGAACCAGAGACTCATATGACCTCCATCTAGACAGTCATTTTTAACGGTCACAGCATTGTTGAAATCAATCCCGTCTGGATGGAGGTCATGGGAGTTTATGTTTCGCACGAAATTTGAATAACATAATATAGGGATATCTTAATGAAAATCCATGGAAGTGTTTTTCAATAAAATTAAAAAATTATAGGGAAAATGGGACGGGAGAAGCCAAGTTGAGATATTTGTTACATTCTAAATACAGAATATGTCAAAATGATCATAATAGATTTTCAATATTTAAAATTATAGATAACTTGTCATTAATCGTAACCATCAGATTGATTGCGAATGGATAAAATGGTTGACTTTTCCTTCATCTAGAAAATGAGCATCTTATCTAAAATTTTCCATATATATATATATATTAATGGATTTAATGGGACTACCCCACCCCCATTTTCGATATTTTTTTATATTTTTTTGAAAAATAAAATCATGTATATCCATCTATGTATCCCTCCTACATGTCATTCCAATTTCGTCAGAAACATAGACTCATATGCCCTCCATCTAGAATATATAATTTTAACGGTCTTAGAATTGATGTAATTGACCTATTCTAGATAGAGAGCATAGGAGTCTCTGTTTCTGACGAAATTGGAATGACATGTAGGAGGGATATATAGATGAATATACATGGTGATATTTTTCAAAAAAAAATGTCGAAAATTTCGGGGCAGCTCCATTAAACTCCATATATATATAATGCGGCCTCCATCCAAAACAGGTAAAATACAGTAAATCTGTGATCGTTGTAAAATGATTGTCTGGATGGATGCCGTAGGAGTCTCTGTTTCTGACATAATTTGAATGACATTATGAAAATCCATGAAAACATTTAAAAAATAAAAAATATGAAAAAAAATGAAAATAAAATAAGTAAGTTACCTATGAAAGTAAAATCCCTTTTCTCTCTCTATATATATACATGAATCAAAATATAAGAACATGAGAGCCCATTAAATTCTGCTCTCTCTCTCCTCCGATCAATAAATAGAATCTATCACGGGATCAGCCCTCCTCTACGGAAATATACAATTCCTGGTAAATTCCAAAAGTCGACGTTGTGTGTGGGCCCGGAGTCAAATAGAGCGTAAGGCTCCCATATTTATAAAGCATGTCATGCGATACCTCTCTTCAAAGATCAATGGCTTCTTCTCCGGTATCCTCCCCTTCGTTGCCGCCGCTTGCAGCCACACCTCCGCCTGCGCCGGTCCCCCTCTCCGCACCGCCACCAGTTACACCGTCCTCCCCATCTCCGTCCGATTTCAGCCCACCATCAAGCAGTCCTCCTCCACCGCCACCGAGCAGTCCGCCGCCATCCACTCCACCACCGAGCAGTACTCCCCCGCCACAGCCGAGCAGTCCTCCGCCTTCTACTCCACCACCGAGCGGTCCTCCCCCGCCGCAGCCGAGCAGTCCTCCGCCATCCACTCCACCACGGAGCAGTCCTACCCCGCCGCAACCGAGCAGTCCTCCGCCATCCATTCCACCACCAAGCAGTCCTCCCTCGCCACCATCACCAAACAATCCTGCGCCACAGACACCACGTATCAACTCCCCGCCAGCTCCGGCAACTCCCTCCTGGTCTCCACCTTCGCCCACTTCGCGTTCTTCGCCTCCGCCGCCTACGCAGGTGTCGTCCAGCTCCTCCTCGTCGACAGGGGTGGTTGTGGGTGCGGCGGTGGGAGGTGTGGTGGTGATGCTTCTCGTGATCGCAGTGTTCCTCCTGTTCTTCAGGCGGGGGAAGAGGCCTCGCGATTCTCACGGTGGAGCTCCCCTCCCCACGCCTACCCCCAAAGGTTTGGCTTTCTACTCTTTCTTTCAAGGACACTCAGCTGTACTTGGTTTTACAGCAGAGTTGCTGTAATTCTCCTGTTTTGCGGGTTTTCATTTTGAAAATCCAACCTTATGGATTAGATCTTCTACTAATGTTCCATATGTTCTCTAGATTTCGTTCAAATTGAAGGTTATTTGTTATTTTATCTTAACGGTCAAACGTCCGGTTGACATTTAAGAACTTAAATCCCATTTAAAAAAGAATGGTAAAATAAAATAGCAAATGGACTTGAATTTGAACAAAATTTGAAGGACACGTGGAACATTAGTAGAAGATCTAATCCATAAGGTTGGATTTTCAAAATGAAAATCGCAAAAAAAGAGAATAACACCTCTGCTTTAAAACCCATTACAGCATAGGATCCTTTCTACTTTTTCTTTAGCTTTTCAAAATTTTCAAGTATTGAATCCCATGGAATCATTTCTCATGTGATCCAATTGCAAACAAAATGTAAAAATTAACCCATACATATAAGCTTGATTTAATCAAGAAATCATTAAAGAATAATTAGATTATAACATCTAATTATTAGTTTGGCTCAATACCAAACCTTAGAATTGAACTCCCTAAAGAATGATTCGATCATATCAGTTTTTCCATTATGGAAATACACACATGGTCAAGTTTTATAATTGGATGGATTTTTTCAGTTTTATTTTGTCTGGCAGTTCGAATATTATAAAAAATGGTGGTTCAAAGAAGTTGACTTTGACGGTTGATTACATTTTTTTCCAATGTTAAATTTACAACAAGTAAATATTATTTGTTCTAAAATTATCGTCAGATGTTATAAGTAAGGATGATCATGAATTTTTTGTTGAAAGTTGCATGAATTCCAGTTAATTTAGCAAGAAATACAAGGAATTCTTTTTAAAAAAAGTCAAAAAATAATTAACAGTTGTTATATAATCTGTTGCTAGTAATAGAGAATACAGCAGTTGCTTGGAACTTCACGAATCAAAGATGATTCTGCGACATCGGAATATTTGACAACTAAATACTAAATTATTGGACACCCAGCCTCATCAATGCAGAAATTACTAAATGCATTTTTTTGTTCACAACTAAGCACTCACTACAAGTAAAACAAGTTATGACTACAGAACTATGCCTACGGATGTGGGGTTTGTGGTCACAGAAATTGAGCTCTGGTCACAACACGTCGTGACCAGTAGCCGTAGCTAAAAGTCTTGTCGTGAGAGTTCTTTAACCACGAATATGTTGTGGCCACTACGAGTTACCACAGAACTTGTCGTGGCCACAGTTCTTGTATGAAGACTTTGGCTACGGAGTTGTAGCTACGAGAAATTAGTGGCCACTGAATTATCGTGGCCACAAGTCTCCGTAGCCACGTTCTGGGACCACAAGTCATTTTTCTTGTAGTGAGTGAATGATTCCAATGTGTATATCTGATCCAGATGAATACCATGTTGGTCAGCCACAAATCAGGCAGCACAATGCTCAACCACCGGAAGAACATGCCCTAATAATACCATCTCCTCCAACTCCTCCACCTTACAGCAGCAGTGGAGGCTATGGATCCAACTACTCCGGCTCCGACACTCCGCTCAGCCAACCACCCCTCGGGATGGCGCTCAGCCTCACGAGGAGCACGTTCACGTACGACGAGCTCATGCAGGCCACGGAAGGATTCTCCGACGCCAATCTTCTCGGCCAGGGTGGATTCGGATACGTGCATAGAGGGGTGCTCCGCAACGGTAAGGAAGTCGCGGTCAAGCAGCTCAGATCAGGAAGCGGGCAGGGCGACCGCGAGTTCCAGGCCGAGGTCGAGATCATCAGCCGTGTGCATCACCGGCATCTGGTCTCGCTGGTTGGCTACTGCATTGCCGGGGACAAGAGGCTACTTGTCTATGAATTCGTCCCCAACAACACACTGGGCTTCCATTTGCATGGTAAAGAAATTACTGCTCCTGATCATTCTGTAATATTTAATCTTTCAGCAAGTTTCTGAGTTTAGATAATCTTAGATGTTAGATTTTGATCCTTACGTGGTCGATCATGTCTCGTATAATTTGCAGCAAAAGGGCGACCGACTTTGGAGTGGTCTACGAGAGTGAAGATTGCTGTAGGTTCAGCAAGAGGATTAGCTTATCTTCACGAAGATTGTAATCCTCTTTTCCGACGATCCATTCAAGCTGCTTGATCTAATGTGATTAGAATCCAACTAATCCTCAGACCCTTCGATATTAACATAATTTTTTTGACAATTTTGATTGTCCTTAAAATGGTATATTCCATGTAGAATCGAAACAAATTGTTATGGTAATTTAGTGTTCTGCGTTTTACTGATGCTGATCCGTTTTTCCAGGTAATCCTAAGATCATTCATCGCGACATCAAGGCTGATAATATTCTTCTTGACTACAAATTCGAAGCAAAGGTATGTCGAGCAAATATGACCAAGATAATATATAGTACAGAGAACTTTAGGATAACGTAAAGATGAAACAATTGACCGTAAAGATGAAAAGAAGGTTATCTGTAAATATATTCTTGCCCATTTGGAACTCGATTTTTTTCTGACCATGATGATTGCTGTCATATATATATCCAGGTCGCAGATTTCGGGCTTGCAAAGTTCAACGTCGATAATAATACGCACGTCTCGACTAGAGTAATGGGAACTTTTGGGTAAGCTATCCATCTCTGCCAAAAAATTCTACAATCTGAATTTCTGAGCATCCTTCCCACTTATTGCCTTCAGATATCTAGCTCCAGAATATGCAGCAAGTGGCAAATTATCAGAAAAATCGGATGTCTTCTCGTTTGGAGTTATGCTTTTGGAGCTCATTACTGGCCAAAGACCAGTTGATTCCACCGATTCCTTCATGGATGATAGCTTGGTTGATTGGGTTAGTATGTGAGCGTACTGTCATATGAACTATTATATATAGTAGCCAAAGAGTTCTATGTTTAACGATCTTGCAGGCAAGGCCTCTGCTTACCCACGCACTCGACGATGGGAACTTCGACGCCCTTGCTGACCCGAAACTACTGAAGAACTATAAACAAGAAGAGATGATGCGTATGGTGGCGTGTGCAGCGGCTTGCGTTCGCCATTCTGCTAAAAAACGACCACGTTTGAGCCTGGTATTGCTGTTATTTGTAGGGGTGTGCGTTGTTTGGGTCATATCAAATAATCCAATCGAATCGTTTGATATGGGTCAAATGATTTGGGTTATTTGGATCTTCGGGTCGAATTAGACCCGAACCGTTTTATTTATATGGGTACTGGTTGGTTGATGATTTTGAGGGTGTCCATCCGATCCACCCAATCAACCCGAACAATTAACATGGGTGACCCGTGGTTTAGACCCACCTGACCCGACCAAAAGATCATAAGATTATATTTATGCATACATATATGCACATATGCAATTGTGCACAATATTATATCATCATATAGGATATTTAATTCTATTTATTCACTTATTAATAAATGATAACGACCGGAAATGGAATAGCCTAATAAGTTTGACAGCATATGTGAATTAAATGCATGTTGCCATGCTGAAAAGTGGAATCCAATTCAAGAAGGTGATTAAGTGAATGGTGGTTGCTATAGTCATTTATTCCTTATTAACAAACAAATAAGTCATCAAAACCCCCATTAAACCACAGGCCTTTGCAGACATGTAAGCTTGAAGTTAATTTAGGAAAAGTGATTTGCATGATTATTAAACAGTAACTTTCACCTTTAGTCAATTTAATTTATTTGGTTTTAACCCGATCCAATCGATCCAAACAAATGACGCGAATAGCTCAATCCGAAGTAATTCAACTGGGTGATGGGTTCCATTTTTCCAACCCAAACCGAATTCAACCCGAACCAGATAACACAAATCCACCCAAACCGATCGAATACCCACCCCTAGTTATTTGGTTCATTGTTGTTGGGAACAGATCCGATCAACAAACACATGCAGAACAGATTAGCAAGAGGATTAAATTTTGTGGTTCTTATAGTGTTACATTAAATTACCAATATACATTAATATGTAATAAACCAACAGAATTATCATAAATCTGTTTAGCTACTTTGGCATTGGATAGTGACACCGTTACATAACTGGTTTAACTGTTAGGTTCTGCATGCATTAGAAGGAAACACCTCCCTGGAAGATCTGAACGACGGCCTAACACCCGGCCTCAGGTCGGCGTACGGCACGCACGGAGGCTCCGATTACGATGCCAGGCAGTACAGCGAGGACACGAAGAGATTGAGGAAGCTGGCGCTCGACAGTCAGGAGTACACGAGCAGCGAGTTCGGCACCACCAGCGAGTACGGTAAGAATCCCTCAGCCTCCACCACCGAAGCTTTCACGCCGCAAGCGGACGAGGGTGAGAAGAAGAAGGATGGCTAGCTGATGTACTCCATGTTTGTTTCAATGCAAATGTATGTATTTGATCTTACAAGTGAGCAGAAGTGTGTGAGTTTTCTTGATCTTAACTTCATCTTTTGCTTGTTTTTATTCTCTACACCGTCGTGGACATGAACTTCAGATAAATCAAAAATGTGAAAGCTGGAAATTCCTAACTGAATACTGCAAATTATTAATTAGTGATTCCTGTGAAAGGAATCAGATAGATGAAGTGAGAGTTGGTAAGAATTCAGATTGCTTGTTGGTTCTTCTTTCCTTTCTGGATGGATGAGGTGATCATGACTTTGACAAAACTGGGATTTCCGGTCTGTACAGCAATGACTCGGGTTAGATGGTTGATGGAATTAATAATTGTTTTTGGATTAGTTGGTCATATGATAATTATGATGGCATCTTCCATCCAGTTTGACAATTGTGGATCATCATTGCTAAATTAATGGCAATCTGTGGGTTTCGATCTGGCGTTTGGTATATATGGATGATAGGGACGGGTCAACAATACTATCGCGATCCTGTGGTGCTGTAGGGGATTCCTTGCAGAATGGACGCGGAAGAGGATCCTCTCCTGTTGAGGATATTGCAGCAGAGGTGTTATAAACCCCAATATTTTTTTTTGTGATTTAGATTCTAAAATCCAACCTTATAGATTGAATCTTAGGTTAATGCTCTATATATCCTCTAAATTTTGCTTAAATCTGACGTTATTTGCTATTTTATCTTAATGATCAAACAATCTGTCAAGATCTAAGCAACTTGAACTCCATTTAAAAAAGATCTGAATCTTGAACTATTAAGATAAAATAGCAAATAATATCGGATTTAAGCGAAATTTGGAGGCTATGTAGAGAATTAACCTAAGATTCAATCTATAAGGTTGGATTTTAGAATCTAAATAATAAAAAAATTAATAGGGTTTACAGCACCTCTGCTGCAATACCCTCTACAGCAGAGGATCCTCTTCCAATGGATGCCTCTATAGGGGGTCGGGGATAGTGGCCCTCTATCAGGGGCGTCCATTCCCCATCCGACGGATCCCATTTACTACAGCAAGGGTCTTCAACAACAGACGGTCCACTCTAAAATTTAACTATTGTAATGAAATTAATATATAAATATAAAAGAATATCATAATTTTTTGAATATTAACAATATTGTTAAGATCATACACTCATATTTATTGAAAATACATATTTATACTTTTAATATGAAGGTACATTAAAGGGAATACCTTTGTGAGCTCTTCTCATAACATTTACCTCTAGCTTTTTTCCAATTAAAATTTATAGTAGTTCTCTTCTATTATTACACTTGTACCCATGTATTACACTAACGAAAGTCAATATTCCAAAAAAAAAAATACTAACATAGCGTTATAAGTGTAATTGCGAAAAAAGTCTTGTGCATAGTATTACCGGAAAAACTAAAAAGAGCACAGTGTAAGAATCTCTTAATTATTTGTTATCGTACCTTCTGTATTTAAATGTATAGCCATGAATATCGATTGTTGCTAATTTATATTCGATTCTTTAAATATGTAATTAAAATCGACTTTGTTTCTGTATATATTGGTAGCAATGAATCACATTAAAATGATTATTATTTGTCTGTTTTAAATTATCGATAAATGGCACAAAAGTTTAATGAAAATTTTCAATGGATCATCATCATTTCATTAATCTTTAGAAACAAATATTCGCTGCAAACCATAAGAATTAAATATTATTTTTAAAGGAGTGATGTTTGTCATTATAAATTTAACAGCGAAAGATCTAATACAACTGCTTAAATTAGTCGTTGTTATAAGCCAATTGTATTATAGTGCAAACTCAAATCCACGTGTATATTCTTGCATGAAATCCCGGGGAAACTTTAAATTGATTCATTATTTTATGAACTATTGACATCAAATAAGAAGTCAAATATTCACGGTATATTTGTTTACATACAAAATAAAGGACAGAGATATAAATTAAAATTTATGTTTAAAGTATTTTAAATTTTATTAAATATAATTGCATAACCAATGGGCCATTGTACTTTTCTCTACTGGAATGTTTTTCTCTACTGCTACAATACCTACTTCATGAACATTCATAACATTCATATATTGTAAGATATTAATTAGCATAAATTATACAAAATATTCATCTAATATTTGACGATTCTCTTTTAAGATCCTAATTATATTTGCACTACGACATAATTGACCCAAAGCAATGAATAATTTAACATTAGTTGTCATATCATTTGCAATTAAATATATAATAATGAGTAATATTTATAGCTCGCTTCTTTAAAATTGCAACGATTATTGCATTATTTGTTATATATCTAGCAATGAATCATAAAAAAACGGTTATCCGTCGACATTTTCTTCTAATAGTTGGTATACTTAGCAAGGATATGTATAAATTTTAACGAATAATACAAAGGATATGGCGTTGTTATATGAACCTTTAGCAACGAACATAATAATCATAGTTAAGTACAAGAATAAAAGCTAATTTTACAACTAACAATATTATTTGTTATAAATTTAACATCGGAAGATATGACAACAAATATTCAAATCAGTCATTGCCATAGGTCAAATTTCTTGCATTATTGAAATCTAACAGGAGAGTAGCAACATATGCCGATGTCATTGAGAAAATCGATGTTTAGAGACAACCAAATTAACGCCTCATGCATCTCTCCTGAGGTTGCCCTAGCATTTCCACGCTCCCATTTTGACTTAATGATTCTTTCACTGTCGAGTGTTTTTGAAACCGGGCCGGTTCGGACTTGGACCGGTCCGGTTAACCGGTTTATGCCGGTTCGGTTCGATTATGCAAATTTTAATTAACCCGTCCGGTTCAACCTGTAGTTTTGACCCGGTTTAATCAGGTTCAACCGAAGTTGAACCACATTTAAATTTTAAATTATTTAAAATTTTGTTGGTAGTGGAAGTTGAACACATGACCTTTATTTACCTATTTCAAACTTTTAACCAAGTACACTAACACAACTTTTTGCATGTATTGGATTTTAAATATAATTAAACTATTATCTTGTTATAGAGAATCTAGTCCAAATAATATATATATATATGATATGTACGATATTTGATGGTGTATAAGAAAAATACTTTATGTATAGTGTGATATATATACATTATCTATGTATTTTATATACACTTCAAGTATATTAAGTGTATATTATATATGTATATATATATATATTATTTCATTTCGATTTGATTAGCCGGTTCATTCACTTTTTTTCACCGGTCCGGTTTAATCCGATTTTAAATAATGACGACGTCATCATCCGGTTGAACCGGTTTGATTACATGGGTCGACCCGATCTGACCATTTCAACAAGGTTTCCGGTTCGGTGTCCGATTCGGTTTCAAAAACCTTATCGTTGTCACTTGTTAACTTACCTATGGCTTATGTGGTAGTCACGAGTTATACGTGACTTGTCGTTGTTGTACATCTTGAGGTTAATGATAGCTACGAGGTCAAGCTTGAAGCTACAGGGATGACTTCGAAGTAATCGACCTTGTAATACGTGTTGAGGAGGATAAGGAGTTAGGGACAATGTCAATGGCATCATTAGCACTCATGACATGAACAACATTGGGTTCATCGTACTTAGGGTTGTTCATAGGATGGGTTTCCATCCCACATTACAACAAAAATGAGTTGTGGTCACGGAATGTGGCTACGGAAACTTGTGGTCACGATAATTCCATGGCCACTGGTTTATCGTAGTTACAATTCCGTGGCTAAAGTCGTCATACAAGAGATGTGGTCACGACAAGTTATGTGCTCACTTGTAGTGGCCATGCCATATTCGTAATTGAAAACTCTCGTGATGAGACTTGTAGCTACGACTACTGGCCACGACGTGTTGTGGCCAGAGCTCAATTCTATGGCTACAAACCCCACATCCTGGGCATAGTTCTGCAGCCACAACTTGTTTTCCTTGTAATGCCATTTGCATATAATTCGATTGTAATTGCTACATCGTCAAAGGGACAACATGTTTTGATAAAATAATAATCCACTGAAGCAGGTATCATGTTGATATGATTTGAATCCTAACCATATGCTGGCTTGGATTGATGATGTGATTGATCTCTGGCCTGTCTTCTGATTTGCGGAGAGTTCTTGAGCAGGATTGTTGAGATAGCTGATATGCCTCCTAAATCCTAATTGGTTGAGAGTTGTTGGGTTGGATTGCTGAGATGCATAATCCGTCTCCTGAATCATGATTGGTTGAGAGCTATTGAGATGGATTGTTGAATACAATCGGTATCCTTCTTTTGCAATATAAAAGGGGCCCTAGGGTCACCACATATTGTATCCTCATTCTCATCCTATCCATGTATCTTCTCAGTATTCTATGTACCCTCTCTTCTTTCTCCACATAGTGAAAATTGATCGTCACCGCTCAAGGACGTAGCCCAGTTATGGGTGAACCTTGTAAATCCATATGTTTGTGTCTTGCTTGATAGAACTCATTTGTGCGTGCTTCCGTGATCCGTAACAAACTGGTAGGTTTCGTATGGATCATCAAGCAAGATGACGATGCATAATCTAAATATCGAGAAGTTCATAGGAAGAACGGATTCAGTCTATGAAAGATCAAGATGCACACCCTTCTAAAGCAATAGTGCATATGGGCATCGTTGGATCAAGAGTGAGTAAAAAGAGCCCAAACCCTCTGAGTTGACGATGTAGGAATAGAAGGCACACTAAAAGATCATGTTGTGATTAGCAGACGAGATCATTGTGAAGGTTGTTGATGAGCATTTTGCGGATGGTATGTGGTTGAGACTCGAAAGTCTATACATGATAACACTACAAAAAAAGGCGGGATTGGCGTGCACATAAGCGCTCGTTATGTGCACGCCTAGTGCACGCCATGTGCACGCCTGACGACTGGGCGAGCACGAGTGCTCGTTACAGCCGTGCTCGCTGATCTGAGAGTCGCCATGGGTGGTGGGCGAGCACTATGGGACGCTATGTGCTCGCCCGCCCGTCGGGCGTGCACATAAGTGCTCGCCGGTGTGATCGCCTTCTCTATTATCGGCGATTACACACGGAGCACTGGGCGAGCACATGTGCTCGCCCAAAGTGATTTCCAGGAAAAAAATATACAGGTTCGACAGGGTTTTGACGCCCCGTCGAACCTGTATACCCTGCCAATAAACCACTGCAGGTATCTTCCTAAGGATATATGTATTATAGCAGATCGTAGATTAAGATAACTAGCACTAAAAATTTAAAGGAACACAATATACATGAATTCAGAAATAAACAATCTAATATAAGATCTAAATATTACAAACAAGTAAACGCCAACAAAGTTCATATAAATTAAAAGATGTTCTAAAGGTTTAAAAGAAAATACAGGTACAAACCACCAAAAATTCACTTCTTCTTTGATCTAAAAAATTTGGAGACTAAACCCTGCTTTGATTTCTTTTTTTCTTTCTCCTTTTCTTTGAACCTCGCATACATGCGTGCCTCTTCTTCAGGGTCGTTCTCCTCCTCCTCTTCGTGATCGGATTCAATCTCTTCAGGTTGAGATGCACGCCCTTGCGACCTATATTATATATGGAAGATATTTATCTATTAAATGCATTTTGTAGATATAGAAATTTAATTGTATTAATCATTCTATAAGAAGAATACTTACATGTACGCCGTGAACTCCTCTCGGAGCTTCGTCACCTGCTCCACCATCATCGCCATCTGCGACTCCATTGGAACTGAAGATTGGGACGTATGTGGTTGCGTATACGACGGCTGAGAGTATGCAGAATAGGAGTGACGATGTTCCTCCACATAGTATGGAGGAAGACCACCAAGCGTCTGCTTCCTATTCGCCACAACGTCCCTCTCCTCCAAAACCTTATAAGTTTTTCAATTTTTAATATAAAAGTATATATTAGAAAAAATATAGTAAGATAATATTTATCCATATATACCTGCTTCCAGATCGTTTTATCAAATGGTGGTTGCTCTCCAGTTGGATCGACACCCCATTTATCTGCAGATAGTGCCAGATAACGATCCTGAAATACAAAGTTTACCATATATATAAATATGTTATAATATATCAATTAATTTTAAATAAACTGATAGACTTACCAACAATTGTCCGGCTTCAGGAGTGGACCATTGCGACTCTCCTTCTCTCCCACTCATGTGGGACCTCGACCACCACTCCTGAAAAGAGGGTTCCCTTTCCAACCTAGCAGCCTGAAAATTTTTTCAAGATCTATTAAAACATTGCATTATTTTAAAGTAGATCTCCAAAAAATAATTTTAAATCTTAATACCATCTCCGCTCTAATCTGATTGTGGCTTTTAGAGCCACTGGTAGACTTGATCCTTTGTTTTTGGCGGTTTGTCTTTCCCGCCGAAGATCTTCGTCCAAACTCATCATCCGCAACGAATGCATCACAGAAATCGGCCCATCTGCAAGGATTACGTTATGATAATTGGTTATTTTAAAAAGTGTAATAAAAATTATTTGACAAGTATAATACCTATCCTCCGTACACCATGACGGCGGGAACCTCTTCATCTCCTCAAAATTCATCTCCTCGCATCCCGTCTTCGCATGCGAGTCTCTCCTTGCCTTGAAAAATGTATCGCTCATTCTCTTTTCTGTCAAACGAATGAAGGCTCTACGATAAACCTCCTTCCCCATACCAGTGCCAAGGCGAAACCTACTCTGAAAAATAATAACAATTTATAAGATACAAAAAACTTGATCAAAAAATTCTGTATCACTACTAAGAAACATTTCTTACCAGAAACATGTCAAAAAGTCTCTCCTGCTCCGCCCGTCGTATCAGTAACTTACTCCAATATGGTAACTCCCAAAATATACTCTTCTTAATCCAATTATGACTGTCACCGAAACCAGGAAGGTTTTTTGTTTTATCTCCATTTTCTAAGACTGATTTTTCTAATTGTTCCAAGTACGATAATATCATATCTCCTGTCTTAATTGGTGGAGGATCTGAAAGATCAATTGTATTTCTTTTGAAAGAATGTTTCTGTCTTCGATATGGATGATTACTTAGAAGAAATCGTCTGTGACAATCAAAAAAACATGGTTTCTGACCGTGTTGAAGCTGAAATGATTTAGTACTATCCATACAATATGGACAACTTTTACGTCCATGCGTACTCCATCCAGATAACATTCCATATGCTGGGAAATCATTTATCGTCCAAAGTAGAGCTACTTTCATGTTAAATGTTTGACTCTTATTAGCATCATATGTATCAACTCCATCGACCCATAACATTTTCAACTCATCGATAAGAGGACGTAAATAAACATCAATGTACTTTCCCGGATGTGTAGGTCCTGGTACTAACAACGAAAGAAACATAAATTGTCACTTATTACATAACCATGGAGGTAGATTATATGGCGTTGTCATTACTGACCAACAAGAGTAATCTTTACTTCTTCCATGAGGATTAAACCCATCTGTACATAAACCTATAACGCAATTCCTTTTTTCATCATTAAATGTAGGAAAAGCTGACATCAATTTTTTCCAACAATCAGATTCAGATGGATGCTCCATATATTCATCGACTTTATGTTCCGCGTGTCATGTCATGTATTTCGCCGTTTCTTTACAATAATATAGTCGTTTCAATCTTGGAGTCAGCGGGAAATAACGGAGAATCTTTCTCGATATTTTTTTTCCACTCTTACTAGCTGTCTGATATCTTGGCTCATTACATTCAGGACACCGGTCTAAATGTTGATGTTCACCGTAATATAGAATATGGTGATTTATGCATGAGTCTATTTTAACTTCTGCTAAACCCATCTTCCGCATCATCTTTTTGGTTTTGTAATAATTATCAGGTAATTCCGCATCTTCTGGTAACATCTTCTTAATAATCCTCAACATTGCATCAAAATTACGATCGGTCATATTATATTCCATCTTCATCGATAGAAGATCCGAGACCGCAGAAAGTTTTGAATATGTCTTGCAACCCAACCATAATGGCTCTTCCGCTTTTTTCAACAGCTCGTAAAATTCTGCAGACTCTCCATATGGTTCCTCATCATCTAACAAAGTATCATTGAATTCTGGACCCGCAACATTCATAACCATATCTGCAAAGGGATTAATATTGTCAGCTTCTTCCACATCATTCATTCTGTTCTCGAAATTCTCACCATGCCTCCACCAAATATGATATCCTTCCATGAAACCCATTCTATACAGATGTAACTGAGTTTCATCTTTTGATCTCTTCTTCATTAGATGACATTTCTTACACGGACACAAGATAGTTCCATCTGAATCCACAATACGGGAACCTTGTGCGTAAACAAATTGTATGAATTCCTGAACACCTCTTTGAAAAGCATCTGCTATACGCCCATCTACTACACGGTTGTACATCCATTCTCTATTGGTCATATTTATGAACCTGAATTAAATAATCTAAAATGTCAAATCTAAAATATTGAGGATATCTAAACGTATAACATTTTTGAGATAAAAGATGAGAAGAGAAGTGTATTAATTATGTTATCACTTTAGCCCGTCCATAAGGATTCAAATTTACTAATAGATGATCGTTGTCACAAGTATCTTTATTTCTAACGAAAATTCGGCAGCATAACCCTGCACCTCTCCCGTATACCCCATAAATCATTCATAATTAATTATCAAAATAATCATATTATTGATTATTTCAATAATAAATATGACTGATTTGGTATACAGAAGAGGAAGGGGTTATGAACCGAATTTCCGTAAGAAATAAAGACACTGTGACACGGATCACCTTTTAGTAAATTTGAATCCTTACAGACCCCCTTAGTCCGGGACCTCCGAACTAAGGAAAGCTAATATAAATGTAATACTTTAAGATCATTTTACGTCATACATTTGTAAGTGCTACAAATGAGACTATAAAATAATCTTAAAATATTTATTCATTTATATTAGCCGGGCATTTACGTAAATTTGGCTAATTAACGATGGGGATAGGGATAAGTGTGATCCTTATTTAGTGCCTAATACAGTGCTTGGGTCACTAAAAGTTAATGGGCACCTGCAAAAAAAATTCGAACCTGCATACATCAAAAACCACGACCATTGGTCTGGGATAAACATCCCAAAGTGAGTCCAATAGTGCTGTGAAAAAATAAAAAAAATATAACACAGTTAGAGGTGATCAAATCCTCTAACGTGTTGCACACGCCACCCGTTGTGCAGGGCCACACACCACCCGGTGTGGAAGGACGCACTGTGTGTGAAGAATTTTGTGCGATTTTCTAATAATTACTAAATCATATTTTGGACTTATTATAAACCTATGTATAAGTTAATGTGATATAATTGGTCACATTAACTAAAAGATAATGTGATAATAAATTTATCACAGAATCAAAAATTTTGTTTGTAGTTATAATTTAACATCCATTATATAGTTCTTATTCTCAAAGGCTTTGTATCTCCCGTCACCTCTTTCAATGAACCTACTGTTATGAAACTAGTGTTATGGCACTTCTCTATATTAACATTATCTAATTTTGTTAAACTAGTCTCATGTCAATTCCCAATGAACCTAATGTTGTGAACCTAGTGTTATGAAACTAGTGTTATGGCACTAATGTTATGAACCTAATGTTATGAACCTAATGTCAATTATCAATTCTCTATATTAGCTAATGTTTCTCTCATCCCATCTATATCAACATTCACCTACATTATACCCATCTACATCAACATTCACCTACATTCACCTACATCAATATTTATTCACCTACATCAATATTAGACATATATATACTCAAATCTAACAACAACTACATATTAAACAACTACATTAAGCATAAGCAACAAGATTAACAACTAGTGATATTAAGTTTAACAACAAAACCATCAACAACATCAAAAACCTAATATCTAAAACAAGTATAAAAACGAATGAAATACACAAAAAAGAGAGAAAGGATGATAAGATATACCTAACGAAGGGTGTGTGCGTGATTGAATGGTCAAACGGACCTCTCTCGACGCGGCAATGGCACCACACAAATCGCCGGAGGAGAGGAATAGAGGAAGAAATCGCGCAGGAATGAAGAAAGGGGGCACCCGACGTTCTGTTTACGGGCGCGGGCGAGCACACTTATGTGCTCGCCCAGTGCTCTTTAGGTGCTCGCCACGAAAAGTGACACGCGCCTATTCCGTCGCGCCTCGATTTTCAACTGGGCGAGCACATTTGGGCGAGCACATGTGCTATTAAAGTGCTCGCCCGTCTACAAAAGTATAAACGCGCCTCCAGATTCAAACGGGCGATCACTTGGGCGAGCACATGTGCAACCTACGTGCTCGCTCGGCCCTGGGCGAGCACATGCGCTCGCCCCGTGCACCCTATTGTGTGCACGCCAATTGCGCTTTTTTTTGTAGTGTAAGTCTCTGACCAACAAGTTTCTCTTGAAGCAACGTCTACTCTCTATGAATGCAGGAAGGTATATCTCTTAAAGAACATGATATTTAACAATCAGTGTCGTTCCTGACATTTCATGGGCCCTAGGCAAAAAGGAAAAAAAAGCCCTTACATTTTTTACTAAGAGCAAATTGTCCCAAGTGTGTTTATAAAATGAAAGATTCTATTTTTGGAGAACAAACGGCATTAGTTTTAACATTGTGTTATTCACCGAAAATTCAAATCTATAAGGACCCATTTTTCAGTGAGTTGTTTCACCGAAAATTCGATTTTATAAAAGCCCACTAAGACAGATGTTATTTATTCCTAAACTAAAACCATATTATATATAATGTTGGGCCCCTAAAGCTAACGAGCCCTGGGCAATTGCACTTCAAAACTATGCCCAGGGCCTACCCTGGTAACAATTTTATATATCTAATGTAATCTCTGTATCCCTCTTTATCCTTTCCCTCCTACCGATCGAACATAGATATATATCAAATAACTACCACTTATCTCTCATTATTCTTCCTTATCCTCTCACTGCAACCGAACAAAAACAGTATTTATTTCTCCTTATCCCTTTCACTTACTCCTCCACCGAACGAATCTTAAAGCTTCATGTCGCATAGTCATTACAAAATGAATCTTTTGTGGTTACGTAACTTTTAGCTTTTGACAACGGAATTTCCACCACACTAGCTAAACAAACCACTAGAACAAAATCGGGTTATAGTGACATTTTTTCCAAAATCCTTCACTAAATCACCTATTGTAAAATATATAACGACGATATTATTCATTGTGAAATTATTTTCTATGCTTAGGGATGAATATCAAATCCGTCGTCATACTTTTAAGGACGGTCGATATAGTGACGTTTATCCATTTCTATTTTTCAACATTTTTACCAATTGTTGCTAAATTTCGAACTAAAAAATTAGTGGTGATTCATGAAATTTTGGAAAAAAGCAACATATAATAGTCGCTATATGGACCGCCACTAATGATAAAAAAATCATTTCGCAATGAAGTGACGGATTTTGACAAAAAATGTCACTATAGCTCAATTTTATTGTAGTGAATGTTATGACGACGAAAACTATTCTTCTTGAGTAAGTAAAATACATATTAGTTAGCTTAAAATAAGAGCGATAAGTACTTTATCTGAGATACTCTTATGAACTAATAAATAAAGAAAGTTATAATGGAACTAAATACGAATTTAGACGAATATGCCAAATATATTTATTTTGATAATGATCTGTATCATTAAATTCCTTAATTGTGGCAACAAAAACTTTGAGAAATGACGGATTAATCAATATCGTATAAGATCCCTAAAGAGTTATACCAACAATATATTCGTCGCCAATGCTCAATTAATGGAATTCTCTTACATGTAGTGCCTAACGAATCTGTAGCTACGACATCCTTTACTTTGTGGTAATCAAAAATTCGTTTTAAAGAAACAATCCATAACTAAAATTTTTGTTACGATAAGTCGTGGCTACTATTGTAATAATGACAACTCATCGATGGTCCAATTAACGAAAATAAGGAGCATAATTATTATAAGTGGTACAAATGATATAAGAGGAGCAACGTCTACTCTCAATTATTATAAGTGGTACAACTGATATAAGAGGAGCAACGTCTACTCTCTAGCTAATAAAATTCCAAACATATTAAATATATATAAAATTGAAATAATGGATAGATGGCCTAAAATAAAAAAGGGTGAAGCGTGAAAGTTGTTTATATTATTATGGCCGATAATTTTATAGCAAGAAGTTCCTTGCAACTCGGGCATATGGACATGATATGATTTATGGATCATTATTTTAAGTACGGTGTACATGTTTTTTTTTTGTTTTTAAATTTTTTTATTTTTTTTATAAAATATACATTATCTATGTAACTATGATTATAAAATGGGTTTAATGTGGTTGCCTCCAAGGGACAGCTAACTTGACTCCCCCACCCCTATTTCCTCATTTTTTATTTTTTATTTTGAAAATTTCTTCCAAAAATATTCATCATTATATCCCTATATTATGCTATTAAAATTTCGTGCGAAACAGAGACGCCTACGGTCTCCATCTAGACAGACATTTTTCAACGGTAACAGAATTGTTAAAAACGACCCCATCTGGATGGAGGCTGTAGGAGTTTCTGTTTCGCACGAAATTTAATAGCATAATATAGGGATATATTGATGAAAATTCACGGAAGAATTTTTCAAAAAAAAATAAAAAATAAGGAAAATGGTGCAGGGGAGCTAAGTTAGCTCCCCCTCAACAGCCCCATTTTACCCTTATAAAATATATTAGGTATATATCCATACTTTTGTTGCTTTTTTACTTTCTCATATATATGAGAAATAAAAAGCACTGGAGTTTATGCAATTATATATGACATATTCACAACCTCTCTACTTTATTTTATATTTTTAAAAGAAAATTTATGACCCAGAGTAATGTATAAAATGAAAGAAAGTAAAAAGGAATTGAAATGTAATTTGTATAAACTACTAAAAATCAGAACGTAGTTATCACTTTTACAAATTAATATGTATGTTGTTATGCTCATTCCTTTAACTCGATTATTTTTGTAGCATCTTTACGCATTATTTTTATTATGATATGTGTATTTTAAAGGTATTTTTGGTATATTCGTAGCTATAGGTAAATAGATACAGGACATCGAAATTAGCTTATTGTCATATTAAGGTTTGTGTTTCTTTATTAATTAGCTCTTTAAGGTACTACTTTTAATGTATTTTTCTATTTTCTATTTATTTTTATACACATAATGGAAAAATAATTATATCAAAATGAATTAAAAATAAATAATTGTGGTTGTTTGTAGGTGTTCACATGTCATTAATATGTAAGTTGAACTATATTCGATACACTTTCTTGTTGTTTTGAAGTTTCCTTAATTTTCCTACTTTTTATTGAGTTTGTCAATCCATATAGTATTGATAGGGTTGTAAATAGTATTTACAATCTTATTTATTACTCTTCTTTTCATTAGTCTATTTTTATGCACACACATACATATACTTACTTTTTCTATCTTCGGGTTTTCGTCTTTGCTCATATTATGTGTTTCTAGAGTGTTCGTATAGAATTCTTATTTGATTGAGTTTAAAAGGGAAATTATCATGTTTGTGTTTGTGCGCACGTGTGTCTTAGGGTTTTCAGCTCAATATGCAAGAATAAAGTGGACAAATCCCACATTCATCTACAAGCAAGTAAAGACTTGTAAATGAAAAAAATTCATGTTCGAACTTAATTTTGTTTCTAATAACCATATTTTTTATTATGGCTATTAGAGCATGATTCACCTTTTCAAAGACCCTAATTTTCATGTAAGGCCAAAAAATATCAATATCAGGTAATATCTAGTACACGATATCTTAGAAAAAATAAGTGTACTTAATAGGGTCCACATAGATGACATTAGTGATGATATAATGACTAGGGATGAGCATTGGGTAGGGTCGGTCCGGCCCAACTTGATGTCCGGCGCGCTAAAGCTCGACCCAGGCCCGGTTCCGAGTAATAGTCGAGCGGGCTTGGATCTAGTTTTTGGCCCATATCAAATTTCGGGCCGGGCTCGGGCAATGATGGGCCCGAGCTCGAAGCCCGCAGGCCGGCCCGCATAAGGACCCATCCTAACGACCCGAGCCCAACCCACATATAAGCTCGAAGCACATAAGTCGGCCCACATATGGACCCATTATAATGATCCGCATAGCTTTGATTTGAATATATTTGATGTCGAATATGCATGTTGTAATGGAGAGGGATCAAATAGTGAGACTCCGATTCCAAATAGAGTTCCAATCCTAGTTAACCAAATATTTTTTTAATATAGTGGACCGGCCCGAGCCCGACCCGAGTCCGACCCATGTATTTAGTGGTCGGGCTCGGGTTTGGGCCATATTTTCCAAAATATTTTGGGCTTAGGCCCGACCCGTAGGCCCAAAAATTAGAATCGGGTTCGGGCTGGACTAGGGTGGACCCGGCCCGCCCCGACCCGATGCTCATCCCTAATAATGAAGAAGCATTTCTAGATTAGTAAGGATGAAAAATTGTGCTTTATCACAGGTTTGGAGCAATTTAGACATTATCGGTGAAGGGGGATTTGTTGGGTGGATTCTCTTCAACCAGGGAATCCAAACCTTAATAGGATAGCGATTTGCCTAACCTACAATGTGGATCCTAATTTGATTCGTGAATATTTACTTACATGGAATATTTGTACAATAGTCATGAAGGATTATATTTCATGCACTCACATACTCTCATGTGCGTTCCTATATAAAATATCCTTGACCTTCATCAAAAGCATCAATTCAAGAGAGAAATCAAAAGCATCACTACAAAAAAATTGAGCTATAGTGACGGTTTTTTCAAAATCCGTCACTAAATTAGTCGTTGATAAATATATAATGACGATATTATTCGTTGCGAAATGAGTTTTCATACTCGAAATTAGCGACGAATATCATATATGTCATTATATCATTAGCAACGGTCCACGTAACGACGTTTATCCGTTGCTATTTTTCAAACTTTTAATTAATCATCGCTAAATTTTTTAAAAAAATATCGATGATTAGTTGATATTTTGAAAAATAGCAACGAATAAGCGTCGATATATGAACTGTTGCTAATGATATAACGATGGATATGATATTCGTCGCTAATTTCGAGTATGAAAAATCATTTCGCAACGAATAATGTCGTCATTATATATTTAACAACGACTAATTTAGTGACGAATTTGAAAAAAACAGTCACTATAACTCAATTTTGGTGTAGTGGATGAAGAGAGAGAGAGACAGGAGAAGCAATTACATGTAGCTCTAGTGCGGGCTTGCTTTTAGCATATGATAGGATATCGCAACACTTCTACACTTCCAAATTCACAGAATTTCTCTATGCATTTTTGGTTGATTTTAATGCGATCGGATTCAATATATGGTTGTAGTTGCCTCATATTTGGCATACCGTGCTTCATCTACTTATCAACTTTGTGTTTTCTCCGCTATTTGATCTATACATGAAATCGATTCCCGTCATGTATTTCATCTATGCCAATACAACTACGGCTGGTCTCCTATCTTGTTATCACTATGTTGTATGTGTATGAACTTTGTCTAATTGATTTTTTTGACTAGAACCGCTATCTATGTTTTACAATTTTAGTAGACTTTATGTATGGTACTCGTTGATTGAATAAGAAGCAGATAAAGATGTCAATAATCATGACTATGCATGACCCTAATAAAAAATCAATTCCTAAATCACACATTATTAAACTCTAACAATCCTATCATATATAACTAAACTATACCATCCATGACTTTGTTTAACAATCGAAAGAGAACTAACAATAACTAACATTTATCTCATCTGATCCACGCAAATTCTATCTTTCCTATTAATAAAAAATAAGGAATAACCTCTCTTATCCTTCCTCCGAACATACCCTAAGGTCTTGTTTGGTTGGAGAATAGGCCCTGGAATAAGGGGCCAATTCTTCTCCCGACACGGTTCTCAGTGGTACGACTATTCCCCATTATTTCATCTTATTTCACTCTTATTCCTATTTTTATCACACCTTACCTACCTTTATTTTACCTTATTCTCATTATTCCTATCCTCTGACCGAACAAAGAATAGACCCTTATTCTCCTTATCTCACATCCTTATTCCTGCTTATTCCCGAACCGAACACACCCTAAGTGAATACAGATTTCTCTTGATATTTACATAAATCAAATGATTATAGATTCTATCTACACTGTATTGATAACTAAATGAACACCATTTAATTTTTGAATCTTAACAGAATCTAAATCGAATGAAGTGTGAGCGATGATGAACACCATTTTCATCGGTTAAATCCAAATCTTCTAAATTTTAAACTTTTTTGCTGAAAAAATACTTATGCAATAAGGGATATGGGTCAAGTTAGATTGAAAATAAGTGTGACCAATCCATCATTCGTGTTTAGTTAGTGAGAGGAATAAAGGAGGAAGTAGTGCATTGATATACGGAAAAAATGGGGTTGCCCCTTGCGGGCAGCCATGTCTGCCCCTACCCATTTTTCCACAATTTTTTTTTATTTTTTTGGAAAAATTTCACCATGTATATCCATCACTGTATCCCTCCTATATGTCACTCGAATTTCGTCAGAAACAGAGACTCGTACAGCCTTCATTCAGACAATCATTTTTAACGGTCGAATCATTTTTTTAAATCGATCCTATCTGGATGGAGGCCGTACGAGTCTTTATTTTTGTCGAAATTCGAATGACATATAGGAGGGATATATATAAATATATATGGTGAAATTTTTCAAAAAAAATAAAAAATTATGGAAAAATGGAACGGAGCAGCCATGCAAGGGGCAACCCCATCAAACTAGGGATGAAAACGAATATGAATATATTCGTATCCGATCCGCTATCGTATTCGTTTTATACATATTTTAACATTCATATTCGTATTCGTTTTAAAATGGATGCGGATATGAATATCACCTTGACATTCGCTAATATTCGCATTCGTATTCGTATATTCATTTTTAACATAAGTATAACAATAGATTTAGATATAAATGTGTGTAACAATATTTTATTATTACACTCACCATTGTTGATATAATTGTTATGAAATTATAATATCTTGTATATTGATTTTATGTTCAAACCATCCTAAACATGTATATATTAGTTAATATATAAAATATTTCTGTTATTATTCATATCCGATTTGTATTCGTTTTACATTCGTATTCGTTTTTAAGGATATGGTAACACATTTTCCACATTCGTCAATATTTGTATCCCCATTCATATTCGTATTTTAAAATAAATAAGGATATGATTATACATGTATTCGTATCCGTATCTATCTGACCATTTTCATCCCTACATCAAACCCTTGATATATATGACCAACTAATTTGTAAAGTCTCCTCTCTTTTTTTCCGGTTCATCCATCCACGTTATAAAGGCGGCATATTCGCATAAGCGAACCGGGCCTGCCAGTTAGCTGTGAGTTGTATCTTCTGACAGAGGGAGGGAGAGAGAGAGAGATCACTCCCGTTTCTTCAAGTCCTCTCTCCTCGTGTGGTGCTCCGATAGCTCCAGTTGCAAGCTCCCACTCTCCCGATTAGGGTTTCCTCGATCTGCTTCCGATCGATGGCTTCTCGTCGGCGTATGCTCAAGGTCATAATCCTTGGCGACAGCGGGTGAGACGAGATCTCTCGATCCCATTCCAAAATTTTCGTTTCCCGCTGTCGGGTACCTAGGGATTCGAGTCTGATTGGTCGATTTGGTGATTACAGGGTTGGAAAGACGTCCTTGATGAATCAGTATCCTTCCAAATTGTTCTTTGTTGGTGTTTTTGAGAAAATTTATGGTTTTGGCCTTAATATGAGGAATTTAGATATGTGAACCGGAAGTTCAGCAATCAGTATAAGGCCACGATCGGCGCGGACTTCCTGACAAAAGAGGTGCATTTCGAGGACAGGCTGTTCACGTTGCAGGTTAGGTTTGGTTGTTTAATTTCCATTTTTCGGAATATTTTCTGAATCATGGATTTATGAATTGTTTTTTTTGTTGTGTGGCAATTTGGGTCTTTGGGATGAAAAAGAGATAATTTGTTATGGTTAATTATGCTATAGTAATCTGGTTTAGAAAAATCTGTGGTGACTTGTAAAAGTATCAATTATGCAAGTGTCGTTCACAAGTATGTCGATGAGATGCAAATTTTGTTGCACACTAAATTAGTTGTTTAGAACACCAAGGGGAGTGACCGTAGATAAAAAGGGATTTCAGGATTACGTGTATGAAATGATGAGTTTGTGAGATCTCAAATGCCATGGATGAGGAAGGAATTGTGCATCCCGAGATAGATGGTTACATCCCATGATAAATTGTTTTTGTTTATGCAGAAGAACGAATCTATGCTGCCTTTCTTTCTCCCGAGACTTATTAAGCTTGCTAAACTGGTGCTTTGTCTTTGTCAGTATTTTATGCATTGATCATGGTTCACTCTTGCCACTATCATTTTATGGCGAATCGCATGGAATATTGAACTGGATGTGTACTTACTAATCTGCATTGTTAAATCTCTATTTTATTTTCTATTCATAACACATTTATTTCTTGACCGCTTGTAAGGTGGGGATGAATCATTCCACTTTTTCTTTTTCTTTCTAATCGCAGTTGACAGTTTGGTTCAAGAATGAACATAAGAAGGCAGACTGAGTTAATGTTAGATGATATTGCAAAGAAATCCTATTTCAATAGCAGGTTAATTTTCTGTTAGAATAATTTTGCTAATTGGAGTATAGATTTGGAATAGTTTCATCCCATCAAGCAATTCCAGGATGAATTAGCTTAATCATCTAAATAAAGAGAGAAGTGGAACATATGCTCATTATGCTCTTTCAAAACTTTCTTGATAGTGATAGAATCCTAAAGATGTGGATAGAGAGATGGTGAAATTGGTCAGGCTGAAGAAATGTAATGCACTATAAGCTCTCTGTCTTTTGAAGATGGGAAGGTAGTGAGGTTCACCAACTGAATGTGAGGGATGGAGATGGTTGGCTTGAGCAGGGAGGAGTTCGAATGGGGGCTATAGTGGGTCACCAAGGCCCATTCAAGACGAAGGCAGCCAGATCCAGTATGTTGAAAGTTGTCTTGCATGCTCACCGCCACTTGAGGTGCCTTCACATTGGGGAACAAGGATGCTTTGCCAGAATGATAGTTTGATTGAGTATGTGCACATGTTTTAGCATTTAGAGAACCCATATGGGCGTAGGAGCAAGCGTTGAGACCAGTCGGGTTAATTGTGAGGCTTGGCTAATGGGCATTGAAGGGTGGGTGTGGAGACTTGATGGACAATATTGGTAACTTCAAGGAGGAACCAACCTGCAATGATGAGAGATTGAGGGCCTCATTCGCGGATGTTATCATTCCATCTGGGCATCAGTGGCCTGACCAAAATCTATTCTTGATATCTTTTGGGTGCCAAGAGTTGCGCTAGAAGGGGTTGTGGGTTATCAATTGTAGCATCTACATTTGAGGACTAGTCTTTTAAAGGGTAGATGTTGATGTCATCTTTTGTGAGGATCCTATGTCTGTGTTTTTGGTGCTTGGACTTCTTAGATCCGCTTGTGGTTGGGGTCTCCAATAGATTATCACATGACTTTGTGGATGTTGTAGTGGATACGGGAACCCAAGTATCATGATTTTGACAATGGTGTTCTTCAAGTTGGGGTGCTCGAGCTTTCATGTGAGAGTGATGGGTATGAAGAATGAGGATGTACTTTATGACTTGGAAAACTCACCAGTTGTGGAGGCATAGAGTGATGGACCGGAGGATTACCTAGTGGCAACTCCAATGCACTGGCGTCCCTACCTTGGTAAGTACAATTAGACCCCGTTCGGTTGGGGTTAACCCCCTCCCCCCTTGAGGGGTTTACCCCCCAAAATCCACCCTTTCTCTCACTTGTGGGCCCACTCCCCCTCTCTTTTTTTATACACTAAATAAATCATTTCTCTTTCATCCATTCCATCGAAAAATAATATATTATACCATCATATCATCTAAAAATGATAAACTACTCAACTTCTACTCACTTTTCCAAAACTTCAATACAATCACATCACAATAACTACTCACTTTTCCAAACTTCATGCAATCGCATCACAACAAACCCACTCAACCCCTAACCATCTATCCAAATATCAAAACATAAAAACGGTTTACCCTCCCCCAGTTTAGCCCGAACTAACCCGGCAACCAAACACACCCTTAGTGTTGGGATCTCATTGAGAAGACTTTAAGATTAAAGTTTAAAATCGAACCGTGCATGTATTGTTTTTTGATTTTTATGATCGGACCAACGAGACTGACTGGTCGAACCGATGATGACATCAGCAGTTCAAAAATCGGAAAAGACCGAATTGTGAATTGTTGGTTTGGTTCGTATGGTTTAACTGGGTTGAACCTTGTTTGACCGGTATATCATATAAATTAACATGAAAAATGCTATATCATGTTTTTTGTTCACCCTTGTCCTTCCAAGTTTTTCCAATAACTCTATACCCCCTTTTTGCAATTACATGTGTGCCCTTGATATTAGTACACACGTATTCTTATATTATATAAACATATTTCTTAAAATTCATATAAATGCATACATGTGGTGTATGCAATCAACAATTTTAAAACTGTCTAAACTCTAATCAATGACATGTATTATTAATTTAATGCTTCTCATAATATGACTACAACAACTTCTTTTTTGTCTGTTGTTGTTGGAAGTAGACTACCTAATACACAATGTGGGAGAGAGAAGCAATGCACATATGATAGGAAGGAAGAGGCGATAATGAATCATTGACACATGTGGAAGGATAAGAGATAAGGGAATATTATTACTATACTATAGGTTAGAATGAGACTAGATTATGCATATTTTTTAGAAGTTTGCATTTTGTTAATTTTTTTAAAATTATTTTTTGTCAAAAATGGATGGTTGGACTAGTGGTTGGTTTATTTGGTTCAACCAGGATTTGAGTGATCCAACAGAAACGTATGGATTATATTCGAATATATTTGAGTGATCCAACTAGACATGAAAACGGGTATGGATATATTCGAATATACGCTTACCATATTTGAAAAATTGCTAGATACGGATATCCGTATCTGAATATTAATCGAATACAGATCGAATATGGATATAGGTTGTAAAAATTTTCCGGATATGGATACAGATATGGTAATGGCTTAAATATCTGGATATCCGAATACAACATTTAACATTATTTTATATATCAAGTATAAGCCATAACACCATGTTACTAATATTAGTATCGTATATTATATAATACAATATATTAATGATATCAATAAACTTCCGTTTGTTCGGGAATGAGCACTAACAAAAGTTACGAAACTCTATCCCCCTTTTTGCTTCTGGTCAAGAATGCATGTTGTTGGAGTATTTGGTTGAGCGCCTATTGAGTTGTAGATGGGTAAATGGATACCTTCAGGATCCATTTACACCATCCAGTGGTTTAGTCCCACATTGTCCAGTAGTGGGACTTGGAGGCCCTGTGGAGGCTATATAAGGAGCCCCAGGCCTCCTGTAACAGATGAGAGAAAAGCAATGCATAGCATGCCCCGTTGAGGGCTTCTCCCGTGGTTTCATCCCGCTCCTCACGGAGTAGGGTTCCACGTAAAATCCCGCGTTCTTTATGTTCTTTATTGTTTATTCCATGTTTCCGCTTCCGCTTCCGATTTTCTAACATGGTATCAGAGCGGGTTCGTTTCTCGGAGATTTCATGTTTATCTTTATTCGAGATTCAATTTTGAAAAGTGTTTGTAAATATTATTTCAATATTCGAGAGTTGTGATCCGTCATGGAGGATCTCTTTTTTTGTTTTCTAGGATTTCATTAGAAACCCTAATCACAATTTGTTCGTGAAGATCTGGCTCGCCACAAAGTTTTTGAGGTGCATCTTCTCCTCCGTTGCGAGATCTTCTTCCAGGCAATGAATGGGTTAAGCAGCAGCAGTCCCGCTCCAGTTTCTTCGCACGATAGCGCATCTCCTAGTGGTGCTCCTGTGCGCCCTCACCCCAAGCGCTCCATATCGATACCTCCAATCCTCCCACGCGCCTTCGGCAGCAAATCCTCGCGTATCCAGGCCCCAGGCGCTCGACTCCCATCTTCAGGCGCGAAACCCGATTTCCTGCCAGCCCTCGCCGCCTCCAGATCTCTAATGGCGGCGATACCCCCGTGCTCCCTCTCCAATCGTGCGCAGTGCCCTAGCGCAAGCTCCTCTCCGGCGAGGCTGGAAGGCGGCGCAACTCCCTTTTGATTCTCATATGCATAATCGTGTTTGGCAAAGGCAACAACACCCTAAGAAAAATAGGGATCCACATCCAGTACGAAGGAGAGAAGCAGATCCCCACACCTTCTCCAACATGCGTCTTCACCGAACAGGAACCCTTCATCTTCATCACGCGCAGCAGATGCACAGATCTCCAGAGCCTCTCTCTGCAACCCTTCAAGCCACACAGGTGGCGGTGGCCTTCTGGACAACCAGGCGACGCCGCCTGGTCCCGAGCACATGCCTCTCTCCGCAACTAGACGCGCAGATCCCCATCACGCATGCCGCAGGCTTCCCTTGGCGGAGGCAACTCCCGTGGGGCGCACCCCAATCTTGGTAGCGGCGGCCAGTATGCGCAGGCATCGCGCATCCCTCCTCCAACTGAGCCCAGGCGGAACCCTCACGGTCCCTGGCGGGGGCAACTACCGTGCGGTACGACTGCTCCACCCAATCCCACGGCGGTGGCGCACCCTTATCTCCCTTGCGCAAGGCGTAATCCTGATGTTCTCCACCCCCCGTGCCAGCAAGGTGCAATGCGCCCTCGCGATCCATCGGCGCCGCCTTTGAACATGTGAAGGCCCCATCGGGCGGCTGTTTCCTTAAAACATGGGGACAAATGTTGCTGTAAGTGCCGAGGGCTATTTAAATGAAAAGGGGGGGAGTACAAAAAGGGCTGCAACACAGAAAAAAGGGAGAGATTTTTAAAAAAAGGCGCGTACAATGAAAAGTCGTACGTAAAGTTTTTTTTCAAAAAAAAGGAAAAAAAAAGAAAAGCTGTAAAAAAAGTGTCACGGCTTATATATTTGAACAAAAAAATGTTGATGTTTGAAAGCCGAGAAATTTTTATGAAGTCGGCTATTTGATTTTTTTTACCCCCATTCTATCTTGTCTTCTCCCAACTTTGTCGATGTTCATTTTCCGACAAGTATGGGAGAAAGGGGGAGTATATATATAGAGTCGCAGGTCTATGCAGATTCTTCAGATGCCAGATGCAGTTTTCCAGACCAGCCAGATGATCAGACTCTACAGTTCGGTTTCAGACTCGATGATCATTATTCCGAGTCTGCAGTTCAGACACGCACGAGTGTGCGGTCTTCAGTTTCGAGGTCCCCATCATTCTTCTTGTTGTCAGGCCAGAGTTTTCATGTGTGCCATAGGCACTCCAGAGCAGAGGACCATTCCCTATGCCATTGAGGGCAAGGGTTTTCATGTGGTATCATAGGTACACCAGAGCAGTGCACCATTCTCTGAGCCAGATGGGAGAGACCTAGTTCTCCGACGAGGATACTACATGCGTAGTTTCAGACTCGATGGTTAGATTCCGAGTCTTCAGTTGACTCACACTCCAGCCTGTTTGTCCTCCTCACCTGCACGGCATGAGAAGCAACGTCCTCGACTGCAGCAATGTGCGTGTTGGGTTGATATTGTCCGTAGTGTCCCGTAGCGTTGAGTTGAGTTCTTTATGTTTGTCCAAGCTGAGCATTGCATGCTCCAGCTTGAGGGGGAGTGTTGGAGTATTTGGTTGAGCGCCTATTGAGTTGTAGATGGGTAAATGGATACCTCCAGGATCCATTTACACCATCCAGTGGTTTAGTCCCACATTGTCCAGTGGTGGGACTTGGAGGCCTTGTGGAGTCTATATAAGGAGCCCCAGGCCTCCTGTAACAGATGAGAGAAAAGCAATGCATAGCATGCCCCGTTGAGGGCGTCTCCCGTGGTTTCATCCCGCTCCTCACGGAGTAGGGTTCCACGTAAAATCCCGCGTTCTTTATGTTCTTTATCGTTTATTACATGTTTCCGCTTCCGCTTCCGATTTTCTAACACATGTCACATCGATGCTCCCGCTTGTCATGATGCAACTTATTTATATTTTCTTGAAGCCAAAACAGGGGGAAACACTCTATGGTGTCCTCCCCAATATATTGAAACAGAGATGAGTTACAGAAAAAACTTACAATGACCAGGACTCTTTGAAAACACTTGAATGGAGAATTACATTTTTCATAGTAAAAATGCTTTATTGGAAAAAAGGGAGCCATTCCTGCCCAACGAAATAGACCAAATCAAAGCCAGAGAGTGAAGGATGGCCGAGCGGGTACGGTTCCTACCAACGTACACGAACTTCCAGAAGTTGTTGAGATCCTGAATACTCAACCAGTTCAGATCACTATCCTCCCAAACAGTCGCAGTTTTCAAACATCTAAAGAAGAGATGATCCACAGTTTCAATATACGACTCACAAAGAGGGCACCGGTGGGAAATATCAGGGAAGAGTTTCGCGCAGCGGTCCTTAGTCATGATCCGTCTTCTTCTCACTAGTCACAACAGTGTTCACGAAAGCGGCCTGTGCGGTCGCATATGTGGCCGTATATGCGTATGTGGTTTCCTCAATGCACCGCTTTCATGAAGCCCCCCATTATGCGCCTTGTGCGCTTATGCAGGCCGCATATGCGGGCTGTGCGACCGCATATGCGATCTGTGCGGCCGCATACACATTTATTTGTTTTTATTTTTTTAATTTGTGTCACGTTTTTATTGTGTTATTTGTGTCACGTTTTCCTTACTTTTGCATTATGCCAACTAAGCATTCCATGACCATTTAAATCCATCGTCAAAATAGTTGTACTGTGAGATTGGAGTAAACACGCAAGCAAGAAAAAGAATAATGTACTAATAATTTAGCAAACTAATTTAGTCAACTAATAGTTATTATGAATGCAATATATTATATGTAAAGTATGGTACATTTGATGGAGGATCGGTTATAAATATAACGCCAGAGATAAATGATATTATATTCAACAATAGAGGCATTTTGTATGCTAATTTTCTATTTTGTTGATTGTTGTCAATTACTTTGTGTGCTAACCGTTCTATTGAAGTATTGATATTTGATTGATAGAAATTGTTTTGAACTCTATATGAAAGTTATTTTTTCAGATCTTCTGTTAAACCACAATTATACATAAATTTAGTTCTGTTGTAGTCACTTTTGTATATATTTATTTATTTTTAAATAAAAAATTAGGAAACTGCGTAGAACCGCACATACCCCGTATATGCCCCCGCGTACCGCTTAAACGCTATTCAGTGACCCGTCCGAACACATACGTATACTGCTTTCCTGAACCTTGAGTCACGGAAAGAAACCAACTCTGCTAGGAAGGCGCAACTCCCAAATAAGATTACAGTCCCAAATCAAAGAGTCCGTTCTAGAGGGTAGTGGCCTGGAGATTGCCTAGTAAGCCCTCTTGACATTGAAAGAGTTATCCTGCCACACTTAGTGGTCCCTGCCCGAAGAAGGTCGACTGCAGAGACTGAGGGAATCAAGTAATAATAGAAAGTCTTCAAATCGTTGATCCGAAAAATCAGTAACAAAAGAGGGCATCCAATTCCCATCGGTCCAGCACTTTGAAACACGTGCATCCTGATCGGTAACAAAGCAAACAGTCAAGGGAAACGAGTAGATAAAGCGCCCTCTCCAGACCAGTCATCCTTCTAGAAAGTAAAAGATTGTCCATTTCCAAGCACTGCCCAAAATAGATCGTGGAAAAGAGGCAAAACCGATCGTATATGCTTCCAGAAAGCTGAAGAATGCACCTGAGAATACTGCGTACGGACAGTATGGTTCCCGATGGAGTAAATCCGATGAAGAAGACGGCAACAAATATCATCATTCCTGCCCCATAAGCGGGTCACCTACTTCAACAATAAGGCTTTATTCATAGTCTCCAAGCTCCTCACCCTAAGGCCATCGTCCACTTTAGGTAAACAAACAGTCTCCCAATCCAATAAATGAATCCCTGCACTTTTCTGCCCTGATTTCCCCCATAGAAATATGTTCATTATCTTCTAAAGTCTGAATCTGATACCTCCCGGCAATAAGCGAGAGGACATAAAGAACACCGAAGTGGAAGAGAGAGCCGCTTTTACCAACACAAGTCTTCCCCGCGCGAAAGTAACATTGCGTTCCATCTTGTAAGCTTCTTCTCCATTTTCTCAACCAACGGAAGCCAACCCACAATCTTGATCCTCCCCATGGCAAGAGGGACCTCCATATAGGCAGAGACCCACAATTCGTACCAAGGGCCACACCACAATCCCTTACATCCTCATCAGATAGACCAAAAGGCACAAAGATAGATTTACTGTAGTTCAAAGAGAGCTCGGACATCTCGCTGTAAATTTATAAGGTTAATACCATTCCTTTTGTCTCATCCTTATCACCCTCGATGAAGAAAATGGTGTCATCCGCATACTACAGTAGCGGAATAGATAAGTCGCCAGTCGAGTAGACCTTGGATAGACAGACGCCGGCTGTAATGGTATACAACAAGGGCGCAAGAGGATAACCCTGACGGACACCGTGCTGAGGCTGGAAAAAACCACCCTTAGGGCAGTCGTTGACCAAGACCTCATAGGAGAAAGTAGTAACACAACACTTCACCCAATTAATCCAATGAGGAAGAAAGTCACGCTTGCTCAGAGCCGCCCAAAGAAAACGCAAATCCACGGAGTCATAAGCCTTGGAGAAATCCACCTTCCAAAGAACACCCTTCACATTTCACCTCCTCAGTCAGCAACAATCTCAATTTTCATTGCAATGTTATTGCTAATCTGCCTCGAGGGAATAAAAGCAGACTACAAAGGGGAGATGAAGTGTTCCATGATCATGTTCAGACGAGTGGCAATAACCTTAGCCACAATGAGATAAATTGCATTAGAGAGCGCAATCGGTCTAAAATCTTCCACCCTTTCGATCACATCCTTCTTTAGCAGAAGAAAAATAAGGGCCTTATTCAGCCTTTCGAACCCATAGTTGCCTTCGGCAAACTCGTTAACCACTTCTAGTACCTCGGCTCCCACCAATTGCCAGAACTCACGGAAAAAAACAGGGAAGCCATTAGGACCCTGAGCGTTGTTCGCATTCAGATTCCACACCGCACTCTTCACCTCTTCCAACGTGAAGCTCACCTCCAAACTGCTCGCATGGTCAGCAGAAATTCGATATGCCCTTGCACCAATCCACCTCCACTGTCTCGAGTCCTTTCTCCGACAGAACTCATGAAAATATCGGGCTATTGCCCTTCCCATCTGAAGATCGCCCTCCACCGAAACCTCATTCACTACCACAGAGCAGAAACCATTGCGTTGTTGGCACCCACTGGCCATCCTGTGGAAGGCCATATTGGCATCTCCCTCCTTGAGCCATCTCTGTCTAAACCGTTTCTTCCATTCAATAACCCACTTCTTGTCCTCATCCAAGATAATTTTCTGAGCCGCGCACGTAGCAGCCTACTCTTCCCCTAGCTCCCCCTCATCCTCAAAGGCATCTAATCTGTGTACTTCCGTCACATGACGACTGGCAAATCTGGACTCTCTGATCTCCTTCTTGTATTGACAAATGTGATTGCGTAGTAAAGTTAATTTCTGTGCAAATCGTGAAGCAGCCGAACCAGAAACATCATTAGAAAGACAAAAGTTGTGAACCCGATCTCTGAAAGAGTCCTTCTGCAGCCAAGCTCTCTTAAAGTGAAAGAAGCCTCGATGAGCCAACTCACCACTGGACTCGTACAACAGTGGCGAGTGATCAGAGCCTAAACGAGTTCTAGAGGAGCAAAGGAGAGAGGAAAGGCTCGCATTAGCTCCTAAGATGCCAAGAACATATCCCTACGCGAGCCCGAACTAGAGCTCCTCCAAATAACTCTGGTTTCATTTGTATCAATCACGTCAAGGTCATCAATCAGATCAGCAAACGCTATCGAGCCCGGGTCACCCCCCCCCCCCCCCGCGGGAATGAGGCGATCAGACGAATGAAGAGTGATGTTGAAGTCACCATCCAGGAGCCAAGCCACCCCAAGAAAGACAGATCTAGCATCTCGAATATCAGCCCAACGTTCATCTCGTAGCAAGGGAAAACAAGGCCCATAAATACTGGACACAACAATAAGTGACACCTCCACGATGTTCTCCAATAGCACCGTGATCATATGTCTCGCCTTGAGCTCCGATCGGATGGAGAATAATTATTCCTTCCAGGCCACAATCATATCGCCCGCCGACCCAGTCGCATCAAGGGCATAAAAGCCATAAATCAAGCATGCACGAGAAAATTCCAGGTCATCATGGAACACAAGGAGAGCTTAGTCGCCTGCTCGAGAACATCACACCCCCAGTCACAGCTGCCTAACATCCGCCGCTTGAAAGGGTCACCTAGATCCCTTACATTCTAGGTTAGCACTTTCATTGGGGCACCACGCTTTTGCCCGAAGCCAACACCACCCCCACTGCAGACGCCACCAGAGCAGTCTCTTCAGAAATAGCAGTAGTTGGCCTGGCATAACCTTTTGAGAGTGCTTCTTCCTAGGCCGATAACTTTCAACTTTTTCCCCAAGACCATCATCAAAAGGCAGAGAACATGAACTAGACTAAGCATCAGGAAGGGCACCAGCTTCACCAAAAGAAGAAGCCAGGGAACCGATCACGACACCCAGGTCCACTCCCCATCTGACGAAGGAGGGTGACCCCATCAAGCCCGGTCGCGCAAGTCCTCGAAGTGATTTCAGGAAGGGAATCCCCCGCCCCAGAGGGATCCCCCAAGTAGTGAGGCGAGCAAGAAGACCCGCCAACAGGTCTGCATGACCCTCAGTCGCCTCCACAAAGGCATTTCCGCGTCCAGCAGAGCAACTCACCGCAGCCTCCACCGCGATCTTGGACAAAAGAACGAGTATGGGTGGATCGCTCGGACCCGAACCCATCTCAGCGAGCTTTTCAGAATCTCCAGCCAGAAGCATCGAGGAACCAATGCCTTGGGATTCACCTGCTAACGGGCTCGAGAGAGGGGCCCAAACGCAATCGAAAATCGGGTTCGGGTGCGAAGGGAACGAGTTTGAGAGGACAACCCGAGAAATAGCCAGAGCTGCCACCAGATCTGAAGGAGTACTGTCCGCAGAAGAAACCCGCTCATAATCGGGTCTGGAATCCGGGCTTAGGTTTACCCTACAGCTGGTGCTTGGATCTGGGCCCACCACACCATGCGAAGAAAAAGGATCTTGAAGGTTCGCCACCCCAGAAAGCGCATGTTGAGACTCCGAGGAAAAGGGTGAGAACTCTGCACGGGCTTCCGACGCGAGGAAGATGGAATGCCTTCTTCGAAACCGGTATGCCAATCACGTCATTAAACTTTTTCGAACCGGATCGACAGGCTGGCGATGCCTCCAAACAAATAAATCCCCCAAATTGGGGAGCTGAAACAGTTGGGACTGCATTAAACGATCGCTCCCGAAAAGATGATGGGCTCACGGAGGGGCCCACATGGCCGAAGAGCAGCAACGGTGGTGGCGGAGTCATCGCCTCGACCACCAACTAGAAGAGTGTGTGGCCCACCCGCAAACAGCAAGAGGAGTTAAAGGGGGAGGAACCTTCCCGTCGAGAAGAACCGTCACACAACTCAGGTCAGAACCCAAGCAAAGGCCATCGGAAATGACCCTCCTCACCAGGCCAAGCTTCCTCAACGTCGTTTGCAGAGCCTCCAACGAACGCGGCAGGAAAGGGACACCACGAATGCGTGCCACCCAGATATTAGACCGACTTCCTTCACCATCAGCAAACCGAGGGACCCTCCAGTAACACCTTGTAACTCCAACCCCTGCCAGAAGCGCTGAGGCTTCGATCCGCGATAGACCCCTCACGCGGCAATGACCCTCGCCCATATCGATTATGTCCCTTGAGAACAACGAGCCCAGCAAACGTCCAACCTGAAAACGAACCGACACAATGTCCAGAGGACCATCAACCTTGAAGCCGATCAACAGAGACCTTACGTCCGACCTGGCATCTGACACGATCACAGAACTCTTTGGCGCTTTAGCACTCTTCGCCACCACCGATGCAAACGACCGGCTCAATGCGTCCGGATACTTGCAACCATCTTCGGAGAGGACCGCTCCGCTATCCCCACGATTGCAATGAGACTGACGATGCCCAAGAGCATTGCAGGCAAAACACCTCGGAGGATGAGAGCAGACGACCACCAAATGACCATACTCCCCGCACTGGAAGCAACACTTGACATGCTTGCGGTGTGAAACCACCATCCACTTACCCTCAACCACCCCCTCTCCGAGAGTGATGGCCCTCAGACTTTCCTTCCCTACATCTCCGAACGCCGAAAGCCACGACTGCATCCCATTCTTCACCTCCCAGCGAAGAAACTCCCGCCTATTATTCACTTCACGACGGAGAGGCTCGTGCCGATGAGTGCGCAGACCTCCCCGAAGTCGCCCCCTGCCATAAAAAAAAACTCCATATCAAACAGTTTTTGGTCATATTAACCCTTCCCTCCAACTTATTTATATTCATTGCCATTTTTTAAAAATCATTATGAACTTTGATAAAAAATTCAATTCGTATTAGTATGTTGTCTTTATTTGATCCGTATTCGGATTCCATGTTTATCGGATCCATATTTGGATTCACTCTTTAGTCGATTCACATTTTGATTGACTCTTTATTCGATCCGCATTCGAGTCAGCTCTTTATTCGATCCGTATTCGGATTTGATAAATATCCGATTCGAATTCGTATCCGTATTTTTAAGGATATGATTTCCTTAATGCACATCCGAATCATATCCGTATTCGTATTCGATAGAGATGAAGCGAACATGGATATGGAAATAGGCATATCCGATCCGTTTTCATCCCTAGGTCCAACCGGGTTTTGATCTGTTTTGACTGATTTTTATTTTCTGAATAAAAATCGGTGGTTGGATTGTTTTTCTTCCAATTCTTGGTTTAACCGATTGAACCGGCCGATTCCGTTCGGTTTTTAAAACCTTGTTTACGATTATTGCAGGGGAGTATTCCAATGTTGAGGACATATGTGAGTTTGTGACATGAGTTGCAGTTTAGTTGTCCTAGATGTAGCTGTTTGTTGCCTTTGAAGGTCCTGAGGTAGCCGAGCATGGTATGCATATGGAAATAGCAAAAAGATGGAGATTCATTCCTTGGGCTGGGGATTGTTGTCTCCCTAATGAAGTAGGTTGTTGTGGAGATGATATCTATCAGAGTAGTTGTTAGAGATTGCTTTATTACAATAACATAAGCTGGAACATTGTGATATGAGGAGCGGGAGATGTCTAGGGGATCAGGTTGACAGCTTAACTATGGGACATACTACTTGGGTGGAGCGGCAATCTTTTTGAGACCGAAGATCGTCATTGGGGTGACATGGTTTTGATTATTTGTTGTGTAGGAAGGCGGATGATGTTTGCTTTGCGGTGTCAGATGTGCATGGTCCAATTGAAGCTCATTGTGCAAGAACTGTGGTTGGAGAGGCATGATGCCATTCATTTTATACATCTATCTTGTTTGATTGGGGGACTTCAATTGTACCCTGCTAATGGTTGATAGGTTCAGAAATGTTGGGGTCAGGACCTATGCTCAGCTAATTCATGGACATTGGTTGAGATTTGCAATTGGAGTTTCATGTTTTTTTAACAGTAGATAGATACACTTGGAGAAAATCTTCCTCCCACTCAGGTTTGAATAGATTCCTATTTTTACATAATTATCGCAACTGTTTCAGCTATGTCTGTGACCCACTTAAATAGTCTGGTGGTAGTGCAGTGTGCCTACCACCCAAAAGACGAGGGTTCAAATCCTCCCTAGTGGGGGTTGCGTTAGGTAGTCAACAACCAACATAAAAATAGTCGAATCTTTCAACATGGATTTGAGCAAGAATCCATGTAGCCGACCCTACTTATAGCGGGAGAAGGCTTTGCCATTTTTTTTCAGCTATGTCCGTCAGAGGTCCTAATAGGCCCAAGTTCAAACACGTGTTGATATGGGATTCTGGAGAGGGGTTATGGCTCCCTTCATACTTAAAGTACGAGTGAGCTTGCTTGCCTAGACAGTTTCAAAGAGATGGTGGAGGAGAGTTGGAGGTCTCATCTAAGTGAGGATAACAATCTTGTATACTTTTTTCCAAGCTCGTTGCTAAAAGAAGTAACTTTAGGGTACAAAAGGCATTTCAAGCAATAAAGTGTTCTAAAGAAAACATTGCCAATGATGAGCTTGACAAGCTAAATAGAGCGGAGAACCTAGACCACTTTTTAAAGAGATCAAGGTGTGGTTAGTGCAATAGAGGGTAGCAACGAAGGAAGATAAAGATTAAGAGGTGGAGTGGCAGCAACATTTAAGGCAGACTTAGTTTAAGGAAGTAGATAACAATGCAATTTTCTCCTATTCGAAGGTCAGGTCAGCATTAGTAGGAGGAACCTCACATACTCTATTGAGTTTTCTAGACTATTGTTCCAAGGTGGCAAGCAAGTGGGGAAAGCAAGGGATGTTAATTCCATGCTCTTTAGTAGACATAATAGGGTTATTGTTTAAACTCTAAAGATGGCCTGTGAGAGGAGCTAGCTGGTTGAGCCTTGAGCAAGCACAATGCTTGATTAACATGTTCTCTGATTAAGAGGTATGGGGTCTTACATGCGAGTTGAATGTGGATGCTTCACATTATCCTAATGGTTTACAAGGAGCTTTAAGAGAGATAACTAGACAGAGGAGATGCCCTTTTGCAATCACTTCCCGTATCGCTTCTCGCTGGCAGATTGTCGATCCGAGTCTGGTGGTTGGACACGTAGCTCTTTTATTATTTCAGGGTAATAGATCCATGATTACATTTGTTTTATGTACAAGTTGAGTGAGGTGGAGGGTCCGTTTGAGTGAGGTGGAGGGTCCGTCCCAATACTCTAAGACCATTGGGCTTGGGATAAACAGGATTTTACAATAAGAAAGCCATATAAGATGCCCAATGTATCTTAGCAATAAAATGATGGGTCTCTCGTTAGGGATAGTAAATTGATATGGGACATAAACACATCTTTGAGAGGATCTCTATGTGGCTCCAACATATGGCTGATGTGATGATGAAGATGCTTAAAGCTCGATTGCTTTTTTGTGATTTTAGGCTACTGACATTTGTCGTTTAAGAGGGGCTAGTGGATGTAAGCCCTTTTTTCTTTTTGTTTTCTTTTAGAATTACTAATCCTTTTATATTTTATCTTGTTACCCTTCAAGGATACTTTTGTAATTCTTCATTTTGTGCTCCTTAGGGTTTCATGCTATATAAGAATACTAGAGCTTATGGAATAAGACACCCTTTTTTCTTCTTAATTTCCTCCACGTGGTATCAAAGCAACGGTCTTAGATCGGGGATTTGATCACATTCCCTACCGCCACCGCCTTGAGTTGTAGCCTTGTGCAGGCCCTCTACTCCATCTAGGGCCTCGCGCAAGGTCACGAAGAGCCTCCCATACCAGATGGCTTCGAAGCCCTATTCTCGGACCTACCTTGCTGCGAGTCTTCTGCAAAGGGCTTCAACAAAGATCCGAAGGTCTTCCACACTACCTTGCCTGTCGTCTGCCACCTTCTACCTCGTCGCCAATCTTCCGCCCGCCGCATGTCGCCTTCTACTCCGAAAAGGGCTTCGACAAAGACCTCCCAGATCTTTGCCCTTGGCTCCAATCTTCTGCATGTCGTCGCCTACTATTCACAAAGAGCATCCCCGACCGTCGCATGCCGCCTGCACCCAAAGGGCCCCTCTAATCGTCCCCCTCAGGTCCTTTCTTGGACCCCCTACTTCGACAAAGACCTCCTGCTCCTCGGATCTCCTTGGATTTGTTGTTAAACAGCAACCTACTCTGCCGCCTAGATTCGTTAGCCCACGCTAGTGCTCTGTGAAGGCTCCAACAAGGTCTTTGTTGGGTATTACCGCTTTATTTGATGTGTGATTAAGAATTTTCCTATTCTTCATCACTTAGATCTATCCATGACCGTAATGACAACATCTAACATCGAGATGAAGATCCTTTTTTCGACATCCAATGTGATGATGCATGGTACATGTATCAAACTCAAGGGCACGGAAAATTATGTGCTATGGTCGTAGTCGTTTATGGTGTTCATTGACAATCAGAGGAAGATTTCTATTCTGACAAATGAACCTCCAAAGGAAGATTACAAGGATTTTGAGTCATGGCAGACGAACAACTACCTGGTTATTAATTGGATGACTAATAGTGTTGAGCCACAAATCGCAGCGAATCTCTTGTACAAGGAGACATCTGAGGAGATATGGAAAGAATTGTCGCAGACATACTCCCAGCAGACGACCAAGTCACGACTGGCAGATATACATGTGGATTTGGTCTGCATCACAGGGTGACTCTACATTGGTAGAGTACTATTGTCTTCTTACCGAATTGTATGAGGAACTTGCCATACTCCAGTCGACCTGTTGTATGAAATATGTGACATAGAGACATTAATGGCAAGTATACATGTTTCTTCCTGGTCTGCATCGTCGATACTAGAATGTGAAGGAATAGTTCCTCACATCGGATACTCTGTCCATCAAGGTCATATTCGAGCGTCTACAACAGATGAGAATTCCAATGTTCGTATACAGCTTCCGCAACCGCAACTCGTGGAGAATACAACTTTTGCAGCCTCATTGGGATGAGGAGGTTGATTCAACTACGGAGGTGAATCTTACCGAGGTGGTTGTGGTTCTGATCGTAGTCGTAGTCGTACTCCTTGCATTCATTGTCAAAAAATGAATCATCCTTCGAACAAGTGTTGGGCAAAGTTTGGGATGCCACCACATGCCTACTTAGCATCTGATTATGATAGTGTAACAACAAAGGTACCTGCACAAGATACTACTAGACAGACTATCCAACTTTCAGCCTCTAAATATTCACGCCTAATGGAGATGTTACAACATTCTGATGTTGCATCCAGTGAAGCGACTCCTACTACTAATCTCGTCACTCCGTTAGGTACCATGCAAATAATGCAATAACCAATGCTTCTGTCTGGATCATTGATTCTGGTGCATCCACCTATCTGACAGGAGAATGTAGTTTATCCATCATACACTGTGAAGTCGGTTAGAGTGGCAAATAGGGCTCATTCTCTAGTTACATATGTAGGGATTATGGAGTTCTCTTCCAGACTTTGTCTTACAGGGCCTCAGATTTTCCCTTGAACTTATTATATGTTCATAAGTTGTGTACTAAACTACGCTGTCGTGTTATTTTTGACGAGCTCTTTTTCTGGGACATCTATATGATGCAGATTTTTGGTGAGGGACATGAAAAGAATGGAGTTTACTATCTTGATATTCCTACGGATTCAACTTTTGCTGGTGTCGTGTCGATCTCTTCTGACCCTCTTTTGTGGCATCTACGTATTGGTCATGCCTCCGCTAAAGCTTTATCCATGATGTTCCCGAAACTGTCTACTTTGAAGCCCCCTTCGAATGGGAGGCGTATCAGTTCGGAAAACATCATAGCTCTTTTCCTGCATGGGCAGAATCTCGTCGCTCTATTCCTTTTGCATTGGTTCATTATGACATCTAGGGTCCATGTCCGGTCTGTGATGTTGGTGGTCACAAGTGTTTTGTTGTTTTTATCGATGATCATAGCAGAAGCTCTTGGGTATACGTAATGGAAGAGAGATCAGAGATTAATAAGATTATTAAAATCTTTCTTTTAGCTTATTAAAACTGCTTTCTTTACCTGTATTCAGATTTTGAGGACTGATAATGCGCATGAATTTACACAACATGATTAGGTTTCTGCCTATACCTCTCAACAAAATGGAATTGCTTAAAGGAAACTCTGTTACCTTCTTGATATTGTCAGATTGCTTCTTTCTCACGTGAAAGTTCCTAAGTCTTACTGGAGGGATGTCATTCTTACTGTCTTTTATCTTATAAACAGGGTACCTTCGTCGATGCTACATGGATCTATGCCTTTCTCGATAATTTACCCTGAGGAAACACCTTTTGTCCTACCTTTGTGATTTTTTTGGGTGCACAACCTTTGTTCACAACTTTCATATGACAGATAAACTATCTGCTTGTACAGTCCAATGTGTTCTTCTTGGGTACTCTCAGACCCAAAAGGGATATAGATGCTATAATCATGTGGGGCATCACTACTACGTTTCTATAGATGTCACCTTTTTCGAACAAACTAGTTTCTTCACACAACCCGTCAGTGATATTCCCTAGAGTTACTACCACCACCTATTGTCTATAAAAGAAGCATGTTCGTAACAATAATGAATCTAGTCCACATGGTTACTCAGTCGAGGGGGAGTGTATATGTCATCTTCACAACGCTATCTATGGCCTGAAGCAAACTCCACGAGCTTGATTTGACAGGATCACTACTAAGATCTCTCTTGGATTCCAGAGAATGACATCAGCTTACTCTGTTTTTGTAAGACGACGGAACATGGGGACTGTGATATTGGTCATCTACGTTGATGACATGATAATAACTAGTGATGACAGAACATGAATTGCAGAGACCAAGGCCTCACTCCAGATTCCAGAAGGTGTTTCTCACCAAGGACCTTGGTCAGTTACCCTACTTCTTAGGTATAGAGGCTATCTGCACAACATAAGGGTTACATCTGTCATAGAGGAAATATTGCTCGGACATTGTCATTCTTACATTGGCAAGTTTGGTTGGATGCAAACTGTCGAGTGTTGTAGCAGAGGTATGAATGCATACTACTTCTCCAGATATTCCATTTGAGGACACTACCAGATACAGAAGCCTAGTAGGTAAGCTATTGTACCTCACTATCACTAAACTCGATATATCGCATGCTGTCAATAGGGCAAGCCAACACATGGACAAATTGTGCTACAATCATTGGCAGGAAGTTCTTCTCATACTCCGATATCTAAAAGGATCTCTTGGATGTGGTCTTTTCTACAGAGCAAACAGTCACACCAATATACTGCTTATGCTGATGCAGACTATGCTAGCTCTCAAGATGATAGACGATCCACTACTGGAGATACTATGTTTGTCAGAGGAAATTTGGTTACCTGACGCATCAAGAAACAGACCATGGTATCTAGGTCAAGTGCGGAAGCAAAATATAAGGCAATGGCTCAGGCCACACATGAAATTATGCGGCTGACATCTTTCTTGACAGAGCTTGGACTTTCTACAGCTATCCATGTTCTTCTGTATTGTGACAACAAATCTACCACATATATTGCTACCAATCCGATCTTTCATGAAAGAACCAAACATATTGAGGTTGATTGTCATTTCATACATGATGTTTTACTCCAAGGGAAGATTTGTACTCCACACGTGTCTACCGATCTTCAACTTGTCGACATTCTCACAAAGGCACTATCCAAGACACATGCATTGGAGCTTATTTCCAAGTTAGGCATGGGGGAGTGTTAGAGTTATTAATCCCTTTATATTTTCTCTTGTAACCCTTCAAGTGTACTTTGTAATTCTTCATTTTGTGCTCCTTCGTGTTTCATGTTGTATCCTAGAGCCTATGGAATAAGACATCCCTTTTTCTTCTCAATTTCCTCCGCATTTCCATTTGCACGACAAGTTTGGAGGTAGGCAAAGATAGACTAGGTCGACTTGTTTAACGTCAAGTCCTTCTGGATGTCATTTATTAGAAATTTTGAACTTCTTTTCGGTCCAGGAGAGAGAGGGTGAGACCATTTGTGTTTGGTCATGAATGGTGTGGTTTTCTCTGCCGAGCATCTTTATGTAGAAATGTTTTGGCTCACAGCAAATTTTTGTTTGATTCATGGTTGATGTAATTCGGTTTGCTAGTTTAATGTACAGGTGATCGATCACCTACTGAGGGTTGTCACTTTTCACGTTCTCAAAAAAGTATGTCGGAGCTTCCTTAAAATTGTCGGCTTGTTGTTGCTCTTTAGTTTTGGGATATCTATTCCCAATGAATGTATTCTAGATCATAATTGTGACTAAGAATCGATATGAACATTGCATTTTAATGCTTGAACAACTCGATTTCAATTGGGGAATTGGAGTCATCAATGCCATTTCTGGCTACATGGATGCATTTAATGAGCTAATTGGACCAGTTACGGATGCTTGTATATTGATCATAACAGGTTTGTCTACATGTATGACCGTGAGGTCTTTGTTATCCAGTTTAGCCGTTTAAAACAATCATATGGTCATTCTTAATTACACTTCAAAATGTATAGTGCCGTAACTTCATGAGCACACCGAACTATGGGTGTGGAAGAGCAAGGGAAGGAGGAATGAAGAGGATGGGATGACCATGCCATGATTTCCAATTTAATCAAAGACTAGTTAATGAGATATATACGTTAAATTCTCTTGATTTGAATGTTGAATTATCCTTGGTCCTATGATGAAATGGGAAGGCCAATGAAGCATTAACAATATCCTAAGTGAATATATTAGTTCCCTATGTTTTTTTGTTTAAAAATTTTCAATGACCTTACTTCTTACATTGTTCTCTTTTAGTGAACTTGTCTGTTTCCACTATTAGTGAATCTTGGTTCTAGAAACATTGATCCTAACAATTTATTGGGTTTGGATTCAATGATAACCACGTAAAATACTTAAGCCAAATATATCAAGTAGTAGTGGTCAACTCTTACAATCAAAGCGTCAAAAAAAAACTCTTACAATCAAAATCATTTCTTGTGAGTTATTAGTGTGCGATTATTCTTGAAGTGTCACAGTCTCCCTTGTTTATATACACAACATCCTCGCTGTGGTATGTTACAATCATTTTCAATAACATGTCAAACATAGGCCATATGGAAGGAGACTACTACTTGCAACTTATGTCCATTTTGGGTGGTTGTCATTGGGTTAATTCAGACCCTTGTTAAAGCTACTTTTTTTTAAAAAAAAAATCAGTCTCAGAGTCAAAATATTAAGAATGATATCAAGGTTGAAAAAGTCTTATTCATTTGGAAGAATCATGTGATAAAGAATAATATTCGATTTTATCAAATCGGGGCGGCCCATCCCACTGTTTATTGTAAACATATATTATTTACTTATGTACTCTTTTGTTATTTTCCGTTCCTGCCGTACTCTTTATGTAATTTATCCATATACTACTCTCCTATATAAGAGAGCCTAGGGCTGGTGGAATAAACAAGTTCTTTTATTTTCCCAACATGGTATCAGAGCGACGGTCCTAGACCGAAGTTCTTGAAACCCTAACCCTAGCCCCACCGTCGAGCCTCTCTCCCTCTCTCTCCGCGCGTTGCCGGCTGTGCGCCTCGGCCTCCCGCGCGCTACGCCTGCGCCTCCTGCGCCCCTCGCGCATCTCCAACGCATCTCCAGCGCGCCTTCCACGCGCATCTCTAGCGCATCTCCATGCGTACCTTCCACGCGCCCCTCGCGCATCTCCAGCGCGCTCGCCTGCTCACCTTTGTGCGTTGTGCGCCCTCTCGCGTGCCCCCTGCACACCCTCTGCGCGTGCTCTGTGCGCGACTTACGGGCGCTAGCCCGTGCTCTGTGCGTGCCTGCCTCGCGTGCACGGTGCGCCTCCTGTCTCACGCACAAGCCTCCTGTCTTGCACACTCGCCTCCTGTCTTTGAGCGCCCTTAAGCCATGAACCAGCCCTGCACGTACTTCTAGCGCGCACACCTCCAAAGGAATGGGTTTGGTTGCTTGAAGTCTACACCTGCAACTAAACCCGTCTATGTCCGTGTAGACGATCTTATCCTCAGTCTACTACTCCAGTCTTCGGTTATAAGTAGTCAGAAAGCAAGGCAGATATCCCATCTGTAGGCGCCTTTCGAGGTCCAGCGCCGATTGTGAAGATGGATGGTTCGAACTATGAACTGTGGGTTATGCAGTTCATGAGTATGATGAAGTCAACCGGTAAGAAGCATATTCTTACTGAAGAAGAGCCTGCTGAGAAGACTGGAGTTAATGCCTCGTGGGAGGCAGATGATGCATATGCCAAAGTATGGCTATCTGGAACTCTGGCAATCGAGATTGCTAATGATATTCTTCATCAGCCCACAGCCAAAGCTTTGTGGGATATTCTGGCCGCCACATATTCTCAAGCGAAGAATGAGACAAAGATTCTGCAACTCCAGCATGACATATTTACTATCAAGCAGAATGGACGTCCTCTACACTCACTGTACACATCTTTACGAGGGATGTTCGAAAAGCTGTATAGCTTCATGCACCTGACAGCCACACCAGAGCAACAGAAGACCTACCGGAATGCTACTATGGTAGGAGTTCTTCTCGCTGCCCTTGATCCTGAGTATGAGGTAGCACGGTCTCAGATCTTGGCAGATTCTACTATTCCTTATATGGAGGAAGTCTTTCACAGATTGAGCCGGATCACTGTTCCCTCTACAGCTATGAATCAGACTGCTTCAGCCATGGCTGCCAACAGAGGCCATGGAGGTCACAATCATACCCGTGGTCGTGGCCCTCGTGGTAGAGGAGGTTGTATTCGGCCAACGTGTACCTACTGCCATCACACCGGACATACTGAAGACACATGCTACTCTAAGCATGGATTTCCTGCATCTGCACGAGTCGCTGAGCAGATAGAGCCTCCGTCTGTTGCCTCTTTGGATCAGCGCTTTGATGATCTTGTTGCTCGACTAAGGGGCATTATTCCTCCATCTGGCCCAGCACCCACTACTGAGAACCAGTCTGATGTTGCCGCATCCGCCTCTGCATCTAACAGTACATCAGGTAGCACACACGCATTTACTAGTAGTGGATCAGATACTTTAGCATGGATTATGGACTCTGGCACCACACATCATCTATGTGGCGATCAAAGTCTACTTACAGGATACAGACAGATCCCTCCAGGTCGAACAGTGGTCATTGCCAATGGCACACATTCCCCGATTACTGGTCAGGGGAAGATTAGACTGACATCATCTATGCAGCTCAGGAATGTGTTACACGCACCTGATTTTTCAATGAATTTGTTATCTATCAGCCAAATTACAAAGGATCTATAGTGTCGGGCAATTTTTGATCCATCTTCTCTTGTTTTTCAGGACATCCTTTCGGGTAACGTGATTGGGCGTGGCTATGAGCAAGGAGGCCTCTATCACCTCAGTCAGACTTCTTTTGCTGGAACCTCATCTCTACCTACTGGACCCGTCTCCCCTCTGCTATGGCATCTACGCTTTGGGCATCTACCGCTTCAAAAGCTGCATCGTGTGTTACCCCAGGTTTTGCCTCACACATCTATCCAATGTGAGGCATGTCAGTTGGGAAAGCATCATCGGTCTACCTTTCCCAGTCGTCAGTGTCGGAGTAGTACCTCCAAGTTTGAGTTATTTCATATTGATATCTGGGGTCCGAGTTGTGTTCATGATCATCAGGGACAGGTTTTATATAGTTATTGTGGATGACTTCTCTCATGTGTCATGGGTGTTTTTGCTAAATTATAAATCTGAAGCAGGGAATATTATTATCAACTTTCTTAATGATATTCGTAATGTTTTTTCTGCATCTGTTAAAATTGCGAGAAGTGATAATGCCCTGGAATTGTGTACTCAGGTCCTAGCCAATTATTTCTCATCCCAAGGGATTATCCACCAGACATCCTGTGCCTATACCTCCCAACAGAATGGGATCGCTGAAAGGAAACATCGCTACTTACTAGATGTAACCAAGTCACTCCTTATACAAAGTCATGCTCCTCATTCTTACTGGGGTGACGCTGTTCTTACAGCATGTTACCTAATCAATCATATATCGTCGTCTGTTGTAGGTGAAAAGATTCCTTTCTCCCTTATCTTCCCTGAAAAAGATCTATTTTCCCTTACTCCTCGTGTGTTTGGTTCGGTTGCCTTTGTCCACTAGTTGTCTCCTGGTACTGACAAGCTCTCTCCTAGGGCTGTCAAGTGTGTGTTCGTTGGGTACTCCAGAACTCATAAGGGGTACATGTGCTATGATCCATTGCGCAGGTGATATCTTGTCAGTGCAGATGTTACATTTTTTGAATCTGTTATGTATTTTTCAGCATCAGGTGATCAGTTGATACCCCCAGCTAATACTGATGCCATTTACATGTCACCACCACCACCATCACCACCACCACTACCACCAGAACCGTTACCATCTTCTGCACCTCCTATTACTATACTTGTTTCACCACTACCATTTCATTATACCTGCAGGCCTGCTTCAGCTCATGGGCATTGCTCATCACCCAGCTCGCCTAAGGTATGTTCTGAAGATATTACTATTGATGGATCTGATGATTTTTCTGAGCAGGATGTGTCACAGAGGACAGACGCGGACACAACCGATTTAGATGTTCCTATTGCTATACGAAAGTCGAAGCGGAGCTGCGCATCATATCCTTTAGCAGCTTCTGTGTCATTTGAACGACTAACTGGAGATTTCAGGAGCTTTGCAGTCGCATTGTCAGTTGTAGCTATTCCACGAAATTACCAAGACGCTATGAAGGATAGTAGATGGCGTCTAGCAATGGAGGAAGAAATGGCAGCACTTCAGTCTAGAGGAACTTGGAGTATGGTTCCTATACCTGCTGATGTGTCACCAGTGAGCTGCAAGTGGGTATTTACAGTCAAGCAGGATGCATATGGCAGTATTGACAGATACAAGGCTCGTCTTGTTGCTCGTGGCTTTACACAGACATACGGGGTGGACTATCTTGATACATTCTCGCCAGTAGCCTGCCATTCCACTCTACGGATCTTGTTGTCAGTTGCGGTCACTCGTGAGTGGCCGCTATATCAGTTGGATGTGAAGAATACGTTCTTATATGGTGACTTACAGGAGGAAGTCTACATGCAACAACCACCTGGTTTTGCTGTTAGAGGGGGAGTGTTCCAAGGTGTCAGACTTCATAAGGCTATCTATGGCCTTAAGCAGAGCCCCAGAGCGTGGTTTCAGAAGCTCTCAGACCTCTTTGAGAAACAGGGATACGAACGTTCTAATGTTGATCATTCCTTGTTTGTACAAAAGACTTCCAGAAGTATTATTGCAATCATGGTCTATGTAGATGACATCTTAATTACATGTGATGATGTACAAGGAATAAAGGAGGCGAAAGAAATGTTAGGTCGTGAATTTGTTACCAAGGACCTGGGAGTTCTTACATATTTTCTGGGACTGGAGTTCGCCAGAAATCCGTATGGGTTGGTAATGTCTCAGAGAAAATATGTCACTGACATGTTGAGTGAAACAGGAATGCTTGGTTGCCGACCTGCTACCACACCAATGGACCCTAGTATGAAGCTATATGATGATGATACAAAGGAGGTGGATAGGAGAAGATACAGAGAACTGGTGGGCAAACTTTTGTATGTCACTATCACTAGGCCCGATATATCCTTTGCTGTGAGTCGAGTCAGCCAGTTCATGGAGCAACCACGTCAGGTTCACATGTGCCATACATATGATACTCAGGTACGTCAAGTCATCTCCAGGTGCGGGTTTGATGTTCAAGAAAGGCAAGGTGATCTCTATCTCAGCCTGTGCAAATGCAGATTATGCAGGGTGTCCCAAGGACAGGAAGTCTACCTCTAGGTTTGCTGTATATGTTGGAGATTCCCTAATCTCATGGAGGAGCAAGAAACAAATTGTGGTAGCAAGGTCTAGTGTTGAATCTGAATATAGGGCTTTGGCCCAGGTTAGCACATAAATGATGTGGGTAAAGGTTGTGCTTACAGATTTACATATAGAAGTCCCACTTCCTATGGCTTTAGAATGTGACAATCAGGTGACCCTGTTCATTGCAAATAATCCAGCATTCCATGAACGAACCAAGCACATTGAAGTTGATTGTCACTTTATATGTGACATGATCCAGAATGGATTCATTGCTACATCCATGCTAGTTCAGAGAATCAAACTGCATATATTTTTACCAAGGCATAACTGCGAGGCCCGTTTCAGAAGTGTGCGTCCAAGCTGAGCATGATTGATATCTATGCTCCATCTTGAGGAGGAGTGTAAACATATATTATTTACTTATGTACTCTTTTGTTATTTTCCATTCTTGTCGTGCTCTTTATGTAATTTACCCATAGGCTACTCTCCTATATAAGAGAGCCTAGGGTTGGTGGAATAAACAAGTTCTTTTATTTTCCCAACATTTATCAAAAAAATGTAATAAAGAATAAAAGTAACTATTTGACTAATTAAATAATATTCGATTTTACTTTTTTTTTTTAATTTCGAATAGAATTGTTGGTTTAATGCACCAACAATTCCCAGAACCATGAAGTCCCCATCCTTCGCCTGACTCGGAATTCCCTCCGAATAAATCCTAATGTGGTAGTGGATTCAATGATAACCACGTGAAATATTTAAGCCAAAGATATCAGTAGTGGTCAACTCTTACAATCAAAATCATTTCTTGTGAATTATTAATGTGGGATTATTCTTGGAGTGTCACAGTCTCCCTTGTTTTTTTAGAAGCAATCTCCCTTGTTTATATACACAACATCCTCATTGTGTATGTTACAATAATTTTCAACAACATGCCAAACATAGATCCATATGGAAGGAGACCATTACTTGGCAACTTATGTTCATTTTGGGTGGTTGTCATTGGGTTAATTCAGACCCTTGTTAAAGCTACTTTTTTATAAAAATTCAGCTCAGCGTCAAAATTTTAAGAATGATATCAAGGTTGTAAAAGTCTACATTAATTTGGAAGAATCATGTAATAAAGAATAAAAGTAACCGTATGACTAATTGAAAATATTCAATTTTACATATTTTTTTAAATTTCAAATAGAATTGTTTGTTTAATACACCAACAATTCCCAAAAGCATGAAGTACCCATCCTTCACCTGACTCGGAATTCCGTCCGAAGAGATGCTAAGGTGGTAGTGGATTCAATGATAACCATGTAAAATACTTAAGCCAAAGATATCAAGTAGCAGTGGTCAACTCTTACAATCAAAATCATTTCTTGCGAGTTATTAATGTGGGATTCTTCTTGGAGCGTCACAGTCTCCATTGTTTATATACACAATACAACATCCTCATTGTGGTATGTTACAATCATTTTCAATAACATGTTGAACATAGGTCCATATGGAAGGAGACATCTACTTAGCAACTTATGTTCATTTTGGGTGGTTTTCATTGGGTTAATTCAGACCCTTGTTAAAGCTACTTTTTTTTATATAAAAATTCAGCTCAGAGTCAAAATATTAAGAATGATATCAAGGTTGTAAAAGTCTACATTAATTTGGAAGAATCATGTAATAAAGAATAAAAGTAACCGTGTGACTAATTAAAAATATCCAATTTTGCATATTTTTTAAATTTCAAATAGAATTGTTTGTTTAATACACCAACAATTCCCAAAAGCATGAAGTCCCCATCCTTCACCTGACTCGGAATTCCCTCCGGAGAGATGCTAAGGTGGTAGTGGATTCAATTATAACCATGTAAAATACTTAGCCAAAGATATCAAGTATCAGTGGTCAACTCTTACAATCAAGATCATTTCTTCCGAGTTATTTCTTCTTGGAGTGTCACAGTCTCCATTGTTTATATACACAATACAACATCCTCATTGTGGTATGTTACAATCATTTTCAATAACATGTTGAACATAGGTCCATATGGAAGGAGACTTCTACTTAGCAACTTATGTTCATTTTGGGTGGTTGTCATTGGGTTAATTCAGACCCTTGTTCAAGTTACTTTTTTTTGTAAAAATTCAGTCTCAGTCAAAATATCAAGAATGATATCAAGGTTGTAAAGTCGATATTTATTTGGAAGAATCATGTAATAAAGAATAAAAGTAACCATGCGACTAATTAAAGAATATTCGATTTTTACATATTTTTTAAAATTCCAGATACAATTGCTGGTTTAATACACCAACAATTCCCAGAACCATCAAGTCCCCATCCTTCACCTGACTCGGAATTCCCTCCGAAGAAATGCTAATGTGTCGATTCTCACATGATGAGTATGTTCCTGCAACTGATTTGGCCATGCTAGCTCCATCAGAACCATTAAACACTGCTCATGGACTTTTGCTGCGACATGTGTCCTGCTCAATACACTTGTTGTCACGTTGTTGTCCTTCCCTAGGTGATACATGATCCTGTTGTTGTAGTCCTTGAGTAGTTCTATCCATAATCTGACACATTTTTTCTGATAAAAATATAATTCCAGTTTTGGTGATAAGAGAAGATATGGAAGGTCTTGCCATGTTGGTAGTGTCTACATATCTTTTGGGTGAATACTATTACTGCCAACTCTAGGTCATGAACTGGATACTTGACTTTGTGAGGTTTGAGCTGGCAAGAAACATAGATGATTAGATGTCATCTCTATTTCAAGATAGATCCCCAGCTTTGATGTAATGCATCCTTGTAAACTATGAACCCTTCTCCTCCTGAAGGTATTGTCAGTATAGTTGTGGTGGTCAGATTTCCCTTCGGAACCTGGAAACTCTCCTCACACTTCGACGTGAGGAGCCACCCCTTCCAAGAGATAAGAGGGGAAAACTATCCAAGAATATGCTAATATTTTTCTTATTGGAATGATGCTGCAAATTTAAGTGAGAGGTTGTAATGCCTCAACCACAATCCTGCATAGAAAACTCAAATGTAAGAGTGGGTATAACTTGTATAAAGAGTGAATGATTACTTGAGAACTTGAGTTCAGCATTTTAGGTTCTTGTCATTGGGTTCAATTGGAACCTAATCAAACAAGTTTCCAAGAGTACTTTTCTGTGATAGGGACGTTATAGAACTTCTCTCATTGTTTGGATGTACAAGTAAGCATAAACTTTTGGCAGATAATGCTATGTGATATATACTGTTGATTCTACATGCTATTTACTTTTAGTGGCTAGGAAGCACAAGCATCTTACTGATTTTTAAAACGTGGGGGCATTATCCAGATATGGGACACTGCTGGGCAGGAGAGATTCCAGAGTCTTGGTGTGGCATTTTATCGTGGTGCAGATTGCTGTGTTCTTGTATACGATGTTAATGTGATGAAATCCTTTGACAATCTTAACCGTTGGAGGGAAGAGTTTCTGATTCAGGTAACCTACTCTTCTTTCTGTAGATGTGCACTTCCTTTTTTTTTTGCTGATCTCTTGCTTTAAATTTTGAATCAACTTTTCTGCGGCAATTTTTGTTTATTTCATAGGCCAGCCCTTCAGATCCGGATAGCTTCCCATTTGTGGTGTTAGGAAATAAAATAGATGTTGATGGTGGCAACAGTCGAGTGGTAAGGTTTTCATCCCTGATTATTATAAATTACAGGTGTCCCGTAATATAATTTCTTAATTGTCGACCTAAAATTGCTTCACTTTCCTGTTACTTTCTTAAAATCTCTAAATAGGTATCTGAGAAGAAAGCGAGGGCTTGGTGTGCATCCAAGGGAAACATCCCTTACTTTGAGACGTCTGCCAAAGAGGGATTCAATGTGGAAGCTGCTTTCCAATGTATAGCAAAGGATGCACTAAAAAACGAACCAGAGGAAGAGATGTAAGTGATGTTGTGGCACATAATTTTATTTTCCATTTTATCGAATTTTCGGGTTTCTTCTAGCCCTAGTGAACACCAACCGTGAATTCTCAGAGAGTAATTGCATCTGCTTGAACTTCTTAGAAACGCCTGTTTTTTAACAACTTTCAACCTAGAACTCTAGCCACCCAGAGTAGATATTCTGACGCGGATCAGAAGAGTCGGGGACTTGGCCTTTTGATCCAGCTTCCGCGTCTTTAATATGGGAAGATGTTTATAAGTAACACTGGATAGGATAACTTATCATTCGAATGTAATTGAAAGAAAACAACAGAAATAGTATGTGGCATGCTTTCACAAAAGCCTACCGAAAAGATCCAAACGGGCAATATAGAGTAATACATTCCCATAACCATAGCAATATGTTTTGAGGGGCAAGACGTCTTTGTTTCTGGATCGAATCTGGTTATGCAAACAATAATGCTATTATCAAGTAATCAAGATCTATGCAAAATACCTTGTGAGTTATTACAACATTCATTGTTGGCGATGCAGATATCTTCCAGATACCATCGATGTTAGTGGCGGTGCACGGCAGCAGCGATCATCTGGCTGTGAATGCTGAGGAATGATTCATACGCTAGCAGCCAATCACTTGTTAGCCGTCCATGGCGATTGCATTAGTCTCCTTGTGAAGCGCTGGTTGTAATCTGTCATAGCATCAGTTGGGACATGGTAGTCCGTTCTTTGGTCACCTGCACAGATTGGTCTACATGTTGCCCTGTATTTATCACTGAAAGATTCATCTCTTCTTAGATCTGGTCGTCGGATCAAACTCTTTGAGGCGAGTCAGAATTTATCACAAGTTGAAGAATTATCTTTGTCTATTAAGAGAGATTATTTTATATTGCATTTTGCTTGGCTATGGTTGACGATATAAGAACATCCCCGCGGCCAACATGGGGTGGTTTCTTTTAGATGATTTCCTTTGTCAATATGTTGTATCTGTACAACTGTGTTGCAGCATATTGTGTGCATCCTTTTACAGGCAGTCGATTATTTCTCATGCTCGATTGATTCCATAGGCGAGTGCATTTCCTGGCTGTTCACTTGTGATTGAAATTTGTTATTTATTGATGGGTTTTCCAAGACCTATCTGATAGTTTTCCAAGCGTCACCATAATAGTTTAGGTCTAGATTGTCAAACACGAAGTTATTTCTAGGCATGGATTCACAAACCCTTGCTTCTTCTGGTTTCATGGTGTTTAACTTAGAAAAATACGACGTTAAATGAACGTTTAGAAATGGCATGAACCTATCATGTAATTTATTTTTGGTGGTGAAATGGATTTTCGTTTTAGCACTAATTTCCATCTCAAACAGGGAGACACAAAACAGCCTTGCATGGACGAACACAACCAGACGAACAAATAAATTTAATTTAATTAATATTCAAAGGCAGGTGCCTTAGTAGATGCTTGTAAGGTGGCTATTAGAGCAAGACGAGTGAGGATCGACTTGAAGCCAACCACCTCAACAAGAAGGATTTTATATCGAGGGTCCGTCAAGCCGACAACTACAAGAAGACAAATTTTACATCGATGGTGTATGTATCCAAATTCTACAAAACCAATGGCATGATGGGGAGCTTCGGTAGATCATGAGTAGCACAACAGGTGAACAGATCGTGAGTAGCACACCGAAGCAAACACAAGGTCCTCGCATTAGGATTTCTCACAATGGACCTTACCCATCAATACCACAGCAGCTCTAACTTCCCCCCTGAAATTGTAAGGAATCTCAGGTTGCACCATCTCTCTTATTGGCTTGAAGTTATCACTCTAAGATTTTACTTGAATTGGAGAAATAAGAAGTTTGATTTCAACCGAGGAACTCGATTATCATTATCTTGACCACTTGGGGAGAACTGCTTGGCCGCTATTGCATCTACTCACCAAGATTATCTGTCTGGTATCTGTAGATCATCTTCAGAACTCCCTGTCATTAGAGGTGCAACACAACTGAAAAGTTCGGGTTCTAAGTAAGGGGTTCCAGGAGAAGACAAACCAGCTGGCTGACGGGTAAACAGCAGCGTCGTACTTGAGGAGCATGTTTGAGGTTGCGTGGCTCTGAGCTCTGCTAATTACTGATGCCATGCTGGGACAAGAAGCACACAGCAGGACACAATCTCCAGCTCAAGTTATCACCATAGGACTTGCTCTACCATCATGTTGTATTAGTGATATGGAAATACAGCATTTATGCCAAGGCCTATGGAAATACAGCTCAAGTCGAATCACATCCGCTATGAGAAGAAAAAAAACTTTACTGTAAAAATATATTTGAAAAAGACGCGCTAAATGACGTCACGAAACCATCATGTAGGATTTCCATCAACTCTTCTATTTATAACACACTGCAACAAATGGCTATGAATTTCAATTGGCACAAAGAAGCAACATAAAAGCACAGTTTTTTTTAACACAGGTGACGTGCTCAAATCAATGGATCGACTTAAAGTCAAGCCCTTCTTTCAACAGAAGTTCTTGCTCAAATCAAAGCTTGCTAGTCCATCCGGCTTTCTACAGATCTCAGTTACAAGATCGCATCCACTGAGGAAAACAGTTTTAACATCACAGTTAAGAAGAGGGAAGGAAGCTCTGCAGTGTAACATTGCCGTCTCGTATTTCTCTCGTTTGGCACTTGTAGAAATCCGTGTTGATAGAATTTCCAATAGCCTAATGCAGGAGTCCATAAGCTGAAAACTATGGCTCTTAAGCGTTACCCGAATATTGTTGAAAGAGCAACATGGGCACCGTTTGTAGCATGGGTGTATGGAATACTTTGTTAACTGGGATAGAGGTAACAAATCGTCAACTCTGGCTCTTTTGATTTTCAAGAGTATGAAGAGAAGTGAACCACTTTTTCCAGGGAGCATCCCCTTGTTGCTCAAGCCAAGATAAAAAGCAGCTATCCAACAAGCAGAATGTATTTACGTAAAGAAGCTGATATTGTACCGGAATGTATCGGAAATTAGCAACCTGAATGATGGGCCAAATGCCAAGTCCAACCACGAGTCCCGGAAGGAAGTCCCTCTTGACATCCTCTTTCACTTGAGCAGCAGACTTTCCCGAAGCAAAACCAATATATGAAAAGTAGACTAAGAGATCCAGAGGACCAAATATAAGGCCATCTGCAGCAACTTTCGCGGTAACAAATTTCATTGACTTTGGTTTCAACTGCAATCGAAGCCGAATGAAGCGATCCAAATATGCGTACCTATATTGTCAAGAACCAAAAAGTTGAAAAGCTTCGCAAGAAACACACAAGAACCATTTCAAAAAAATGGAACACACAAGAAAAAATATCTATAAACAATGTCCAGTTTCTTTTTATGCTCCTAAGCTTATATGCATTCCACTGAAACCACCTTTTACTCGCATTGTTTGAGTTTGCCGGTACACGGTCATCTTTTTTTTCCATCTCAAGTTGCTAATAATTAAATCACGGTAATTTTACCTATCTTCCTCTCTATAGCTGTTGCATCTGAAATATTGCCATATTTATTATTTACCCTATTCACTCAACATTACCATACACTTCAACCACTTTTGTCTAACATTTTATGTAAAATTCGTGCAACATCTTCCCTTCCATTAAACAATTCTTTCTATTCCATTCAAAAACTGAGTTATGCACACAATATACTCCATATTTGATTTAGGCTCTACATCTACATTATTTAAAAGTCGATATGTGAAATTAACTTGAGTACTCGTCATTCCTGTTTAGAAAACAAAGTCATACATCCATTATTTTCCTCAGTACATTTGAATTGAAGAAAAGTTCAATAAATATGATACACATACCAAAATCAAAACCAAGCCCTTTCCCATGTTGAATGATGTAATATCACATGAAGCATATCAAGGAAAATATGAAATGAATAATATCCAATATGCCTGAAGAAATTAAAAACTCACCAGTGATGGCCCACCGGCCCAACAAAGGCGAAACCAAACATGCTTGCGGTGGCAACCCTTCTCCAATCAATTTTGAGGTCTTTATAATTGTCCTGCAAACAAAAAGGAGATACATGATGGATCTATCAGATTCAGAGCTTTGTAACTTGTGAATTTGAATACGTCACACGGTAATCCAAGTATATATGGCAAACAACTAAATATGAATATTATCACAGATCAATGAGAGAAAGGGTTTATTTAATAACCTGCATATATAAGGCACAGCAATAATTACAGCCAAAGTTGTTCTTGAGCTGCTGACCATACCAGTAATTAACTAACTCATTTCAGTTTAGTAAACAAAGGGTATGTCCCTGGCCCCAAGAAGTTAGAACTGATTACAGGTTTTGATAAAAAAAAAAAGAGAAACCATGCCCAGAGTTGGTATAGTTCAGATACCGCATAACCATAACCCCTGAAGAAAAGTTAATGCATAACAAAACATATGTAGCATTTTACTACAGAGCCACCCAAAAGCAGTTCATACACACCAACCCCCCCCCCCCCCCCAGCAAAGAAAACACACCTGACCGCCTTTTCATAACCTACGTTTCTAACTCTACAAGCCTCATAGGTGACGTGACTTTTTTTAGTAAAATGCCCATATTCTAACAAATCTTTCTTTTTTGAGTAAACGGTGGGATGGACCTCCATTAGAGATCCATCCAAAAAATATGTATATAAAAATTAATAAAGATTTTTACATCTGTCAAGATTTGAAAAGGGCCTGGGCATAACCAAGTACATTTTCATAGTAAAACCTCCCCCCTCAAAAATGACGTCGTTTCTAGCCATCCACAAAGACCAAATGATCGCACAAGCCTTCTTTCTCCCTTCCTCAGAGCCCGACCAACTTCTGTCAATTGAATTCCAGAATGATATATTATCAGTCCAACTTAAACCCTGGCAATATGCATTTTGCCACATCACAATAGAACCGGGACAAATGAAAAACAAATGATCTATGTCTTCCATGGTTGATCCACACCGTCTGCAATCCATCTCAACTCCTGGGAAAAACCTGGCTCTCCTAACCGCCATTAGAACTCGCTCTCTCCTAATCAGCCAAAGAAAAATCTTCACCCTTGTCGGGATCCTCCAATTCCAGATTCTCGCATAGTCCCTATTTAGTTCCATATCTGAGGCCGACTGTTGTCCCTCGAGCACCTTATATGCTTTCCTGACCGTGAAGAATCCATCCCTCCAGCACCAAGACCCCCCCCCCTTCTGTCGGTACTTCAACTCTACCCAATCTAGTAGAAAGGCACAAGAACTCATCCACCCTTCGCTCAGAAAATTGCACCAAAAAGGCGGCGTCCACGAGCCTTCTGACCACACCTCCGTCACAGAAGCCTCCTTGTTTGAAGCCAAAGCGAAAAAGCCTGGGATATAGATCGCACAACACTCCAAACTTCGTCCAGTCATCAGTCCAAAATCGGAATCCCGTCCATTTCCCATCAGCGGGCGAAGAGATCCTACCAGATCGGCATGACCGAACAAATTCCTCTCCAAAACGTCGTAAGCGACGCAACACAGTCCGCTCGAACCATCAGGTCTGACAAAATACCATAAATAGATAGAACCAAGTTGGACAAAAGGTCGCTCCCGGGACCCCAAAACTTCATTGCCCACTTTGCCAGTAAGGCCTTGTTCATATCTGCAAGTCGCAACACTCCAAGTCCACCCTCCTTGACTGGAGTGGTTACCGTAGACCAATCAACCAAAGCAAGACCCTTGTCTTGCACAGACGACAACCAAAAGAAACGATGCATCAAGGTCTCAAGCCTTTCCTGTACTTCAACCGGCAAAACTCGGTTTGAGATGAAAAAAACAGGGATGGCAGACATGACAGCCTTGACCAAGACCAACTTCCCCCAACCCCCCCCCCCCGATAGGCAGTGTTTAGAAAGGCGGTCCAGGCGGCCGCATATGTGGCCGCATATGCGTATTCGGTGCTGGACCGAACCGCATATACAATATTCGGTGTATATGCGGTTTTGGCGAGTATGCGGCCGAGTAAACCGCATATGCGGCCGCATACTCGGCCGCCTTTTGGATAGACCTCAGGCTCATCTATAGTTGTTGTTGTCAGGCTGCAGGACAAATTAAATTTTTCCTATAATATAATTAAATTATTAACAGAATGCTTTTATGCAGCTGCTGTAAATTTTTTTATTTAATTACAACCATCTGCCAACCATCTGTCTGTTGACATAAAATATTTTAATTTATTTTCTTCCAATGTTGTTGTATGTCTCTACATTTATTTAATTTGAATTCAATATAATTTAGTTATAGAATCCGATACATATCTTTCGTGAAAAATATATCTATGAGTAGTTTACTTTCTTCATTTAATATTTATCTCAATTGTTCAGATATTTTGCACTAGAAAATTGTGTTAAATCCCTTAGTTAGATGTCATCCCACTAACGCTTGATAAAAGGGAGTTCGATTATTCAATCATTGAATTATATTGATTCATAATCTAATTTTATTTAGTTAAAAGCTATATAACCATAAAAAATATTGTTAAAGGGAATTGATTCATTATTATATAATTTTTTGTCTTATATTTTTATATTTCAACAGTAAGTATGCCAACTAATTTCACCTTCAAAATCATGTCGTACTAAAAAGTTTATGCATATATTTCATTTATTATTTTTTCAAAACATAAATCTCCAATATTTGAAATTAATTTGTTATTTTAATTATTTTAAATTAAAATAATGCAAACCGCATAATCCGCATATACTTCCGCATATACTCCTGCATATCCGCTTACTCGCTTCAGACCGCCTGACCGCACGAATACTGCATACCGACTTTCTGAACCTTGCCGATAGGAAAGACGATTTCCATCCCGCCAGTTTCCTCTCCATTTTCTCTAATAACGAAACCAATCTAGTTGTCTCAATCTCGCATTCAACAAAGGCAATCCCAAATAGTTGATAGGTAAAGACTTCTGCTCTGTCTCCAAGATGTCCATACACATCTCCGAGACCTCCGAACGCAGATTAAATGGCACAAAAGCCGATTTTGCTCTATTTACCTGCAAACCAGATAGATTCCCAAAAATATCTAGCATCGCCTTCACCGCCCTGCATTTCTCAACCTCTCCTTCAATAAAGAACAAAGTGTCATCCGCGTATTGCAGCACTGGTACCGAGTACTCTCCTCTAATGTATCCTTTTAAAAAAACTGCCTTCCTCTGCCAGGACCGACATCGTAGCCAAGCCGCCAGCTGCCAAGACAAATATGAGAGGAGCTAAAGGACATCCCTGTCTCACCCCCCGCTGCGGTTGGAAAAAACCCCCTTCCTGCTTACCATTTACCAGAATCGATAGAGAGGCAGTTGTGATGCATCTCTTCATCCAATCTACCCATATCTCCGGGAAACCCCTCTTTATCATTGATGCCCAGAGAAACCTCCAACTCAGGATGTGATAGGCCTTAGAGAAGCCGATCTTCCACAAAAAATCAGAGGAGCCCCTCCGTTTCCAGTTTGCCATAATTTCTGAAGCAACAACCACGCCCTCCAACAGTTGTCGCACCGGAATAAAAGCCATCTAGGATTGCAAAATGAGCTCATCCATGACTCCACGCAGACGGTTGGCTAACACATTCGTGGTAATAAGGTAAATAACATTCGACAATGCAATTGACCGGAACTCCTCCACACGCACCGCACCCTCCTTAGGGAGTAAGAACAACGACTTGTTGAGCTTCTTCAAACCCCTGTTTCCATCTCTACATTCTACCAACAAATTCATAACATCCAGCTCTACCACCTCCCAAAATTCCCTAAAAAAAGCCACTGGGAATCCATCTGGACTTGCACAATCATCTGCATTAAGCTCAAAAACAGCCCCACGGACCTCCTCCCTCGTGAAGGCCGAAATAAGCATCTCATGGCTACCCTCCTCCAGTTTTTTAAGTCCCCTGCCCAACCACCTCGCACCGAAGCTGGGTTGTTGTCTGTTGAAATTGCGGAAGTGCTCTACAAGTGCCCTCCCAATCTCCTTATCCCCATGTATGCTAGCCTCTTCCACATTAAGCTCAAAAATCTTGTTCCTCCTCCTACCACTGGTCATTGTATGAAAAAAATTGGTGTTCGCATCTCCTTCCTTCACCCATTTCCTCCTTGACCTTTGTCGTCATTCCACCTCCCTTCGCCTATCATAGTCCGCAACCACTTGTTGTTGCACTCCCCTAGCATACAGCTCTTCACTACTCAAGGGTCGCAGATCTTCGATGTCATCCAATCTCAAAATCTTCGCTACCGCTTTCTCGCGCTTTTCAACTTTGCTTCGAGCCACAAGTTTTTTGTGCTCCATCAACATATACCGCACCAATTTTAGTTTATGTGCTAACCCTTGTGCCAGAAGTCACTCACCATCTCCATAAACCCGTCATCTAGCAACCAAGACTTTTCAAACCTGAACATTGATCTCGAGACTAGTCCCTCACTCGAGTCCCAAATAATGGGCGTGTGATCCAACCGCGACCTCGGAAGAGCACGAGTCGCAGACAAAGGGGACATCTCCAGCAATTCCACAGAAACCAGAAATCGATCAAGACGAGATCTCGAAGCAGCGTTACGCCAGGTGAACTTTCTATTACCAACATCCATGACCTCCAGCTCCATCTCACCCACAAACTCTTGGAAACCACCAGATCCTGAGTCGCTCCCACCTCGATTGTTAGGAGTCAGGACGATCCGCCTCATATAGTATCACATTGAAGTCACCTCCAACCAGCCAATGGATGCCGGGTACAAGCCTCTTACAGCCTTCATCTCCTCCCACAGAACCATATCACGGCCCCCACAAGCCTCCCCATATACTGACGTAAACAACCTTTTGCCTTTCCCCTGCTTGCAATCCAACAACACTGAAACAGTTCTAGTCGCCACGTTATCAGCAACGAAGTCAAAAAGATCAGCATCCCATGTCAGAATCAGGCCCCCAGAACTTCCCCTTGCAGGGACAGCTTTGAAATCAGACAACCTAGAGCAACCCAACGAGCTCCAAAACATAAAGCTCCAAGTTTCAATCTTCGACTCCTGCAAAAGCACAACATCTGCTTGCCAGGAACCAATCTTTCTTGTCCCTATTCTTTGGAGGAAAGTGCATCCTCTCTTGGAAGCTTAATAGTTAATGCAACTTAGCAGAAGATAATTTGTAATTGACAAGAATATTCACGAGACTAATCCATCCAAATCCATAAAAAAATAACCACAGGTTATTAAGACGGGAAAACGCCATTACTTTGGCCAAAGCTTAGAATCATTACCAAAACAATTTACACCTCAATTAATCTGTAGTTCATTATTCCCATCATAAAAGGATGAAATAATAAATACTTGTCACATGCTTTCCAGGAGGATAAGAAAGCAAGGAGAATTTAACAAGTATAATAGATCTAAGATATGATTAGCAGTGAATGACGCGGGTGAAAATATTTTGTCGCATCTAAACAATACAATCATTAAGACGATCAATGTTATATTAGTCAGCAGGAATGCTGTGGTTTTCCGGGACAAATGTCTATATGTTGATAACTATATGGCTTATGAAATCCATGTTTGATTCTGGGCTTGGGTAATGCTTTAAGAGGCTTATTAGTATAATTGACAGATAAATGCCTACCTAAGGTGGTTGCCAAAAAGATGCCTACTAGATGTGCTTTCTGGTTATTTAAAGATAGAAATTAACTTTTGTTTTAAACAGAAATAAAGAAAGTAAGTTAATTTTTAGTCGATCAAAAGAAATGCTGTCAAAGCCTTGACATTCCACAATGCTGGGGTTCGAAATGTCTGAGCCACTAGGCTTCTGTTTAAAAAAATCGATGCATCACACACAGCATGTATGTGTGTGCATGAGTCCCTCCCCCCTACACACACAACCATCCATCCGCACCACTCTAAACACACAACACAACATCAATATGTGCATCCATCCATCCATACACATTGATCCTATACATACATGCATCCAAAAGTTGATCAAGATTTACGACCGGGGCATGATCACATCAGCTCGTTGCAAACTATATTTCTGGGAAATATATCATAGGCGAGTCAAACAAGCAGAGCATGTGTTGAGTGAGGGGCCAAGTTCACCCTCGAATCTCCACTCGAAGTTGGGGCCAGAGTGAGACCACAAACATAGCAGCGAGCTCGAGCGCGGGTGAGGTGAGTTAGAAAGGACAAACATCTTTCTCCTTGAACCCGCTTTCGAGGAATCTTGCCAAGTGGGACTGGTGAAGCAGAGAAGGCATACGAACTAGCCAGCTTCAAGCGCAAGCGCGCCACGAATCTTGCCAAGTGGGACTGACGAAGCAGAGAAGACATGAACCAGCCAGCTTCAAGCGCAAGCGCGCCACCACACATCAAAAGTGAACAGAGGAAGAGTTACGGGAAAGCGGGTTACACATGCATAAGCATGTGTATGTTTCTAACATGCGCATGCGACACACATGTGTTTCACACACACACAACCTAAATTACAAATCTAAGATCAGCTCTAATCTATCACAATACCCCAATCTCATCCCCCATCTTATGCAACCCAAATCTCATCATCCATTCACCTATAATCACATCTATCATGCAATCAAACTTCATTAAGCAACAACCCAACACTCACGACAACCTTACAATTTCATGTCTGTACATGTGTAATATAAGTGTGTATAATGTTTGCACCTGCATGTGTAGATATGCCTTGAATATTAGTAGTTGCATAAATGTGGGATCTCACCCATCAGAAGTGTCTGTGGCGAAGTCCTCGAACAAAAATGGAGGTCTTACTTGTGAGTGATGAAATAGATGGAATACAATTCGAATATGGGTATTTTCATATTTATATTTGGTTCATCAATATCGAACACTAATGGAATAAAAGATTGAATATATGGATTGAATTTTTATGGAGTAATGTTGGAAGAAATTAATAAACTATTTATTCATCTGGCCCTAGGGTTCACTTATAAGAGAAAACTTGATGGGCAAATTACACAATAGAGACACAAAAACAAAATACATAAAATAAGATTACATAAAATAACTCTCAACACTCATCCTCAAGATGAAGTATAGATGTCAATCATGCTCAGCTCTGAAACGGTCATCTGTCTGGAACCTTGGTGAAAACATCAATCATTTGTTCCCCTGAGATAACATAGTAAGTAGAGATAAAGCCATTTTAAATCATGTCACGTGCATAGTGACAACCTACCTCAATGTGCTTTGTCCCACTCATGAAAAGCAGGGTTGGCAATGAAAAGAGATGCCCAGTTGTCGTATCGTAGATGCATGGGAAGAGGAGTAACCATACTGTAGAGATATATTATGTTATGCCGTCATTTTTGTTATATTGTACTATTTCTTATTTTCTGCTTACTTATAGACTCTTTATGTAATTTACCCATAGGCACCTCTCCTATATAGGAGAGCCTAGGGTTTGAGGAATAAACAACTAATCATTTTCTTCCAACATGGTATCAGAGCGGCGGTCCTAGACCGGAGCTCGAATACCTAACCCTAACCCTAATCCCCACCCGCCGGCCACTCTCTCTCTAGCCCCCCGCCGTCGCCAGCACTACAAGCCTTGTGCGCTGCCAGCGTGCGGCCCACGCACCGCCCGTGCCTTCCACGTGCCGCCGGCACCGCCAGCCTTGTGCGCCGCCTGCGCGTGGTCCAGTGCCTTCCACGCACGCCAACCTTGCATGCTGCCCGCGTGCTCCCTGTGTACATCATCTGCGCACCGCTCGCGTGCCACTCGCGCTCCATCTGAGCACCGCTAGCGTATGGCTCGTGTCTCGCATCTCACCAGAACGATGGCGGTGAGACGGTGTGCACCACCTCGCGCACGAGTGCACTCCTGAGACCTGTGAGTCAGTGCATCTTCTTCGACTAGCCCTATCACATGGTGAGATTGGGTGCATGAGTCTACACATGCAATCCAATCTCTTTATGTTAGTGTAGACACAATCCAGTCAAGTATTCAGCCCTAGTCTTCTCAAGCCAATATGTCAGAGAACAAGGTGGATATTCCCTCCACAGGCGCCTTCAATGGTCCAGCGCCCATAGTCAAGATGGATAGGTCGAATTATGAACTGTGGGCTATGCAATTCATGAGTATGATGAAGTCTACTGGTAAGAAACACATTCTTACCGAGGAAGAACCGGCTAAGGAGACTGGGGTTAACGCCTCATGGGAGGCAGATGATGCCTATGCCAAAGTATGGCTCTCAGGTACGTTGGTAATAGAGATCGCCAACGATATATTACATCAGCCCACTACCAAAGCAATGTGGGATACTCTTGATGCAACATATTCACAAGCTAAGAACGAGACGAAGATTATACAGCTCCAACATGATATCTTTACCATCAAACAGAATGGTCGTCCATTACACTCTTTATATAAATCCCTTCATAGGATGTTTGAGAAGCTGTATAGCTTTATGCCTCTCACGTCCACGCCTGAGCAGCAGAAGACCTATATGAACGCCATCATGGTTGGCGTTTTTCTGGCAGCACTCGACCCAGAATACGAGGCAACACGGTCTCAGATACTGGCAGACTCTACCATTCCTCCTATGGAGGAAGCTTTTCGCAGACTCAGACGTATAACTGTCCCATCTTCTACTAATCAGACATCTTCAGCAATGGCAGCTTCCCGAGGTCGTGGTGGTTCCTCTTCATTCCATGGACGTGGACCTCGAGGAAGGGGGGACGTATTCGCCAACAATGTATTTTCTGTCATCGCCCTGGACATACTGAGGATACATGCTACTCCAAGCATGGATTTCCGGCTTCTGCACGAGTGGCTGAATAGATAGAACCTTCAGCTGTGTCTTCCTTGGACCAACGATTTGATGATTTTGTAGCCCGCTTGAGGGGCATTATACCTCCATCCGGTCATGTGATGCCTTCACCAGTTCCAGAGAGTCACCCAAATGTTGCAGCCTCAACCTCCTCTAGTACTTCAGGTAGTACTTATGCTCTCACTAGTAGTAGTGGTTCTGATATTATGGAGTGGATTATGGATTCTGGCGCTACACATCACTTGTGTGGAGACCGAGGTCAACTTTCAGCTTACAGACAGATTTCTCCTGGACGCGCAGTAGTTATTGCAAATGGAACCCACTCCCCCATTACTGGTCAGGGGAGATTAGCTTGACACCTTCTATGCAGCTAAAGAATGTGCTGCATGCGCCTAACTTTTCTATGAAATTATTGTCGATTAGCCATATAACAAAGGATTTACATTGTCGAGCCATTTTTGATCCATCTTCTCTTATTTTTCAGGACATCCTTACGGGCAACGTGATTGGTCATGGTTGTGAGTAGGGGGGTCTCTATCGTCTTGTTCGACCTCCATATGGTGGAATCTCCTCTCTACCTGCTGGACCTGTTTTTCATTTCTGTGGCACCTGCGCTTTGGTCATCTACTGCCGTGTTCTTCCTCAGGTTTCACCTCACACGTCCTTTCAATGTGAAGCTTGTCAATTGGGAAAGTATCACCGGTCTACCTTTCCCAGTCGTCAGAGTCGGAGCAGTACCTCCAATTTTGAGTTGTTTCATGTTGACATTTGGGGTCCAAGTCGTGTTCCTGATCATCAGGGGCACATGTTTTATCTTGTCATTGTTGATGACTTTACTCGTTTGTCATGGGTATTTTTATTAAAGAATAAATCTGAAGCTAGATATGTTATCAAAAATTTCATAAATGAAGTTCGCAATATCTTTACTGCTCATGTAAAAATTGTGAGGACTGATAATGCCTTGGAATTTTGTACCAACTCTCATTCTAATTATTTTTCAACCCAAGGAATTATCCACCAAACAACCTGTGCCTATACTTCCCAACAAAATGGGGTTGCAGAAAGAAAACATCGTCATTTGCTTGATGTCACTGGGACACTTCTCATACAGAGTCGTGCTCCTCATTCTTTCTAGGGGATTACTGTTCTTATTGTTTGCTATCTTATCAATCGTATGCCATCGTATGTCTTGGGTGAGAAGATTCCTTTCTCTGTGGCTTTTCCTGACAAGGAACTGTTCTCACTTACCCCTAGAGTGTTCTCACTTACCACCACCACCTCCGCCTACGCATGACTCCCTTCCCATTTCTGTTCATGTTCCTCCGCTGCCACATCACTATACTCGTAGACCTATATCTGCTCATGGTCATCGCTCATCATCTAGCTCGCATGAGGTATGTTCTGAGAATATTACTTCTAACGATGGATCTAATGGTTTACCTGAGCAGGCTGTGTTACAGGGGACAGATGAGGAGGTCACTGATTTAGATATGCCTATCGCGCTTCGCAAACAGAAGAGAAGTTGTGCATCATATCCTATAGCATCGGTGGTTTCTTTTGATCGTTTGCATGGTGAATTCAGGAGCTTTGCTATTGCTCTATCTGTTATGAATATTCCGCGGAATTACAAGGAGGCCTTGCAGGTCGGCAGATGGAGATTAGCTATGGAGGAAGAAATGGCGGGTCTTCAGTCTTCAGTCGAGAGGTACATGGAGTCTTGTTCCTACTCCTACGGGTGTGTCTACGGTTGGTTGTAAATGGGTGTTCACAATCAAGCACAATGCAGATGGCAGCATCGATAGATACAAGGCACACCTTGTTGCAAGGGGATTTACACAGACATATGGGGCGGATTACCTTGACACATTCTCACTTGTTGCTCGTCATTCCACCTTACGAATTCTTTTATCTATTGTTGTTATTCGAGATTGGCCACCATTTCAATTAGATGTCAAGAATGCATTCTTATATGGTGATCTTCAAGAAGAAGTCTACATGCAACAATCACCTGGTTTTGCTGTTGAGGGGGAGTATTCACAGGTGTGTAGACTTCATCAGGCAATTTATGGCCTTAAGCAGGGTCCTAGAGCTTGGTTCCAGAAGCTTTCAGACCTGTTTGAAAAGCAGGTGTATAAACGTTCTAATGCAGATCATTCCCTCTTTATACAGAAAACATATGGAGGTATGGTTGCAATTATGGTATATGTTGATGATATTCTCATTACAGGAGATGATATACAAGGAATCAAGAGGACAAAAGAAATGTTGGGTCATGAGTTTGTCACCAAGGACCTTAGAGTCCTTAGATATTTTCTGAGATTGGAATTAGCCAGGAATCAACAAGGACTCGTGATGAGTTAAAGGAAATATGTCACTGACTTGCTGAATGAAACAGGAATGCCTGGATGTCGGCCTGCTACTACACCCATGGATCCAAGCATGAAACTATATGATGATGATACTGATAAGGTGGATAGGAGATACAAACTAGTGGGAAAACTTCTGTATTTTACCATCACGAGACCTGATATATCCTTTGCAGTTAGTCAGGTGAGCCAGTTCATGGAGCAACCACGTCAGGTACATATGGATGCGATACATATGATACTTGTTAGAAAATCGGAAGCGGAAGCGTAACATGGAAAAGATAATTAAAATAAAGAACAAGCGGGATTTTAACGTGGAACCCTACTCCGTGAGGAGCGGGATGAAACCACGGGAGAAGCCCTCTAATGGGGCGTGATATGCATTGCACTTTCTCAATGAGTACAGGAGGTCTGGGGCTCCTTATATAGCCTCTCCAGAGCCTCCGAGTCCCACCACTGGACGATGTGGGACTAAACAACTGGGTGGGGTAAATGGATCTCCTCCAGGATCCATTTACCCTGTTACAACACAATAGGCGCACACAACTTTATACTCCAACACTCCCCCTCAAGCTGGAGCATGCAATGCTCAGCTTGGACAAACAGAAAGAAACTCAACTCAACGCTACAAAGACACTACGGACAATATCAACCCAACGCGCACATTGCTGCAGTCGAGGACGTTGCTTCTCATGCCGTGCAGGTAAGGAGGACGAACGGGCTGGAGTGTGAGTCAACTGAAGACTCGGAACCTGACCATCGAGTCTGAACTTGCGCCTGAAGTCTCCTCGTCGGAGAACTGGGTCTCTCCCATCTGGCTCAGAGAATGGTGCACTGCTCTGGTGTACCTATGATACCACATGAAAACCCTTGCCCTCAAGGGGATGGTCCTCTGCTCTGGAGTCCCTATGGCTCACATGAAAACTCTGGCCTGACAACTAGAAGAATGATGGGGACCTCTGACAATGATGGCAACATATGCTCATCTGACAATGACCGCACACTTGTGCGTGTCTGAAACTGGACTCGGAAGACAATCGTCGAGTCTGAACAACTGCGCATCACACCTGTGGACTCTGAATCTGAACATCGAGTCTGAATCTTGCGCATGGATAATCTTCATCTGGAAAACTGTAGAGTCTGAACAACTGATTGGCCTGGAATCTGACATCTGAATCTGGATCATGGAACAGGGCCTGTGACTCTACATATACTCCCCCTTTCTCCCATACTTGTCGGAAAACATGGACGTCGACCAAGTTGGGAGAAGACAAGATAATACGGGGGCAAACAAGAACATTCAAAGACTTACGGCTTTTCTCCAATTTTTTTTTAAGCCGTCCAATCATTTTTTTTTTGATTTTTTTTAAGCCGTTGACTTTTTTTTTCGGCTTTTACTTCGCACATTTTTTTGTTTTTTTTGAAATGCGTACGGCTCTTTCTTGTACGTGCCCTTTTTTAAAAAAAAACTTGCAAACTCTCTCACCCCTCCCTCTTTTTTTTTTAATCAGGACCCCCTTTTTTTTATGCTTGCCGCCCAAACTGGGCATGAAGATAACGCCTCCCCCTCCCTTTTTTTTGTTTTATAACACACAGCCCACTTGGGGCATTTACAATAGATTCCCTTTTTTTTTAAATAGACGTGGCCACCCCGTTAGGGTTCCCCACGATGGAACCTTCGTATTGCCTAGCTTGACAGGGGACCGCCGCCGCCGTAACAAAGGAGCCTTGGAGGCTTGCGCGATGGGGAAGAAACACCACGGCAGGAGATGATTGCTCGTGGGAGATCATCTGGGAGGAGGCGTCGCCTCACAACAAGGAGGTCGCGCGCGGGGAGCACAAGCCCCGCTTGGAGACTGCGGGTTGGAAGGAGGGCCGCCACCAGCATGCAGGCCTGGACTGAGTGGATGGCGCCGCCGAACGAGATCGGGGCACCCTTAATCTGGGCGACGAAGGGGCTCGATTCCTCTGGGGTGCACCAGGAGGCTGGCGATGCTGGGCACATGTATCTCGCGATCTGGTTGCGCGAGGGAAGGCATCGCCTCTCGCGTCTGGAATGGACATCTGCGTCGCCGGTGGGATCTGAAACATCGTGGAGGTGACCTGGGCTCACGAAGGAGCCACCGCCATGGAGGAGGTGCGCCTGGGCCTGCACACGGTGGGGTTTTGCGCTGCGTTGGCGCATGCTGTGCGGCATCGTCTGGATGTCTGGAGACTCGTGGTAGCCATGGAAGTATGGGATGGGCGACGACGAGCGGCGCCATGGAAGTATGGGATGGGTGGATGCCGCCTGTGCGTTGGGTTCTTGCGGCCTGGTGGTTGTGGTGCCGCCTCGAGACTCACGTAGGAGCCCAATATCTGGAGACGATGAAGGTGGCTCCTCTGCGGCTTATGGAGAACTGGAGCTTCGTGGAACCGATGGAGCTAGGGTTTCAAAAAGAAACCCTAGAAATTCTCGAAGACGAACAGATATTTAAACAATGAATATTAACAATCTTCAAACATCGATCTTCAGGAATAGAAAAACTGGATCCTCTCAATTGAATCTCGAATAAACAAAAACCATGAATACTTCGAGAATCGAACCCGCTCTGATACCATGTTAGAAAATCGGAAGCGGAAGCGTAACATGGAAAAGATAATTAAAATAAAGAACAAGCGGGATTTTAACGTGGAACCCTACTCCGTGAGGAGCGGGATGAAACCACGGGAGAAGCCCTCTAATGGGGCGTGATATGCATTGCACTTTCTCAATGAGTACAGGAGGTCTGGGGCTCCTTATATAGCCTCTCCAGAGCCTCCGAGTCCCACCACTGGACGATGTGGGACTAAACAACTGGGTGGGGTAAATGGATCTCCTCCAGGATCCATTTACCCTGTTACAACACAATAGGCGCACACAACTTTATACTCCAACAATACTCAAGTATCTTAAATCATCTCCAGGTGCAGGACTATTATTTAAGAAAGGCAAAGAAATTACTATATCAGCATGCGCAGATGCATATTATGCAGGATGTCCTAAAGATAGGATGTCCACAACTGGATTTGTTGTTTATGTTGGGGATTCACTCGTCTCAAGGAGAAGCAAGAAGCAAACTGTTGTAGCAAGATCCAGCGCAGAATCTGAATATAGGGCGATGGCCCAAGCTAGTACAGAAATGATGTGGGTTAAGGGTGTTCTCACTGATCCTATATATAGATGTGCCACTTCCTATGGCACTGGAATGTGACAATCAAGCTGCTTTATTTATTGCAAATAATCCAGCATTTCATGAACGAACCAAGCACATTGAGGTTGACTGTCACTTTATACGAGATATGATTCAGAAGTGGTTTATCTCTACATCTCATGTCAGCTCAGGGGACCAGACTGCAGATATTTTCACCAAGGCCCTACTTAGAGGACCGTTCCAGAAGTGCTTGTCCAAGCTGAGCATGATCGACATCTATGCTCCATCTTAAGGGGGAGTGTAGAGATATATTATTCTATGCCGTCATTTCTGTTATATTGTACTATTCCTTATTTTCTGCTTACTTATGGACTCTTTATGTAATTTACCCATAGGCACCTCTCCTATATAAGAGAGCCTAGGGTTTGAGGAATAAACAACTGATCATTTTCTTCCAATAAATAGCTAGGTCAGTTAGAATGGATTTGACCTACATTATCTCAGTGTTCCCCGTGCCATGGCTTTGTACTCTTACTCTGCACTAAATCTAGCAACCACAATCTATTTCTTGCTCTTACATGACACCAAAGAGCTCCTTATGAACACTGCGAAGTCGGAGATAAATTTCATGTCCTTGGGGCATCCTGCATAATCTGCATCTGGACATGTCATGATGGCAGGGATGTCCATCTATCAAAGAGCAAACCTGTACCTGGAGAGGACTTCAGACACCTCAAAATCATGTGAACTACAACCATATGTGCATGTCTCGGCTGCTCCAAAATCTGCCTAACTCTGCTCACAACAAAAGAAAAGTATGGTCTGGTAATAACAACATAGAGGAGCTTCCTAACTAGCTACATATATCACCTCTTGTCTACATCCTATGTATCATCATCATATAGCTTCATGTTGGGGTGCAAAGGAGTAGTGACAAGTATGCAATCTGTCAGGCATGTCTCTAAGAAGAGATCAGTAACATACTTTATCTGTATCATCACAAAACCCAGCTGGTTCCTACCAACTTGAGGCCTAGGAAGTGTCATAACTAGCCAAGGTCCTTTGTGACAAACTGTTGTCTAAGGAACTCATTGATCGCACTAATACCAAGCATATCATTTCCTATAACAATGATATCATCAACATAGACCAGTATGAAAACAATACCTCTTTGAGTCCTCTGAACAAACAGTTAAATGGTCCGCAGTCGATCTCGTGAAACTCTATCGCTCTATCAAGTTCGAGAGCTTTTGGAACCATTCTCTGTGACTTTGCTTAAGGCCATAGATATTCTTATGAATTCTGCAAACCATTTGACACTCACAATAAGCAATGAACCTAGGTAGTTGTTGCATGTAGACTTCTTCCTACAAGTCACCGTATAGAAATGCATTCTTCACATCAAGTTGAAACAATCACCAATCTCGTAAATGATCCGGAGCGTAGAATGGCGTACTACATGAGAGAAAGTATCCTGATAGTCCACACCATCAGTTTGGGTGAACCCACGAGCCACAAGCATAACCTTATAACCATCAACATTGCCATATGCATGGTGCTTCACTGTAAACTAGACCTGACCAATGGGTCGGGGGCCTGTCCCCCAGCCTGCTCATGGACTGGGCTTGGGCTTGAGGTATGGGTCAGCCCGTCCCGTAAAAAATAACATACACACATATAAGTTAGATAAGACATGTAGTAATATGATATACTTCAAGTTTTTCATATATGACACTAGTTTTACATTAAATTTAATAGTTTACAATGTCAAGTAATATGCGAACTACTTATATTAGTTATATAAAGTATAAATGATGATAATAAAATCATTTATACTTATTAAATAGCACTAAAAATTGATGGACAAAATAAAGTGGACCCATGGGCAGACCCGTAGCAGGCTTTGGACAAAGGTTCGTTCAGCACGACTTGCATTTTGGCTAGGTATACCATAAACATCCATTTGTCTCTAACCACAGAAGCCCCTATAGGGGCAGTGACCATGCTTCATGTGCCACATGATTGTAGCACGACATCTCCTCCTCCATGGCTAGACACCAGTAATTGTAGCACATAGCCTCCTGATATGTCCGTAGGATCTCTACAGCTAATAGACACATGGCAATCTTCCTGAAACCCTCTGAAAGACGCTCCAAGGAAACATGAGAAGCGAGAGGATACGTGACACACGTATGCCTCTGCTTCTGGAGAGTAACGGCCACATCAAGATCATAGGTATCCTTTGTGACCTATAAAGTAGTATGCTGCATAGACAAATCACTAGTGTCATAAATAGAAACAAAGTACTCAGATAATACACGGGACATGTTGGATGATCGATGATGAGGAAGGCCTATGAGCAGAGGATGCAGAGAGAGGGCCTGCAACTGTAAAAATGTGTCAAAAATTGAGCCAATGTACTCAGTGATGGGGGTGGAGGGGCAAACAACCCAATTCCATTTTTTATAACAACAATCCAATTCATTTAACCCATGTCAAATGATTCAATTAGGTTATTCAGGTTGATCCAAATAGTGCCCACCCCTACTTATGCAGATTGGACATCTAAATCAATTGTCGCGGACGGACCCGAACTCCATCATCGATAAATTCTATAGGGGAACGAGAGAACAATCAAACTCACGAAGGACACAATATTTACAAGGTTTCTCCACATTATGTAAGACTAGTCCTCGATCCATTTCAATATCTGAGTTATTTAGCTAGTCAGCTAAACTCTATCGGTGACTGATTTATGTTTCAACCATTGGAGAAGGTGCACAAGAAGTAGTGGTATATGTCTCTCCTGGTATGTAGGAGAGAGTGAAGTCGAAGAATAATAGAATGAGAGTTAGGATTTCACACCCTCATCCTTACATATGGGGGAGAGAGGGACGAGTACAATATGAATGGTTTTAATTCCTTTTGATAGATGAGCAGATCTGATTGAGGCTCCTGTAAAGTTGGTGGAGATGATGGCAGTGACCATTGATGTGACATATCATGCATACGTCAAGGGTTGAGTTCATGAGATATATGGGATTTGAATTCATATTTTGTTAACCATTAGTGGATGTCGAGTTGTCTGCGGTGGATCTTCAAATCTTGTTCAGAATTGGGTTTGGATGTTAGGCTCTTGTTCCGATCCAAATGATCATCTCGTGCTTGATAAATGGGCTCGTTTATGAGGGATCTTTGAATCTTGTTCAGATTTGGGTTTGGATGTTAGGCTCTTGTTCCGATCTAGATAATCATCTCTTGCTTGATAAATGGGCTCGTTTATGGGAGGTTCGTGACTAGGGGTTATGTACTTCATCATTGCCCCTACCTATGTCATAATAAATCCCATGATAAATTTTATTTATACTTGTAAATTGTGCTTCTGTTAAGATCAATGAATTAAACTGTTAAAATTATAGTCAAAAGGAAAAAAATGCACATCATAATACTAAATCAATCCTTAATATAGCAGGGGTGTGGTTCACAACAAGGAATGTCACTAACAAAAGGTCAACATCAAGGCCCTGGGTCAAAGTCACTATCAACCAAGGATGAGAAGGTAGGAATGGATGAAAAAGATGGAGAACAATGACAAAAAAATTATAGTTTGAAGATTGATTTAAATATTTTAGTCCTTTGACTATTATTTCTAACAATTTGATCCATTGTTCTTACCAATATGAACACAAGCATCGATACTGATGTTTTTTAGTATCCGTCGTGTAACTATAAAATAGGTAGGAGTACAAGCATATTGGCAAAGCTTGAAAGGGAATAATTGTAAAATCCCCTGATGAATTGATTGTCTTGTAAATTCACTTGCATCTCATATACTATAGTATGTAATTAATTGAGATTTACTACTATTTTAATCACTAAGGTTAAATCACTGCATTATTTTATATCATGGGCAAAAAAAGTTAATATGCGGTTGTCCTTAAGTACGGCTAATAGAGAAGAGAGCCATGCAACCATGTTATACAAATTAAATTTTGGAAACTGGCATATGAAAAGACTGAACTAAGATTAAAGATCTCATGGATACATTATGCATTGATAACCTTAAAACCTAGTAAGCACCTTAAAACTTTGCTAATATGCAATAGATGCGTATCAGATATTACACTCAACAATCCAAAACTATTCCCTACTCCATTTATAAGTGGATTGCCACTCTATTTCAGCCACATGTTTCCCCGGAATATCAGATATTACACTCAACAATACAAAACTATTCCCTACTCCATTTATAAGTGGGATACCACTCTATTTCAGCCACATCCTTCCCTGGCCATATAAAAAATAGCTAAAGAACAGTTATTAAGTGGTGTATACACATCTACATGCACGAATTAAAATGTTACAAGCAACCTCCACTGCTCTAATAAAACCTACAAACAGCTAAGAAAATTTTAATATCAAATCGCATTCATGCTCATTAACATTTTAACTTTTCTATATATGCGATAAAACCAAACAATTATACATTCATATTCAGACACCAGTTACACTAATATCATGGCCCATAAAGCACCAACATATCCAAGGACCAAAGGATTGACAACTACACATATCTAACTCAAACATTGGGACACAACTCAATGCTTATTTTAGCATTGCTAATTGCAAAATTAAAAATAAAGGAGTAGCGTGCTGATCAACAACTTGACATTGGACAAAACTAGTCATCTTCTGTTTATTCCAATCCGGTCTTACACATAGTAAACCGTTCTTCAATCATCATGGAATTGACTTCGACATTTTCCAGAAGGAGCATATGTACAACCTCGAACTTCAGAACATCAGAAGTAACACCAAGTTTGCAACCCACATCTGAACTTTCAAAGGATCACCTTCAGAAACCCACATCCCACCAGCCAATTTTACAGCAAGCGCAGGAGGAAACAGCAATAGTATATGTTGGATCCATTGTCAAGACATTCACTTACTCGTCATCCTACTTTGATTAACCTTATTTTTCATCAAATGCATGCAATGTTTGAATGTATTACAACATTATCTCATGTTTGCAACCCACATCTGAACTTTCAAAGGATCACCTTCAGAAACCCACATCCCATCAGCCAATTGTTATAGCAAGGGCAAGAGGGAACACCATTAGGATATGTTGGATCCAACATCAAGACAATCACTTACTCGTCATCCTACTTTGATTAACCTTATTTTTCATCAAATGCATGTAATGTTTGAATGAATTACAACATGATCTGATAATAAGACATGGGAATAATTGCCATTCTAAACACCAGTAGGTTATTCGTAATTAACCCCCCCCTCCAAAAAAAAAAAAAAACCTAAAAGTGGAGATTTCCAAATCATTTGCCCCAAAACTACCCTTTTCCGACTAGATGTCTTAAAAAATCTACATAAATGAAATCATATTTTGCCGATACCCCAATCAGCATAGTTCTATAAATCAAAACAGGCCTTAAGATTTTCCGCTAATTTCCCCAAAATTAACCTCGCCCCATCGTTATCTCTCATCAAGTCCACCTTTCCATAAACAACAGCAAAACCATCTCAATCAGAAGAAAAGGCAGAAGAAGTCAAATGATACCTCGAAGGGGTAGGTATGACGGGCCTTCCTGATCATGTAATGGGTGACCTTCTGAGCGGCGACATCGCCGAGGCCCCAGAGGACGGCGGAGCTCACCACCTGCGTCTTCACCGGGTGGCTCGCGAGACACCTCTGGTACCATTTCCACACCCCCAGCATCATCCTATCACGGCCACCCTCCGCCGGAGACGCGGCGGAGATCGGGCGGCGTTGTAGAGAGAGAGAAGGGTGTGATCTCTGGGTCGTTTTTTGGGTTCAATTTGTTTGGTAATGAAATGGGCAAATGCTTTGGGTGAGTGAAATGACACCATCAAATATCTGCGTCAAACAATTATGCTATCAATGGGCCCACTTTTTTATTATGTTTTTTTCCCAAAAAAAGTATTAAGAAAATTGTGTCCATTCCTTTTATATGGATCAATAGCTCAAGAGGATGGAGAATTTTTTTCCCACATTAGGCATAGCTCTGCCCGTAATGCCCGCTCATGGCATGGGAGGATGGTTATTCCTTGTCAGGGTATTATTCGACAAACGGTTCGCCGATGCAAACGGTTCGCCGATCGGCGAACCGTTCGCCGATCAACTCCAATTCCCCCATCCGAGCGTGTTTCCGAGCATGTTTAATGCTAAGGTAGAGGGGGCCAATTCCCCCCATCCGAGTGTATTTAATGCTTAGGCAGAGTCGTTTGCCGAATAATGCCCTGACAGGAAATAACCACCCTGCCATGCCCTGAGCAGGCATTACGAGCAGAGCTGTGCCTAATGTGGGAAAAACTCGAGGATGGAGGATTCGTAATAAAGTGAGATATGGGATAAATAAGGCTTATCTCTTGTTCTTATTGGTTGGTTCAAGGGATAAGGAAAGGATAAATGTTGTACAGAAGACATAATAAATAATATAATCATGATGTGACTACTTAACATAAGGATAGATTGTCTTGAAATAAAGTCATTTTTATCACGAGATGAGAACATGCGAAGAATATTTATATCATTATTCAAAAGGGGATTGACGATGCAGCATATTGCTCGTCTCTCATCAATCTCTATGTAGATACACATTGTATTCCATTTTTACCAGGATCATTATTCTTTTTTAAATTCGATTACTTATTCAAATTTCATATGAATGTCTAGCATAGAAGAATCTTACATTCTTACGGTATGGATATGAATGCAAAGCAAATATCAACAATCCATATAAGGATATTTGAGAGTCTATTGATGATAAGCATTTCTAACTAAAGTAAGGAGCTAAGATATTTGATGTTCAAAACAAACATTGTAAATATCGCAAAAAGAGTAAAGTATAGTTAACAAGGTATTAGCCTAGACAAGAACAAGGTAGATGATTGTACAATGTAGTAAAGAATCATTGGTTCGGTCGGTCAGTCCCATTGGTCCGATCATAAAAATAAAAAACGAATACTTGCTTGGTTTGATGTTCGGATCGATTTTTAAAATCTTGATTGGTGGTGTGTGAGTGTATATGCATAGTTATAATGGTTAGCCTCTCATGTTTGTTTTTCCTCTACAGGCAAAACACTGAAAGAGATGTCATAACAAAGTGTAAATCCATATAAAAGACTAAAGTAGCTTTTTTGTTGCTTTCATATTCTGCCATCATATGTATCCTAATATCCTTTTTTAGATAAGCAATAAAGATCATGAGAACCATGTTCCAATGGTCTTGTGATAGAGCAGTTTATCACTCGAAGGATCAGATTTCAATCCCCCTCCTTCATATTTACCTATTAAAAAACTTGTGATTGTTATCATTTGATGATTGATATCTTGGTTGCAATGAACAACATTATAATATTCAAATGTACTATTTAATTAAAATAAGGGTTTTATCGGTTGTGCCCTCCTTAGATATCGCAATATCAGTTATTCCCTTCGCTTTTTTTGGAATATCAATTGCTCCCCTGACTTCTTGCACTGTTATCACGCATGCCCTTCCATTAGTTTGACCCGTCAATGAATCAAACTAAATCATGTCTTATTTACACTATGGTGTGATTAAGAGGGGTATAATTGTCTAAATCAATCTCCCCTCTTCCTCCTCAACCCCTCCACCCGAACCTCCTCCTGCTCCTCCTCCTGGATCAGCCCCACCTAATGTCTTCTGCCCAGCCCTGACCTCCTCTTCCTTTGCCCAGCTCTGCCCCGAGTTCTTTCACCTTGATTGTCACGTCCCGAGCTTAGGTTCCTGGTCCGTTATCGAGGAAAACTGGCCCTGATAACTTGTTGGGTTCGAGCCCAAATGGACTCGTTGACAACCACCCAAAATGCTTAAGCCAAGTTGTCAAGTAGTAGTCCCCACCACTTATAAACCACATCCACACTTCATGAGTTTTAGGTATGGCACTATGTTTGGGGTTGGAGTGTTACAACCTCCCCCACTTATATCCGCAACGTCCTCATTGCGACATGGCCCATCACTTATTCTCAGTGATAGTGGCGGTTGCATGCTCCGGGTAGCCATTTCCTCCAACCTCTTTGTAGGGGTGGCTCCACCACTCGGGTAGCCCTTTCCACTATCAGAGAGAATTTGGCTCTGATACCATTTTGTCACGTCCCGGGCTTAGGTTCCCGGTCCGTTATCGAGGAAAACTGGCCCTGATAACTTGTTGGGTTCGAGCCCAAATGGACTCGTTGACAACCACCCAAAATGCTTAAGCCAAGTTGTCAAGTAGTAGTCCCCACCACTTATAAACCACATCCACACTTCGTGAGTTTTAGGTATGGCACTATGTTTGGGGTTGGAGTGTTACATTGATATCCTCCTCTCTTGCCCAGACCATCCCTGTCACGATCTCCTCTACCTAGCCCAACCCTACCATGATCTCATCCTCCTTCGCCCAACTCCATCTCGAGTTCTTCTGCCCGACCTCCTCATCCTCCACCCAAACCAGCCATACCATGACTTCCTCTACTCAACTCAACCTTGCTCCGACCTCCTTCTCCTTCATCTAGTCATCTCCTTCTAGCTCTAGTAGAGGATCAAGCAATTCATCATCCACCGTCACCTTCATGAAACCCATCATTGATCATCACCTACTATGAAACCCCCTTAAGCACGTGATCGAAAGACATCGCTCATTGGCTTGGAGCAGCAGCAGATCAACTCTTTGTTGATCATACTCAAGAATCATCCCTCATTACCTCCAACCATTTGCATCAAATCGACCCCAGCCATTGTAGCTTCGAAAGTTTGCCCTCACCAACCATCTTCGGGTTCCATAATGAAAAAAATATCAGATCATGACTCGACGCTCGACGCCAATATCTTCATTTAGCCATCTCCTTCCAGCTTGAGTAGAGGATCAAGCACTTCGGCATCCACTTTCACCTTCATGAAATCCATCACGAAGGGTTGTGCTCAAGGGGAGAGGTGGCGGCGGAGGAGGAGGGGTTGGGGGGGAGGGGGAGGGAGGAGGAGGTGGGGATGGAGGGAGAGGGGAGATGGACAAAGGAGGAGGAAGGGCTAGAGGGGGAGGAGGAGGGAGGATGAGTGGAATGAGGAAGAAGAAAAGGAGAGAAGAAGAAGATGATGAAGACAATTCTACCCTCGATTTTTTATCTAGTTACCCTTGTCTCCCCAAAGCGTTCATTTGAGATGGGGATGGCGGCAACTAACCTGATGGGAGCAAATGATCATTGTGGAAGAAGTCAACTAATATTCCAAAAAAGAGGGGAATAACTGATGTTGCAATATCTAAAAAAGGCACAACTAATAAAAACTCATTAAAATATCTCAAACTTATTTTATCTTACCATGTTCTTGCCATTTTAGAATCTAAATTTTACAATTTTATAAAAGATATCATGATACAATATTATTACAATTGTATCATATTCTTCTTACTGTCTTAAGTATGTTTGTCTTGTAGGAAAAGTTATAATCGTTTATATTGTTTGACCATAAACTCCGAAGAAGTTTGATAGGACTTTACATAAGATGATCGAAAATTTTGAATGTGCATTCATAATAAAAAAAACAAACAAAATAAATCTTGAAAATAGCCAAAAGTAATTGGAAAAGGGAATGCAAATTAAGAAGAAGGAATTATTATCTAACACTAAACTAATAGTGGGAGAAAACAATGATGAAAAAAATTATCATCTGAGATCAGATATTTATGTTGAAATCTAAAAATTAAAAGAACATAGTAATAGACATGCACACAAGACCAGAAATAAGATGGAGACATATCACCTAAAAACAATAATTCAAAACTCTAGCTTTCAAAGACATTAAAAATTCCCTTCTGACAGTCCATTACATGGCCTTACACTAAATCCAAGTTTCTTCAGATTGTGATGGTCTGAACATAGAACATTAAGATTGTAATATTATCGTATTCATAAATAAAGAAAATGAAAGTCATCTGATGTTATCAAGATTGTTAGGTGGATCGCATATAAATCTAAATGCTTACAAGGACACACATCCTCAGGGGCCCCTTTATTTGATGCTCACCATATAGGCATTCTTTATCTTTTGTTATTTTAATTGGGTCTTCATGCTGTGCAATATGGGTGGATTAGAATTTAGAATGTCTCATTTCTTTCACATGTTTGATTTTTTAAGGCATAAATTCTCGCCAAATCAAGAACCTTTCCGCATCGATCGATCATTGTCAGCAGGGATATAGCAACAATTACGTTATTCGAAGTGAAATTCAAAGAACAGAATGTAATTGTGCAGCATCCCTCGCTGCATATTCAGATAACAGCCATACAGTGATAGTGCGATAATTTTTTGCATTATCAGATCATTTTTGTTGTGATGTGTAAAGGATCGCCTTCTCGATTTCGACAAACAAACGAGACTCAGAAGATAACTGACAATCAGTTTCAGCAACCGCTAACGCACGACTGTGACTACATGCTGGTGATTGATGAGGAGGCTGAGTCTTTGCATGGAAAACCAACTTTACCTTCCAGAAGTAATACAAGTAATATCAGAGGTACATGATTTTTATGAACAAGAGGTGGATCTGGAATAACTTTCAAAGAAACATTCCCAAGTAACAAAGAACGGAAAATTGTCCCTCTATTCAGGAGATCAATCATAAATTTATGTGATTCATGTTAAAACTCATTTCCCCTTTCCAGCAGTTATATCTTTTCCAGAGGACTGAGATGGAACTCGACTGACGAGATATATCAAAGCAGCACCAATCAAAGCACCAGAGAGATGAGCGATATGATTCACATATCCCATCGATGATCCACGACCAAAACCCACAACCATGCCTGTTGATGCTTGAGCAGCCTCCAACACCTGAAAATAAGCACAACATACATAGAGAGACCATCAAACTCGTGTAAATGATGCACTGAGACAAAATGGGGATTTACACCTTTCCTAGATGGACGAACATTGCAGTTTTACTTGCAGGATTTACAGGAATAACAAGTTTCAGATGCCTTCCAAATTATATGTTTGATGATGGCGTGACGCTGAGAAATGCGATCACACAGAAAAATATAGAGAAGTGTCGAAATTAATTAATCAAACAGGCATTGTTCGTAAATTTTACAGGAATTCAACAAACTTTAACATCTTTGAGGTCTATGTGAGCAAAAGGCTTGACGTGGCATGGCCTCAATCACTAAAATCCTCGACAAGATAGCAGAAGATGGTCGCTTGATGGGTTATCGGAAGGTCAGCTTTGGAGTCCCATAAACATCATGCTCTCAGAAGTCATCACATTTTCTCTAAGCGAACTGTTAGAAAATCAGAAGCGGAAGCGTAACATGGAAAAAGATAAACAAAATATGAACAGCGGGATTTTTACGTGGAACCCTACTCCGTGAGGAGCGGGATGAAACCACGGGAGAAGCCCTCAACGGGGCGTGTTTGTCTATTGAACTTTCTCAATGAGTACAGGAGGTCTGGGGCTCCTTATATAGCCTCTCCAGAGCCTCCAAGTCCCACCACTAGACGATGTGGGACTAAACAACTGGGTGGGGTAAATGGATCTCCTCCAGGATCCATTTACCCTGCTACAACTCATGACGCATAGAACTAATACTCCAACACTCCCCCTCAAGCTGGAGCATGCAATGCTCAGCTTGGACAAACATAAAGATACTCAACTCAACGCTACAGGACACTACGGATAATATCAACCCAACGCGCACATTGCTGCAGTCGAGGACGTTGCTTCTCATGCCGTGCAGGTGAGGAGGACGAACGGGCTGGAGTGTGAGTCAACTGAAGACTCGGAATCTGACCATCGAGTCTGAACTGCGCCTGAAGTCTCCTCGTCGGAGAACTGGGTCTCTCCCATCTGGCTCAGAGAATGGTGCACTGCTCTGGTGTACCTATGATACCACATGAAAATCCTTGCCCGCAAGGGAATGGTCCTCTGCTCTGGAGTCCCTATGACTCACATGAAAACTCTGACCGAACAACAACAAGAATGATGGGGACCTCAAACTAATGATGGCAACATATGCTCGTCTAACAATGACCGCACACTCGTACGTGTCTGAAACCGGAGACTCGGAAACAATGATCGTCGAGTCTGAACAACTGTAGAGTCTGATCAACTGGCTGGTCTGGAAATCTGCATGCGAATCTGGAGCATCTGAATAGACATGTGACTCTACATATACTCCCCCTTTCTCCCATACTTGTCGGAAAATGAGCATCGACAAAGTTGGGAGAAGACCAGATAGAAGGGGAAAACAAAACATGAACATGCGGCTTTTCTATTTTTTTAAGTCGTCATTCTTTTGGTAAAAAGAATTGGAAGAACTTCGTTTTTCTGAGGGAGTCGTCATTCAGGAAGTCCCAGTAACCTAGTTGCGGGAGACGGTCTGATAATCGAGATTTGCCCTGTCCGGTCATGGATGAGGTCTGGTATAGGATCGAGTTAATAAGCCGTTCAACTTTTTTTTCGGCTTTTGCAATTTTTTTTTGAAATTACGTACGACTTTTCTTTGTACGCGGCTTTTTTTCCTCTCTCTCTCTCTCTCTTTTTTAACATGCGGCCCAACAGGGCCCTCACAAAAATTTCCTTTTTTTAACGGCCCACATTTGGGCCTGAAAACAAGCAACCGAAGCCCAAGAGCTCTTCTGCCCCTTTTTTTTAAAAAAAAATAAAACGTGGCCCCCCCACCTTCTTAGGGTTCCCACGGGAAACCCTTCTCTGCTTTTAAGTCCCGCCGCCCCCACATCGGGGACTCGTCACGCGCCGCTCCTCAGATTTGAAGGGCGATGCGCCGCCTTGGGCTGCATCGTGCGCCGCCGGGGGACCTGGGGGGGGGGGGGGGGGGGTTGCACCCATCGCGCCTCCATCTGTGCGCGAGTTGGAGAGAACCGCCGCCCAGGGGTGCCGCGCGTGCCTGGAATCTGACATCGTCGCCGTGGGGCTGAAGAATTGGGCAGCGCACGGAGAAGAAGGAGGATCGATCGTGCGCGCCGCGAGATAGCAGGTGCGCACCGCCGAAGAAGACCTGTCGCCTGGAGCGCTGCGGGGAAAGGGCATCGCCTGGGGATTCTAAGAGTGCTCGCCGCCTTGTGGTGTTGTGTGCGTAGAAGGGGGGAGCTCCACCAGATGCGTAGAAGCGGGATCTCCGCCAGACGTGGCGGCGCGAGATGCAGCACCGCCTTGGGATGCCGTTGGGCATCAGGCTCCGCGCGCCTTGCGCGACGAGGGAGGGGTTCCGCAGATCAGAACCCCAGGAGGAGGAGCAGCATCGATCGGAGGGTTGCTGCAGATCAGAAGCATCGATCTGGTGCACCGCCAAATGCAGAGGGAGGTGGCCGCCCGCCACCAAAACTTCTTGCGCAAGACCCATCTGATTGACTAGGGTTTCTGATGGAATCTGTCTGAATAGCATTAATCTTCATAGCAGGAAGCAACATTGAGCGGAAAAAAACGGGTTACATAGAAACCCTAAACTTGAACAATCTCTCATAAAAAAAAGATAACATCAAAATCGAATCTCGAATAAGAATAAACAATACATCCTCGAGAATCGAACCCGCTCTGATACCATGTTAGAAAATCGGAAGCGGAAGCGTAACATGGAAAAAGATAAACAAAATATGAACAGCGGGATTTTTACGTGGAACCCTACTCCGTGAGGAGCGGGATGAAACCACGGGAGAAGCCCTCAACGGGGCGTGTTTGTCTATTGAACTTTCTCAATGAGTACAGGAGGTCTAGGGCTCCTTATATAGCCTCTCCAGAGCCTCCAAGTCCCACCACTAGACGATGTGGGACTAAACAACTAGGTGGGGTAAATGGATCTCCTCCAGGATCCATTTACCCTGCTACAACTCATGACACATAGAACTAATACTCCAACACGAACATTTGCCATATCATTAATAATTATAGACGATTTAGAACTTCGGGCTACACCTACGTGGAAGAACCCCTATAAAATAACCACATCTGCTTGCAGTAAAAAAAGATAAATACCATTCAAAATGCTATAAAAATCTCAGAAAAGAAACTTGGCATGGGCCCTTCTTTATCTTCACTTCTTATTGTTGAGAGCTACTAATATAAATTAGCATTACTTTTTTTTGTATCGTGTATTTTTCCTACTGGACTGTTCCTATTTCTGTAAGAATTTTTCTTTTTTTTAGTTTATTTTGGGTGTCTCTCCGCAAAGAGAACCCAGCATCCATTACAAACTAAGAAATCTGTTTCCATACCTATGTATCACATTTTTTGGAGATGAAGATAAAATGAATACCTTTTCAATAACAAATTGCCCCAGTATAAGCACCTCGAGTATCTTCCTCCAATCCCAGGACATCTGGAGAGCCATTGCATTGAAACAACTAATCATTCATTTTATGGATGACTTTCTTTGGAGATGGTTTTTTGTACCTTGACAAGCACACTAACGGCAAAAAGTCCAAAGACAGCGCCAGATGCTCCGACAGACACAGCAGCTCTTGGAAGGACCAACCAGGAGACAAGGTTTGCTCCTGCGCCAGTTACTATATACGACATCCATAAACCAAGATTACCTTCCTCCTCTTCAACAAGCTTTCCTGCAAAAAAATGTCTAACGACCTAGTGATCTCCAAGTCCAACAACATCATTAGCAATAAATTATGATAAATAAAATATAAAAAAGGGTATGGATACATGAATAAATAAAAAGGTTGACCCAAGTCAAATTGTGCTAAACATACCAAAAATATACAAGAAGAATAGGTTGCTTGAGAGGTGTTCCCTGCAGAAGGAAGATTAGAACGAGTAAGAAAGGGTTTAACATCTGTTTTATTTCTTAAAGAGATCGACTTTTAGTCCATCAGTTTCACAGAAGACACTTTGGTTATGCTCATATATGACCGAGGGGGCATTTACATGTTGACTAGAATCATAGGATTGACAGTTCCTCCAAGGTGCCTGAGGAGAGCAGGTCTTTCCAGGTCTCTTTGTTACCCATATCCATTCATGCTAGATCTGAGAAAATGGCCTAAATCAATTTACAACCTTCAAGAACTGTCAAGTCACACCCTTCCACGTATCAACTGACCCAACAAGAAATATCAATAAATGATGCTGGTAATGGCTGAATGATATTTCATTTTCTGAAGCTGGTAATGGATGAACTATAAGATGTTTTACCAATACATCATTGATCATATTAATCAAAACTGACTGACGGCAGAATACTAAACAGAACTTTAGAAAATCCTTGAACCTTACATCGAACAAAATGTGTTCATCGTGCAAGATAATGTGATATAACATTTATCGAATAAAAATCCAAAGCGTAGACATGTTTATAATAAATTTGTCATGTTCAAGTAGAAGAAGTAATCTGTGAAGATATAAGAATCAGACCAATTAGAATGGCAGAATGTTGCAGTCACAAACTGGAACCAATCTGGCCGAGCATGATGCAGATACAAACCCTTAATAATGGGAAGCTGCAATATAAAAAAAAGGAAATTCAGAGTAGCAGTCCAACAGACCCAGACAACAAGCTAGTGAACCAAAAATCACCAGAAGTTCAGAACTTATCGACAGATAATGACATTCGGAGAAGAGACGATATCTACCTACAGATTTTATTTACTTATATCAATTCTTTTTTGTTTAATCATGTAAATGGATAAAATTAGCCGACCCTACTTAATTGTGGGAAAAGGCTTTGTTGTTATATGTAAATGGATAAAATAAAATTGACGGAGCATACAAGTGCGAAAAAAAATGCTCAGACTTGAAAATTGAGAATAATTTATTAGATATATAAATTACCAGCTTTATGGTGTTAGCACCCGAGAGTCTAGGATTAAATGTTAGTCAATGCCCATGCATGTGTGCTAGGCATGCTTCTAAGGGTCGGTTCTTACTTAATTTTGGTATGTTAGTATGCCGAATCTAGATTCACCACAAACCATGCCTAAATCTTATCCCAATCCCAGACACATATTTGAAAACAAATAAGAAAATAATCTACGGGTTTGCAGCAGATACATGAAGCGTCCAAAAAACCCTAGGAATCAAGGTCAATTTTTGTAAGGAGAAGGATAAATCCTCAACTTGACATCTAGATTGACAGTGTTGGAACTCCTGACTCCATCTTATTATATCTGACTATTCGTTTATACAACCTTCTGGAATGATTGGAAGGATTAGTGAAAACAGATATATTTTGAAATAAAGTCAGAGCTGCAAAGGTACATATATTTTTCATTAACTCGTTTGTGTTCATAACAATTTTGTCTATTTCTTCACTATATTCACTGTTTTCTACCACTAAAAACGCATACATATTTATGTGGATAGACAAGTTAGCAAGCAAGAGGATGTGAATTTATCCAATTTACAAAAGTTTGGGCAACTTAGATAAGAGAAGTGCTTTCATAACGAATTGTCATTGAAGAATGTTCGGAGACACTCTGTGTTCCACCTACTCGGGAGTACACAAATCTTTTCCATGTACGGTGATTATCTTATGTAACCCTAACCCTGGGACTCCACCTTTACAAGGAGCCCTATGGTAGCATATTCTCTTCAAGTCATTCTCCCATTCCTCCCAAGTTGGTATCAGATGCAGTCCCCCCATCCCCATTGTCTCCCCATCCTCCATCCCTACAGCCCCATCCCCCTCAACAGTTGTCGTCGATCGATCCACATTCATCGCCCGTAGCTGTCACCTGCGACCACGGGCATCATTCTACCATTGTCCGCCTCCAGGCTTTCGTTGGTGACCGTTGCTAACATCAATACCCGAGTATCCGTCATTAAATGTCTACCTTCATCATTTTCACGGATCAATTGCTATGAGCAATTTGATCGCTTCATGACACATTGCACCATGCACGGTATGATCTCCAAACAAACATCGTCAACTTTTTATTTGCAAATAGGTGTTGATGTAGTAAAAGAAGATGTTAGAATCGAAGGTAACATCTCAGGAATATGATGGAGGAAGCACACGACTATCTTATTTCGATCAATCCCAAACGGATGAGGCCAATTATCCAAAATGATCATACGAAGGTATCACAAAGAGCATATTCTTTTTAAGCCAGAAGTTGGAGTTAAAATAGGCAAAATTGCATAATACCCCTTGAAACAAAGATGACGGGATGACGTGCTCCTGGAATATAGTTAGTATTGTTGAACAGAATTGCTAGTGAATTAGTGTTCTATAAGAATGCATAATTGCATATGATATGTGGACATCTTAAAAGATGCATATACGTAAAATAACTCAAGCAAAATGTTTCAACTTATTTCAATATGAACTTGAGGCAATCCAAATGCCCCTTAGCACAGTACTTGCTTGCATTGCAGGATGCACCTGTTTGAAACAAAAGGAATACTGCCACCACATGGCGGTTATAGTATTTCTTGCAGGACTTGATAAGAGCTATGTTGTTGCCCGGGATCAGATGATCACAACAACCATACTACAAACAATTGAAGAAGCATATAGCACTCTTAGTCGTGTTGTGAGAATCCACAACACTGCTACTATTTTGCTAAAAGGATTTTGGATGCATTTTGATTTTGATAATTTCCATCATATAATCACTCTAAAATTTTCTATTTATGTTGCTGAGAGTTTTCGCATGAGAAATGCATGCGAGTAAATAAGCTAGTTCCGCATGAGGAACGCATGCAAGTAAATAAGCTAGTTCCGCTGCATCGCTCGTATGTAGTCCAAAATTTGCATGAGTTCTTGCATGATGGACGCATGCGAGTAAAGAAGTTAATCCAAAAGAGGTTGCAAAGGAAGTTGTGGATAGGTTGTTGGAATATTGGCACTTTGACTGCCAAATCGATGGAGATCGTAGATACGATCGAAAGAAGGAAGATTCAAATACTATGTCTCCAAGAGACAAAATGAGTTGGAGAGAAAGCACGGGAGATCGAGAAGACATGCTTTAAACTTTGGTATTCAAGTAAAGATAAGGGTAGAAACGGTGTTGGAGTGGTTGTTCATAAGGATTTGAATGATTGGGTGGTTGAGGTGTAAAGATTTAGGGATCGAATTATTTTGGGAAAATTGGTGCTTAAAGAAATTCAGAATATCATCTCAGTTTATACACCGCAAATTGGTTGAGATGAAAGGATTAAATAAGCTTTTTAGGAGGATCTGGATAAGATTTTGCAAGGAATCCCACAAAGAGAGATGATTTGACCGGGTGGAGATTTTAATGGACATGTAGGAAATGGTGCTTCAGGGTATGCTAGAGTTCATGAAGGCCATGGCTTCGGGGATAGAAATAAAGAGGGAAAAGTCATTCTGGATTTTGTAACGGCTTATGATCTTTTCATAGCAAACACTCTCTTCAAGAAGAGAGAGGAGCATTTAATTACTTATAAGAGTGGCACGACTAGAAAACAGATAGATTACTTTGCATTGAGGAGAAGAGAATGGTTGTGTTGCAAAGACTGTAAAGTAGTCCCAGGAGAGAGTTTTGACAGCCCAACATCGTTTGTTAGTCATGGATGTGCAAATAAAAAGGCTGGTAAAGAAAAGGAGGGTTTCCAAGATCACTAGAACTAGATGGTGAAATCTTCAACTGAAGCAATCAAGCTTTAGGGAGAAGATTTTTGAAGATTTATTTTGGGATTGTAGCGGAAGTGCAAACGAGATATGGGAGGTGGTAGCATCTTGTATCCAAAGGGTAGCCAAAGAGATGCTAGGAAAGTCAAAGGTAAGAGCTCCAGACCAAAAGAAAGCTTGGTGGTGGAGTGGAGGGGTGTAAGAGAAACTCAAGATTAAAAGAGCATGCTTTAAAATTATATCAAAGGATAGAACAGAGGAAACTGCCACGAACTGCAAAATAGCGAAGAAGGGAGCAAAGAAGGTTGTAAGAGAAGCTAAGTCAAAAGCTTATGATGTTTTGTACAAAAATATCGACTATAAGAAGAGCCAGAAGGATATATTCAGGTTGGCCAAAGCAAGAGAAAGAAATACCAAAGACATTTCTCAAGTGAGATGCATTAAGGACGAGGAAGTTCATATGTTTGTTACTCAGAAGGATATAGAGACTAGATGAAAGCAGTATTTCTATAAGCTTTTCATTAGGGAAGGAAATAGAGATATCACTTTGGGTGATCTAGCTAGTTGTGAAAGTTACTTGACCCATGCAAGCTATAGATGAATACAAAGAAAGGAGGCAGAGGAGGCTTTGAAGGTTATGAGATATGGGAAAGGTGTAGGATCGGATGACATTCCTATAGAAGTATGGAGAACTTTAGGCGAGCGTGGTTTGACTTGCTTACAAATTTATTCAATGTTATTTGGCGAAGCAAGAAAATACATGAAGATTGGAGGAAAGGTATCGTTGCTTCTTTATAAGAACAAAGGGGACATTCAAAATTTTTCAAATTACAAAGGTATCAAGTTAATGAATCACACTATGAAAATTTGGGAAGTATGATCGAAAGAAGGTTGAGGTAAGTTTCCAAAGTAAAAGAAAATCAATTCGAATTCATGTCAAGTCGCTCAACTATTGAAGCCATCCATTTGCTGAGGAGCACAAAGGATATTTATAGAGCTAAAAGGAAGAATCTCCTTATGATTTTTATTGATTTGGAGAAAGCTTATGATTCTGTCCCACGTGAGATATTGTATAGAGTTTTGAAGAAGAAACAAGTACCTATCCTATACATTAACCTCATAAAGGATATGTATGATAAGGCTTTATCTTGTGTAAGGATCCAGTCTGCGAAGATTGACTATTTTGACATCAATATTAGTTTACATCAAGGTTCAACTTTGAGTCCATTTCTTTTTACTTTGATTATGGATGAGTTGACAAGTCACATTCAGGATGAGATACCTTGATGTATGCTATTTGTTGATGATATTGTGTTGATTAATGAGACTAGAAATAGAGTGAATGAGAAGCTTGAGATCTGGAGACATTGGAGACTAAAGGATTTCCTATAAGGCTAAGATTGAATATATGGAGTGCACTTTTGATGGAAGCGATGATGAAGTATTCAAGGTGAAGATTGGTGACGATAACATTCGGAAGATAGATTCTTTTAGATACATGGGATCTATTTTGCAACATGATGGAGAAATTGATGGAGATGTTACTAATAAAATAAATGCAGGCTGGCTAAAGTGGAGAGGAGCCTCTGTTATTCTCTGTAATAAAAAAATTCTTTAAAAATCAAAGAAAAGTTCTACAAAGCAACCATAAGACCTGCTATGCTCTATGGATCTAAATGTTGGCCTGCAAACCATAGATATGTACGGAGAATGACAGTAGCAGAAATGAAAATGCTAAGGTGGATGTGTGGATACACACGTAAAGATCAGGTTCGGAATGATGTAATCGGAAGGAAATTGGTATAGTTTCGATCGAGGATAAGATGCGAGAAAATCGTTTAAGGTGGTTTGGCCATTTGCAAAGGAGGAGATGCGATGCATCGATTAGGAGATGCGAGTTTTAGGATGATAAGTCGGCTAAGAGAGGGTGAGGACGACCCACGAAGTATTGGAATGAGAGTATACGAAGGGATCTTAGTTTTTTGGATATAAGCTCGAGATTGACCCAAGATAGATCTAAATGGATGCAAAGAATCCATGTAGCTGACCCTACTTAATTGTGAGAAAAGTCTTTGTTGTTGTTGTTGCTGAGAGTTTTCAATGATAAGATTATAAAATTTAAAGGCTTAAAAAAAGATTATAAAATTTAATTCATTCTGAATAAGTTTGTTTCATCAAAAGTTGCTCGCAACATTTAAATAATACTTGTAATATCAAGAAAAGAGATACGAATCGAAAGGTTAACGACAAGAACAAAACTTTGTTATAAAAATATATTATTTTTAGATTTTTTATAGTTGCAAAACCAAGTTGCTTCAAACCTGGATTTTCTCCGAAGAGATAAAGAATAAATGAAGGGGGAGATAGAAGAAGATGGGGAGAGGGAGAGGGAGAGAGAGACTCGAGTGCGAAAGATTGGGATTTAGAAAGAGAAAGGAAGTCATATGGAGGGGATTGGGGCCATTATCGGATTCTATTTAGAATCAAACTTCCATCTACGAGCTGAGAGAAAGGAAAACCATTTTTTCCTTTAAGAGACGGATGGACACGTATATTTTCCTTGAAATTAAGGGAGGCATGTGCCCTTCCTTGTCCCTATCCCCACCCCATGTCCTTGCTTGTAGAAACACGTCGTCAAGGAACTCCTGATCCATCTACAATAGAAGCGTGTTGTCATTCCTCTCATGGTGCCACTTCATCGATGGTTCTATCTTAGGACAACTACCACCTTCGCAATGTTGTGCGAGGCCATCATTCTGTAATGCTCAACCTTGCTCATATGGAGTGTCTCATCTTCAATATGGAGTTCACCACCACCACTTATGTGCATCGATTTGCACTATATGCATGCTTCTACCCATTAAATATCCCTTGTACAGGACTAAGCATTGGCACAACACCCATAAAGGGCAAACAAGCATACTATCGATGTCGTCTACATCTATCGTCAGGCATTAGCACATTCAATGGCACGGCTTCTAGCGGTTCTTTTGGTCACCTGGTGTCTAGGGTTCAACGAAGCCTCATACTCGCACCATAATTGTGGTGCTTCATTGCCTTTTGCTTAGGGTCTAAGTTGGAGTAGGGTGGAGCATGGGCCTGGGCCGACCCGACCCAGCCCGCTGCCCGGCCCGCATCGGCCTGACCCAAGCCCAAGCCCGCTGCCTAAATGGGCGGGCCTGGGCTGAATTTTTGGCCCATTTATGAAGTCGGGCCGGGCTCGGGCTTGCATGTGCCCAGCCCATCGGCCCACGGGCCGACCCGACTCATGCCCACATCCAGGCCCGACGAGCCCACCCGCCCGCAGGCCCGCGGCCCGCCCACTATTTTCCACCGCGGACCCCCTAGCCCTAATTCAATTTCCCCGTACGTGCCCTCTCCCATAGCCCTAGTAGCCGCTACCCTTCCATCCCACCCGAGTCCCCGACTCCCCGACCCCGCCTCCCCCTCACCTCTCCAGGGCTCCACCTCCCCTCTCGGTCGCTCCACCCTACCGGCGCCTCCACCTCTGACCTCCCCTCTCGGCCATCCACCCTACGGCTCCACCTCCCCGCGAGCGGCTCCACCTCCCCGCGAGCGGCTCCACCTCCCCGCGAGCCGCTCCACCCTACGGGCTACGGCTCCAGCCTCCACCTCCCCGCCACCGGCACCACCTTCCAGGCTCCAGCCTCCACCTCCCCGCGAGCGGCATCCACCCTCCAGCCGCCTCTCCCTCCCATCTCCACATCCCATCTCGGCGGCTCCACCCCTCCGACCCCAGTCATTGGCCACCGCCCACCGTTGGCGCCCGCGCGCGGCTCCAGCCAACTGCCTCCACCCCGCCGCACCTCCCTCCCCTCTCCACCTTCCAAGCTTCCAGCGGGCCAGCGACCGGCACCACCTTCCAGGCTCCCAGACCCAGGCTTTGGCGCAACTCATCATCTTTCGTCACGCACGCAGACACGTCGGAGGTATACCACGCCCTCTCTTGAAATTTTTTTATTAGAATGTGAATTATAATGTGAATGTGAATGTAAATTTATTACTTAATCTAAGAAATAGAATGTGAATTAAAATGTGAATTAGAGTGTGACCATCATCTCAAACTTTACATAAGAGAACCAAAAATTGTAATTACAAAATGCTTAGGAAACCCCTCTAATCCATCATTTTGCGTGGCTATTAATAACATTAAATTCTGCGAGATTCATGGGCCGGCCCGACCCAGGCCCGGCCCATCATAAGTCGGGCTGGGCTCGGGCTTGGGCCCAGCCCTTGATAAATTAGCGGGCCTGGGCCCGGCCCGTGGGCCCGATATTGTAAACGGGCCTGGGCTGGGCTAGGTTGGGCCCGGCCCAAGCCCGGCCCATGCTCCACCCTAAGTTGGAGCCCATCATTGATGCCTCTTCTTTGAGGATGGCGTTCTAGAGCACCATGTATCGCTATTAGGGTTTCTATTGTGGCACCCTTATAGCCATGAGAGTTGTTGCAACGTTGTTATTGATATTGATGCTAATAAAATATAAGTAAAATACCGTAGAGCTAACTTTACATGAAATCCTACCCCTAAGGAGTAGGATGAAACCAGTGGAGAAAGTCACCAATGCTAGGTTTTCTATTCACTTTTGTCAATGAAGTATCAGGGGGTGGGACTTTTTGTATAGATCAACCACTCATGTATGTGAGACTAAACATTTTCCACATAATTAGCCCAATTCATAGTTTTCTCAACAAAAACATTGCAACCGAGGTCGAGTTCCTCCATGTGTACATGTAGTTAATGACACCAAACCTCTCAAACTAAAGTCTGCCCAATAACATATGGACTCAAGTGAATCAAGGTGGCTCCCAGCTCCCCCAGTTCAATCATCAACCAAAAAAGTAACATTGAGTCACATGCATATATACAACGGATGGTAATTGAAGAAACCACAATCTCGCCTCCCTCAACTCTAACCAAAGCTTCTCATATGCGATTACCACTGTTGTGACACAAGCTGGCATAGTCATTAAATGGAACCCATCCAACCTCTTTTTGAGCAAAGCCGACAGAAATTTATCCCCACAATGTGAATCTTCTAGCTCGAAAAGGTTTCCAAACCATCCAAGCAGAATCCCATCTCTCTACCAACCATCTCCACTGTGCGAAACTCAGAAAGCCTAACACCTTGCATGTCCATCCAAATATCGACTTCAAGGTCATTTAGAATGAAGCCCATCCCTCTAGTAGGGTAGTCCTAAGTTAGCGGGATAGTCTTGTGGATAACTATGTGAAATAAAAGATGTTTGGATAGAGGATTTGTTGCTGGGAGCGTTTGTTATGATGTGATTTTATTGGATTCCTTAAGCCTTGAACATTCCAGGTTATATTTGATCTTTTGAAAACTGTAGAGATAGTTCGTAGTTTCATTATCTCTTTATGTAGTTTATCGTTATTTCTTTATCTTATATAGACCTCTCTGTAATTTACCCTTTAGGTCTCTCCCTATATAAGAGAGCCTAGGGTTTTCTGAATCATAACGAAGACTATTTTCCAACATGGTATCAGAGCCACCCTAGGGCTCCCCACCTGCCGCCCCCCCCCTCTCTTCCCCACCCGCCTCCCTCTTCTCGGCATCACCGCCGCTGCCCCCCTCTTCTCGGCATCACCACCGTCTTCCGCCTCTCATCTCACGCCGCAGCCCCCTCTCCCAACAGCCGAAGGTCCCAGCAGCCCTCCACCGCCGCCGGAGGTCCCACGTCGTCAAGGTGCCAGCCCATCACCGCCGCGGAGGTCCCAGCCCCCACCAGCGCCTCCAGCCCACCGCCGCGGAGCCCCCCCCAGCGCCTCCAGCCCACCGGCGCAAGGCTCCTAAGCGGCTTCCAGCCGTTGAAAGGGCTGTGAGCCTCGTGTGAGGCGTGCCCTAGTTCCTTCCTCGTCCGTTCTATGGGTTTGAGTGCGTAACGTCTACATACACACTCAAATCCGATGCACTTGTTGTAGACATTCAGCATCACGTCTACATATCCTAGTTCTTCTCCAAGCGGCAGTATGTCAGAATCAAAAGTTGATATGCCCTCCACCGGCGCATTCAAAGGTCCTGCGCCAATAGTCAAGATGGACAGGTCTAACTATGAGCTCTGGGCTATGCAGTTCATGAGCCTCATGAAGTCGAATGGTAAGAAGCACATTCTTACCGAGGATGAGCCCGCAGAGAAGACTGGGATCTATGCCTCATGGGAGGCTGATGATTCCTATGCGAAGGTCTGGTTGTCCGGTACTTTGACGATGGAGATTGCTAACGACGTCCTCCATCAGCCCACTGCTAAGGCAATGCGGGACATTCTTGCCGCCACATATTCGCAGGTGCGAAATGAGACGAAGATGTTACAGCTTCAACACGACATCTTCACAATGAAGCAGAACGACAGACCTCTCCATTCTCTTTACACATCCCTAAGAGGGATGTTTGAGAAGTTATACAGTATCATTCCTCTCACTGCAACTCCTGAGCAGCAGAAGGCGTTTCGAAACGCCACCATGGTTGGTGTTCTACTTGCGGCTCTTGACCCTGAGTATGATGCAGCTCGATCTCAGATTCTCGCTGATGCAGTTATTCCTCCAGCTGAAGATGTTTACAGACGTCTTAGTCGCATTCCAGTCTCCTCCAGCTCTTCTACTCCACCCCCTTCAGCGATGGCAGCCTCACGTGGGAGAGGTGGACCACCATCTGGCCGTGGTCGTGGACGTGGCCGTGGACCCCAGGGAAGGGGTGGTCGCTTCAGTCAGACATGCTCCTATTGTCACCGCACAGGACACTCGGAGGAGACATGCTATTCGAAGCATGGATTTCCAGCATCGGCACGTGTTGCAGAGCACTCCCAGTCTCCACTGACTTCTACTGTAGATAGTCGATTTGACGAACTTGTGGCCCGTCTCCGAGATATTATGCCACATGCTTCTGGTGATTCGTCTGGTGGCTCCTCAGATATTCTTGCCACTGCCTCTGCCAGTTCATCCATAGCCGCAAGCTCCTCAGGTAGATCTACTGCATCTCATGATATATCTGACTGGATTATTGATTCTGGAGCCACACATTGATGCAGCGTGGACTCGACATGTAGGGCCGTCTAATTATTTAAATTGTGGCCGTTAATTTTATTTACGTTTTTTAAGTTGTCGCAATTTTAAATAAAGAGATCGCGTGTGATCTCAACTAGTCTTAATTTGAATTTCAAATTTGGTAGTTAGTCGGTTAATTAGTTAGAGTCAGTTTAGGATAATTGGTTGTCGGTTTAAATTATTTTCTATTCTTGTAATGTCATCCCTCCTATATAAAGGGATGGGGGTCCAATGTTTTAGTCAGTTCAAGATGTGATAAAATAGAGATTTATCTCTCTCTCCTCTCCCCTCTCTCTCCTTCTCCCCACATGATCTACACGTGTTCTTCTTCTCCCAAACCCCTCGTATTCCGGACGAGTCTCTTCTCTCTTCCCCTCGCGGTCTACGCGTTTCTTCTTCTCTAACCCCGCGCATCCGGCGTGTCTTCTCTTCTCAACCCTTCCAGTTTCTTCTTCTCAACCCCTCTCTTTCTTCTACCAAAAAGTCCACCATAAACAAAATATTATTTTCGTCTACGTCGAATCATGTTTGCATCAATTGGTATCAGAGCATGGCAACCGAATCGTCCCTACGATTCGACGATCCCGTCGCGCATTGGAAGATGCAATATGATTTGAGATGCATATCTCATGATTCACGTTCACGCGCACGTCGACACAAGTTCATGAAGCGCCTTATGTCAAGCCTCAAGGTTCAAGCAATTCGTCGGGAGACGAATTTTTTTAAAGCGGAGGAGAGTTGATGCAGCGTGGACTCGACATGTAGGGCCGTCTAATTATTTAAATTGTGGCCGTTAATTTTATTTACGTTTTTTAAGTTGTCGCAATTTTAAATAAAGAGATCGCGTGTGATCTCAACTAGTCTTAATTTGAATTTCAAATTTGGTAGTTAGTCGGTTAATTAGTTAGAGCCAGTTTAGGATAATTGGTTGTCGGTTTAAATTATTTTCTATTCTTGTAATGTCATCCCTCCTATATAAAGGGATGGGGGTCCAATGTTTTAGTCAGTTCAAGATGTGATAAAATAGAGATTTATCTCTCTCTCCTCTCCCCTCTCTCTCCTTCTCCCCGCGTGATCTACACGTGTTCTTCTTCTCCCAAACCCCTCGTATTCCCGACGAGTCTCTTCTCTCTTCCCCTCGCGGTCTACGCGTTTCTTCTTCTCTAACCCCGCGCATCCGGCGTGTCTTCTCTTCTCAACCCTTCCAGTTTCTTCTTCTCAACCCCTCTCTTTCTTCTACCAAAAAGTCCACCATAAACAAAATATTATTTTCGTCTACGCCGAATCATGTTTGCATCACACATCATCTCTGCCGTGATAGAGGTAGACTACAGGCCTACAGGGACATTCCTCACGGTCGTTCAGTGCAGATAGCAGATGGTACCCATTCGCCCCTTGTTGGACAGGAGGAGGTTTTCCTATCCTCCACTTTGCAATTACAGAACGTTCTGCATGCTCCTGAGTTCTCAATGAATTTGCTATCTATTAGTCAGATTACAAGGGATTTGAATTGTCGTGCTATATTTGACCCGTCTTCTCTCATTTTTCAGGACATACTCACGGGCAAGGTGATTGGTTGTGGCTCTGAGCAGAATGGTTTGTATCGACTGGTTCGGGATTCCTATGATGGCGTCTCCTCTCGTTCTGCTGGACCAGTCTCTCCGTATATTTGGCACCTTCGATTTGGTCACCCTCCACTTCAGAAAATGCGCCATCTTCTGCCTCAGATCTCTCCTGGTTCTTCGTTTCGATGTGAAGCGTGTCAGTTGGGAAAGCATCACAGGTCGAGCTTCCCACGTCGTCTGAGTCGGAGCAGTAGCTCCCCTTTTGAGTTGTTACATATAGATATATAGGGTCCGAGTCGTGTTCCCGATCATCAGGGGCACAGGTTTTATCTTGTGGTAGTGGATGATTTCTCTCGTGTGTCATGGGTCTTTCTTTTGAAAAATAAATCTGAAGCAGGAAATGTGATCAAGAACTTGATTAATGAAGTACTCAATGTCTTTTCTGCAAATGTCAAATATGTTCGGACAGATAATGCCCTTGAATTTTGTACACGCTCACTTTCACAATTTCTTTCATCAAAGGGTATTATTCACCAAACCACTTGTGCATATACCTCACAACAAAATGGTGTCACGGAAAGAAAGCATCGCCATCTCTTAGATATTACTCGTACACTGTTGATTCAGAGTTGTGCCCCCATTTCTTTCTGGGGCGATGCTGTTCTTACTGCTTGTTATCTGGTCGACAGAATGCCATCCTCAGTCCTTGGTGAAAAGATACCTATGTCCATTATTTTTCTAGATAAGGAGTTATTTTCACTAACTCCACGTGTCTTTGGTACTGTGGCTTTCGTGCATCGTCTATCTCCTGGACTTGACAAACTCTCTCCTAGAGCAGTCAAGTGCGTCTTTGTTGGTTATTCCAGAACTCAGAAGGGCTATCGATGTTATGATCCTGCAACTAAGAGGTACTTCGTGAGTGCCGATGTCACTTTCTTTGAGTCTGTCATGTATTTCTCTCCTGCAGGTGACAGAATGGTACCATCCACTACCACTGATGATATCTATGTTCCTCCACCACCTACATTGAGTACACCTGAGTCCACGTCAGCACCCGAGTCGTCCCCTGGGTCTGTCTCCATGCCAGCACCACCTCCACCACCTCCACCCATTCCACGGCCTGTCATATCACCATTATCTATGTTCTATACAAGCCGGTCAGGTCCTGCTCAGACTACGCAGCAGCCGATCATCACGCCTCAGAGATGGCATTACTACTGACGGGTCAGATTTGGTACATGTGCAGGATCCTTCAGTACAGGCAGACACTAGCCCATCCAGTACAGTAGATGATGATCTTGATGTTCCGATTGCTATTCGGAAGCAGAAGAGGCAATGTGCCTCGTATCCATTCGCGTCACAGGTTTCTCTTCACCGTCTCACTGGGGATTTTCAGAGATTTGCCACAGCCTTGTCTTCCGTGGATATACCACGGACATACCAGGAAGCCTTACAGAATGAATGCTGGAGATTAGCAATGGAGGACGAAATGAGGGCCCTACAGTCTCGTGGCACTTGGTCTTTGGTCCCTGCACCTTCTGATGCATCCATTGTGACCTGTAAATGGGTCTTCACAGTCAAATATCATGCAGATGGCACGTTGGATAGATACAAAGCACGCTTGGTTGCCCGTGGGTTTACACAAACCTACGGTGTGGATTACATGGATACTTTCTCTCCAGTGGCGAGACACTCTACACTTCGTATTCTATTATCTGTTGCTGTGGTCCGTGATTGGAGCATATCTCAACTGGATGTGAAGAATGCCTTTCTGTACGGTGACCTACAAGAGGAAGTCTACATGCAGCAGCCACCTGGGTTTACTGCTGAGGGGGAGAAGCACATGGTCTGTAGACTTCACAAGGCGATATATGGTCTCAAACAGAGTCCCAGAGTATGGTTCCATAAGTTGTCCAACATGATTGAGCAACAGGGATTCACAAGGTCAAATGCAGATCATTCATTGTTTGTCCAAAAGTCATCAGCAGGTACGGTTGTCATTATGGTCTATGTGGATGATATTCTTGTTACAGGAGACGATGCTCAGGGCATAAAGAAGGCGAAGGCATTCCTAGGCAGTCAGTTTGTTACAAAGGACCTTGGAACCCTAAGATATTTTCTGGGGTTGGAATTTGCAAGGAATGCACAAGGCTTGGTGATGACACAACGGAAGTATATTACAGACTTCCTGATGGAGACTGGCATGGATGGGTGCAAACCATCAAGTATTCCCATGGACCCCAGCATGAAGCTGTACGATGGTGATACAGATGAAGTGGACAAGAGGAGATATAGAGAAATGGTGGGAAAACTCCTCTACATTACCATTACTCGTCCAGACATTGCATTTGCAGTTAGCAGGGTGAGTCAATTTATGGAGCAGCCAAGACAGGTTCACATGGATGCTATACACATGATACTGAGATATCTGAAGTCTTCTCCAGGGTCAGGGCTACTATTCAGGAAGAGCACAGACTTATCTGTCTCAGCATGTGCAGATGCAGATTATGCAGGATGCCCTAAGGACCGAAAATCAACCTCAGGGTTTGCAGTGTTTGTTGGAGGCTCTTTGGTTTCTTGGAAAAGCAAGAAACAAACTGTTGTGGCAAGGTCTAATGCCGAATCCGAATATAGGGCCGTGGCTCAAGCCAGCACGGAAATGATGTGGGTTCGTTCTGTACTAGAAGATCTACATGTAGCTGTGCCACTGCCTATGAAGCTTCAGTGTGACAATCAGACAGCATTGTTTATTGCCAACAATCCAGCTTTCCATGAAAGGACCAAGCATATTGAAGTTGACTGCCATTACACGAGGGACTTGATCCAGAGAGGATTGATATCTACTGCACATGTGAGCTCGGGAGATCAGACGGCAGACATATTCACCAAGCCACTGCTCAGAGGACCGTTTCAGAGATGTTCATCCAAGCTGAGCATGATAAATATCTATGCTCCACCTTGAGGGGGAGTGTAGAGATAGTTCGTAGTTTCATTATCTCTTTATGTAGTTTATCGTTATTTCTTTATCTTATATAGACCTCTCTGTAATTTACCCTTTAGGTCTCTCCCTATATAAGAGAGCCTAGGGTTTTCTGAATCATAATGAAGACTATTTTCCAACAAAAACCATAGCCCAAATATATAGTGGCCTTTTCAGTTCATACTAATGTGATGAATATTAATATAAGTAGATAAAATGAGGTTTTTTTACACAATTCTGCTTCGTGAGTTAGCGATCTAGGGAATCGAACCCGTTTAGGATGTGCAGAAGCTTTCTGAGGGGATGGGAAGAACTATATAGCCAACTTGAGTCTTTCCCTGCGTCAGTAAATAGACAGTTGAGGAAACACACGAACCCACCTCCCACATGATGCAGCCCCATTATTTCACCGCCTCCACAAAGACAGTATATGTACCATTATTCTTCTACCTCAATCACCTCAATTTCACCTGCCTTGGGATTTACAAGAGTAAAGATTGGTGACCAAGCACAAACTATTCTCACTTTATCAACCTTCAAGCTTATACACCCTCTCATTTTCCTAGCAGATGTTCCAACCTCCACGGAATAAGCTAGCCAATATCCTAAGTGCAATGCATGATTGCAACAACACACAACTGCTAAACCAACCCAAAAGGCCATATCCTGGAAGGAAACACTACCACATGCGATGGAGTCCTTAACACCAACATAATTTAACATAACCAAAAGGACGGAGGTAAATTCGACACCACCCAAGGTGCTCCCACAACCGCAATCTCCATGAATTCCAAAGCGATCCTCAAAATGCCCAGTCCCCCAACCTTGTGCTCGAGCACGATGGATAACACTCTGCATGGAATCTGTTAAGATATTAATGTTATTTTGTCTTTTCTTTATATTGTTTATTTCCATTGTCCTGATTATGTAATTTACCCTTAGAGCTTTTCTCCTATATAAGAGAGCTCTAGGGTTATATGGAATATATCTTTCTTTTCCCTCCCAACATGGTATTAGAGCGACGGTCCTAGACTGGAGCATGTGCCCTATAATACCGCCCCCACCAAAACCCTAACTATCCTCAGGCTCGTCACCGCCGCCCAGCCCCCTGCGGGCGCCGCCTCCCAGCTCCCTGTAGGCGCCGCTGTTGCCCAGCCACGCGTTCACATGTATCCTCGTGATCACGTGTCCGCTCGTGATCACGCCGTCAGCCCCCTAGGGCTTTACGTGTGTTCACGCGCCATCGCCCAGCCCGGCGGTTGCCTCTTCCGGCGCATCTAGTTGTCGTCGAGCGGCCTACCTCATCTTCACTCGTGGTTGCCTTCCTGCGGATTCCTTTTTTGGGTATCCAGGGTGTCACATGAAGCCCTAGCAACATCCTAGCTACCTAAAGGACTCTTCAAAGAATGGAAGAGGTTGTGGTATGAGTCTACACTCACAATCATCTTCTTGTATGTCAGTGTAGACGCCAGTATCTCTTGTTTCTAGCCAGTCGTGAAGATAGTTGTCATCATGTCCGACAACAAAGTGGAAGTTCTATCCCTGGGTACCTTCAAAGGTCCGGCACCCATTGTCAAAATGGATGGAACCAACTATGAACTGTGGGCCATGCAGTTCATGAGTTTGATGCGGTATAATGACAAGAAGCACATCCTCACGGCAGAGGAGCCACGTAACAAGACTGGGACGAATGCCTCATAGGAGGCGGATGATGTGTATGCTCGCATATGGCTATCTGGGACTGTATCCACAGAGATAGTGTTGGGAAAAAATGAATGAGATGATCTATTCCATAAGCCCTAGGCTCTCTTATATAGGAGAGTAGCCTATGGGTAAATTACATAAAGAAGACAACTGAAAAATAAAATAACAAAGAGGTACAGGCATTCTATATGCGTCAACACTCCCCCTCAAGATGGAGCATAGATATCAATCATGCTCAGCTTGGACGCACACTTCTGGAATGGGCCTCGAAGTAATGCCTTGGTGAAAATATCAGCAGTCTGATTCTCTGATGTGACGTGAGATGTAGCAATGAACCCCTTCTGAACCATGTCACGTATGTAGTGACAGTCAACCTCAATGTGCTTGGTCCTCTCATGAAAGGCTGGGTTGTTTGCAATGAATAAGGCGGCCTGATTGTCACATTCCAACATCATAGGAAGAGGTATATCAAGACATAGATCTGCAAGTAAAGATTTCACCCACATCATTTCTGTGCTAGCCTGGGCCATAGCCCTGTATTCGGATTCAGCACTGGATCTAGCTACCACTGTCTGTTTCTTGCTTCTCCACGAAACTAGAGCATCTCCAACATAGACTGCAAATCCTGATGTGGACTTCCTGTCCTTGGGGCATCCTGCATAGTCTGCATCAGCACATGCCGTGATAGAGATCTCCTTTCCTTTCTTAAATAGCAAGCCTGCACCTGGAGATGATTTTAAATATCTCAGAATCATGTGTATTGCATCCATATGGGCCTGACGGGGTTTCTCCATGAACTGGCTCACACGACTCACTGCAAAGGATATATCAGGTCTAGTGATCGTGACATACAGTAGTTTGCCTACCAGTTCTCTGTACCTTCTCTTGTCCACCTCTTCTGTGTCATCATCATAGAGCTTCATGCTAGGATCCATTGGTGTCGTAGCAGGTCGACACCCTAGCATACCTGTCTCACTCAATAGATCTGTAACATACTTCCTCTGCGACATTACTAATCCATAAGGATTTCTAGCAAACTCCAGCCCCGGAAAATATCTAAGGACTCCCAAGTCCTTGGTGACAAACTCGGTCCCCAGCCTTTCCTTTGCCTACTTAATGCCCTGCTCATCATCACCTGTAATCAAGATATCATCAACATAAACCATGATTACAATGATACCTCTAGCCGTCTTCTGTACAAACAAGGAATGATCAGCATTGGAGCGTTTATATCCTTGTTTCTCAAAAAGATCTGAAAGCTTCTGAAACCATGCTCTGGGACTCTGCTTAAAGCCATAGATGGCCTTATGTAATCTGCAAACCTTGGAACACTCCCCCTCAACAGCAAAACCAGGTGGTTGTTGCATATAGACTTCCTCCTGCAAGTCGCCATACAGAAATGCATTCTTCACGTCCAGTTGATAAAGCGGCCAGTCTCTAGCAACTGCGACTGATAACAGGATCCGCAGAGTGGAATGACGCGCCACAGGGGAGAATGTGTCAAGGTAATCTACCCCATATGTCTGTGTGAATTCACGTGCAACAAGGCGTGCCTTGTACCTGTCAATGGAACCATCTGCATTGTGCTTCACTGTAAACACCCATTTGCAACTCACCGGGCTGACATCTGGAGGTATAGGAACCAAGCTCCAGGTTCCTCTGGATTGAAGTGCCGCCATTTCTTCTTCCATTGCTAGCCGCTATCTAGCATCCTGCAAAGCATCATGATGATTTCGTGGAATGTCTGTAGCTGAAAGTGCCAATGCAAACGTCCTGAAGTCTCCAGATAGCCTCTCAAAAGACACGGCTGCTGATAATGGATATTTGGCACAGCTTCTCTTCGGCTTCCGTAGAGCAATTGGAACATCCAAATCATCTGTATTCTCACCATGCTCCTGCAATACATCCTGCTGAGAAATGTCGTCAGATCCATCAACATTAATATTTTCATTACATACCATAGGCGAGCTAGTTGACGGGTCAGGACCATGAGCTGGAGGAGGCCTGCGGGTGTAATGGAATGGTAGTGGAGATACTAGCGGTGGCGGTGGTGGTGGCGGTGGCGGTGGTGGTGGTGGTGTTTGTGGCGATGGTGGTGGTGGTACCATTAGTATGGCATCAGGAGGTATAGGTGGTAGCTGCATGTCTCCAGATGCTGAAAATACATAACAGATTCAAAAAATGTAACATCTGCACTGATCATATACCGCCGACGCACTGGATCAAAACACTTGTACCCCTTTTGAGTTCTGGAGTACCCCACAAAGACACACTTGACAGCCCTAGGAGAGAGCTTGTCAGTACCAGGCGACAACTGATGGACGAATGCGACTGACCCAAACACACGAGGAGTAAGAGCGAACAAATCCTTGTCTGGATAAATGAGTGAAAAAGGAATCTGTTCATTCAAGACAGACGAGGGCATACGGTTGATTAGGTAACATGCAGTAAGAACTGCATCACCCCAGTAGGAGTAGGGAGCATGACTTTGTATAAGAAGAGATCTTGTGACATCAAGAAGGTGACGGTGTTTTCTTTCAGCAATCCCATTCTGTTGAGACGTATGAGCACAAGAGGTTTGGTGAATAATCCCTTTTGAGGAGTAGTAATTGGCCAAAGTGTGGGTGCATAACTCTAAAGCATTATCACTTCTCACAAGTTTGACAGATGTGGAGAAAACATTCTGAATTTCATTTAGAAAATGGATAATAATATTTCCTGCTTCAGATTTATTTTTCATAAGAAACACCCATGACACTCTCGAGAAATCATCCACAAATATAATATAAAACCTGTGTCCCTGATGATCGGGAACACGACTCGAACCCCAGACATCTATATGAAACAACTCAAATTTGGAGTTACTACTCCGACCTGGACGACTGGGAAAGGACGACCTGTGATGCTTTCCCAACTGACATGCCTCACACTGGATAGGTGTGTGAGAGAGACCATAGGGTAGAACTCGACGCAACTTCTGAAGCGGTAAATGACCAAAACGCAGATGCCACAGTAGAGGAGATACTTGTCCAGCAGGAGAGGATGTGGTTCCGACAAATGGGGTCTGGTTCAGACGGTAAAGGCCTCCTTGCTCATAGCCATGACCAATCACGTTGCCCGTACGGATGTCCTGAAAAATTAAAGAAGATGGATCAAAAATAGCTCGACAATGGAGATCCTTCGTAATCTGACTAATTGACAACAGATTCATAGAAAAATGCGGTGCATGTAGGACATTCTTAAGTTGCATAGAAGATGTCAATCTAATCTCCCCCTGACTAGTGATAGGGGAATGCGTGCCATTAGCAATCACTATTGTCCGTCCTGGAGGGATCTGAGTGTATCCTGTAAGTAGACTCTGGTCGCCACATAGATGATGTGTAGCGCCCGAGTCCATGATCCATGGCAGTGTATCAGATCTACTACTGTGGAGTGCAAGTGTACTACCTGAAGTACTAGTAGATGCAGAGGCAGAAGCAGCAGCATCAGTATGACTCTATGTAGTCGGTGCTGGACCAGATGGTGGGATGATGCCCCTGAGGCGGGCAACTAGATCATCAAATCGTTGATCCAAGGTAGCAGCAGATGGGGGCTCTATCTGCTCAGCGGCTCGTGCAGATGCAGGGAATCCGTGCTTCGAATAGCATGTGTCTTCATTATGTCCGACTCGGTGACAATATGTGCATGTTGGCCTAGTGCGGCCACCCCTTCCACGAGGTCCACGTCCACGGCCCTGGTGATGAAAACCGCGACCTCTGGTTGTTGCCATGGCTCAAGAATTCTGACTTGCAGCAGTTGAGGGAACTGTAATCCGACTCAGTCTATGGAAGGCTTCCTCCATTGGCGGAATTGTAGAGTCGGCCAAAATCTGCGATCGTGCTGCCTCGTATTCAGGATCAAGTGCAGCTAGGAACACGCCCACCATAGTAGCGTTCCTGTATGTCTTCTGCTGCTCTGGCGTGGCTGTCAAGGGCATGAAGCTATATAGATTCTCAAACATCCCTCTCAGTGATGTATAGAGAGAATGTAGGGGGCGACCATTCTGCTTGATGGTGAAGATATCATGCTGGAGTTGCAGAATCTTAGTTTCGTTCTTCGCCTGGGAATATGTGGCCGCCAGAATGTCCCACATATCCTTCGCTGTGGGTTGATGGAGGATATCATTGGCAATCTCAATTGCCAACGTGCCAGATAGCCAGACTTTGGCGTATGCATCATCAGCCTCCCAGGAGGCGTAGGTTCCAGTCTTCTCAGCAGGCTCTGGTTCGGTAAGAATGTGCTTCTTACCCGTAGACTTCATCATGCTCATGAACTGCATTGCCCACAGTTCATAGTTGGTACCGTCCATCTTGACAATAGGCGCTGGACCACGGAATGCGCCAATAGATGGGATATATGCCTTGTTCTCTGACATATTGAGAAATAAAGACTGGAACGATTGACAAACAGTATGTTTTGTCTACAATACCATAGATGGGGGTAGTTGCATGTGTAGACTTCAAGCAACTATCCCCATGAAGATGGTTGTGCTAAGACCTACACGCACGCAGGAGTTACGCGCAGGCCGCACAGGAGATGCACGCACTGGTGTTACCGCGCGCGCACAGGGAGTGCGCAGGAGGGCACAGGTGACGCACTGGAGCGCACGGCTGATGCGCTAGGTCTGCTGCGCAGGAGATGCACAGCGCACAGGAGATGGTGCGCAGGGGATGCACAACGCGCAGTGGATGCTCAGCGCGCAGGGGCTGCGCACAGCGCGCAGGGGATGCGCACAGTGCGCAAGGGCTGCAGAGCGCGCAGGGGCTGCGCAGGGGATGCGCAGGGGATGCGCACAGGCGCGTACGGTGGAGGCGCGCAGTATGCGTGTGCGCAGGCGTAGGCGCACGGTGGCGCAACTGACCGGAGAGGCGGCGCCGATCTTGCGAGAGGAAGAAGAAGAAGGGGGGGATGCGGGTGTGGGATTAGGGTTAGGGTTTCGAGAACTCCGGTCTAGGACCGTCGCTCTGATACCATGTTGGGAAAAAATGAATGAGATGATCTATTCCATAAGCCCTAGGCTCTCTTATATAGGAGAGTAGCCTATGGGTAAATTACATAAAGAAGACAACTGAAAAATAAAATAACAAAGAGGTACAGGCATTCTATATGCGTCAACAGATAGCTAATGATATTTTGAGCCAGCCTACTGCAAAGGCTATGTGGGATATTCTTGTCGCGACATACTCTCCGGCACAGAATGAGTCGAAGATACTACAGCTCCAGCACGATATCTTCACATCGAAGCAGAATGGTCGCTCTCTTCACGCCCTCTATACTTCTTTAAGGGGTATGTTTGAGAAGCTGCATGGCTACAAACCCTTGACTGCTACACCAGAGCAGCTCAAGGCATACAGACTCTGTGAAGACTGGAGTGTTTCTAGCAGCCCTGGATCCAGAGTATGATGCAGCCCGTGCCCAGATCCTCACTGATGCTATTATACCTCCAGTGGAGGAGGCGTATCATAGACTAAGTAGACTATCTATATCTTCCGGTAGTCCTCTTCAGCCCCAGACTTCTTCAGCTATGGCGGCATCACGTGGTAGAGGCAGTCATATACCATATCATGGCAGGGGGAATTCCAATCGCGGCAGAGGAGGGGGAGTTCGACCTCGTCAGTCGTGCACCTACTGCCACAGGACATGCCATTTTGAGGAAACCTACTATTCTAAGCATGGGTTTCCTGTGTCGGCCAGAGTTGCAGAGCAGACACAACAGGCTGGGACTCCATCACTTGCATCTGATCAGAGATTTGACGAGCTTGTAGCACGACTGAGAGAGATCATGCCTGGCACATCTGGATCTACTAGTTCTCCTTCAGGATCCTCAGAGGTTGTTGCCTCAGCATCTGCGTCTACATCAGATATAGACTATGCTTTTACTAGTTGCTACAGTGCAGACTTATCAGAATGGATCATGGATTTCGATGCATCCCATCATCTCTATGGTGACAGAGGTCAGTTTAGTGTTTTTTGTCCTGGTCAGCATGGACGATCAGTTGTGATAGCAGATGGTACACATTCTCCCATCACTGGTCAGGGAGAGGTGCAGCTGACTTCTACATTGAGGCTTCCTAATGTTCTCTATGCCCCTGAATTTTCTATGAATTTATTATCAATTAGTCAAATCACCAGAGATTTAAATTGGCGTGCCATATTTGATCCATCTGCTCTTGTGTTTCAGGACATACTTACGGGCAGAGTGATTGGAACTGGCCATGAGCAAGGGGGCCTTTACAAACTTGTGCAGTCTTCGTACGCTGGCGCCTCTTCATGTCTACGCACTGGATATGTTTCTCCGTACATGTGGCATCTGCGATTTGGTTATCTTCCTCTGCAAAAGCTGGTCCATGTTCTTCCACGGATTTCTCCTCGTTCCACTTTCCAGTGTGAGGCCTGCCAGCTTGGGAAGCATCATCGGTCTTCTTTCCAGAGTCGTCAGGGTCCAAGTAGTCATAGTTTGTTTGAGTTGCTCCATTTTGATATTTGGGGTCCTAGTCGTGTCCCCGATCATCAGGGATATCTTGTTGCAGTTAATGAGTTTTCTAGGTTGTCTTGTGTTTCCTTCTTAAAACAAGTCCGATGCCGGTCATGTTATTCAGTCTTTTCTTAATGTAATAAAGAACATTTTTTTCTGCCAGAGTCAAGTACATACGTTTTGTCTTGTCAACCATAGACATGTGCAGAGAATTGTTGTAGCAGAAATGAAAATGCTAAGGTGGATATGTGGACACACACGTAAAGACCGGATTGGGAATGATGTAATCAGAAAGAAAGTTGGTGTAGCTCAGATCGAGAATAAGACGCGAGAAAACCGCTTAAGATTGTTTGGTTATTTGCAAAGAAGATCAACAGATGCACCAGTTAGGAGATGCGAGTGTCGGGATGTTGAGCTGGCTAAGAGAGGGCGGGGACGGCCCAAAAAGTTTTGGAAAAAGACTATACGAAGGGATCTTAGTTTTTTGGATATAAGCCCGGGATTGACCCAAGATAGATCTGAATGGAGGCGAAGAATCCATGTAGCCGACCCTACTTAATTGTGGGAAAAGGCTTTGTTGTTATTATTGTTGTAGAGTCAAGTACATACGTTCTGATAGACTGATAATGCTCTAGAATTTTGCAGTGCTCAACTTTCTCAATTTCTTAAGTCTCATGGTATTGTGCATCAGACATCTTATGCATATACCTCCTAACAGAATAGGGTGACTGAAAGGAAATACCGTCGTCTCTTGGATGTACCAGAACCCTCTTGATTCAGAGTCGTGCTCCTCATTCCTATTAGGGAGATACGGTTCTAACTGCTTGGTGAATTGTATGCCTTCTTCGGTGTTAGGGGAGAAGATCCCGTTCTTGATTGCGTTTCCCGAGACGGATCTTTTCTCACTTATGCCTCGTGTCTTTGGGTCGGTTGCATTTGTTCATCAACTCTCTCCTGGTCTTGACAAGCTCTCTCCCAGAGCTGTCAAACGTGTGTTTGTTGGATATTTCAAAACCCAAAAGGGATATCGTTGTTTTGATCCTGTTCGACGAAGGTACTATGTTAGTGCTGATGTCACCTTCTTTAAGTCCATTATGTATTTTTCTCCCACAGGTGAAAGGCTTACTCCTTCAGAGGATGGAAAGAGATCTATATGCCTCCTCCCCCGCCATTACCATATTCTATTCTATTACCACCACCTCCACCACCACCGCTACCATCACCACCACCTTCACCACCGCCTCCTCGTTTCTTTCCGCGGGTCTATCAACGAAGGCCCCGTGCTTATGTAACTCCTCCATCATCCAGCACACCGAAGGTATGTACTGAGCATTTGAGTTCCTCTAATGACACGAGTGATTTGCATGTACAAACTGAGGTACAGGGTACAGATACTATCTCTACTACTCCTACTGAGGATATGGATATGCCTATTGCACTTCAGCGGCAGAAACGAGCATGCACTATGCACCCTATGGGTTCTCATGTCTCCTTGGAGCGTCTTTCCAAGGATTTTCAGCACTTTGTTGTGGGGTTGTATGCTATAGCGGTACCACGGTCATATCAGGAGGCAATGCAGAGCAGTCAGTGGCGTTTGGCTATGGAAGAGGAGATGGCGGCTTTACAGTCACGAGGTACGTGGAGTGTTGTCCATGCTCCACCATGTGCGTCTGTTGTTGGAAGCAAGTGGGTATTTACTGTGAAGCATCGGGTCGATGGTACAGTAGACAGATACAAGGCCAGGTTGGTTGCTCGTAGATTCACCCAGACTTATGGGGCGGACTATCAGGACACTTCTTCTCCTGTAGCGCGTCACTCTACCTTGAGGATTCTTATTGCGGTTGACGTGGTACGTGATTGGCCCCTTTTCCAATTGGATGTAAAGAATGCTTTCTTGTATGGTGATTTGCAGGAAGAGGTTTACATGCAGCATCCACCTAGGTTTGTTGCTGAGGGGGAGTCCAGTATGGTGTGTCGTCTTCATAAGGCTATATACGGCCTTAAGCAGAGTCCGAGGGCTTGGTTTCAGAAGCTTTCAGAATTGATTGAACAGGAGGGGTTTGTCAGATCTACTGCAAATCATACTCTCTTTGTAAAGAGACACCAGAGAGGTATTGTAGTCATCTTGGTTTATGTTGATGACATTGTTATCACTGGCAGCGATGAACAGGGCATTCAAGCAGCTAAGGATTTCCTTGGACAACAGTTTGTTACCAAGGACCTTGGTACGCTTTGTTGCTTCCTTGGACTGGAATTTGCACGAAATCAGCAGGGCATGGTTATGACACAAAGGAAATATGTTACTGATCTTCTATCTGAGACAGGCATGACAGGATGTAGACCAGCTACTACCCCGATGGATACTAATGCGAAGCTCCATGATGACAGATCTAAGGAGGTGGACAAGAGACGATACAGAGAGATGGTAGGGAAATTATTGTATGTTACTATTACCAGGCATGATATATCATTTGCTGTAAGTAGAGTAAGTCGGTTCATGGAGCAACCCAGGCAGGCGCACATGGATGCAATATTCATGATCCTGAGATATCTGAAGTCATCTTCAAGTGCAGGTCTTCTGTTTAGAAGAGATACGTCTCTCTCAGTTACAGGGTGTGCATGTGCAGATTATGTTGAGTGCCTGAATGACAGAAAGTCTATATCAGGCTTCATTGTGTTTGTCGGTAAGAAACAATCTGTTGTTGCTCGATCCAGTGCAGAATCAGAATATAGGGCAATGGCCCAAGGTAGTACTGAGATGATGTGGATCAAATCTGTCTTGACCGATTTAACGATTGAAGTACATCTTCCTATGCATCTTAAATGCGATAATCATGCGGCTTTGTTTATAGCTAACAATCCAACATTCCATGAAAGGACAAAGCATATTGAGGTGGACCGTCACTATACTCGTGATTTGATCCAAAAGAGGCTTATTTCAACATCTTATGTAGCATCAGGAGATCAGATTACAGACATGTTTACTAAGGCACTGGCTAGAGGTCATTTTCATCATTCTTATTCCAAGCTGAGGATGATAGATATATATGCTCCAGCTTGAGGAGGAGTGTTAAGATATTAATGTTATTTTGTCTTTTCTTTATATTGTTTATTTCCATTGTTCTGTTTATATAATTTACCCTTAGAGCTTTTCTCCTATATAAGAAAGCTCTAGGGTTAGATGGAATATATCTTTCTTTTCCCTCTCAACAGAATCCAACATGTGAAGGGTGCAAAATTGAGCCACATGCCTCGCTCATCTTCACCTCACCGATCAGGTTATTATAAAGACCCAACTCATATACCACAACACCACTGTGTTTTAGATAGAAATTGAGGGCACCAGCAAGAAAATTCAAAGCACCAAAACTTCACTTAATTTAGACATATCACCATTTATAACACCTCCGAGTCCAAGATGACCACGTGGGATGGTGTGGTCCCACATTGTAGGAGCACTGACACATCCTTCTTTTGAAATTGCTACAGAGAATGAGAGAGATCTAACCTGAATTGCAACTGAGGATGGAACCAGGGCTCTACCCGAACTCCACCTCCAAGACCAATACCGGCAGTGTAAGTAATTCGAGGATCGGCAAGATGATCACAAGAAGATTCCTATCTGCAAACTAAAATTTCTAAGGTTGTGTTTGAATAAAGGAGTAAACCAGCCGAACGGTAACTTTTTTGGAGGGTAAGATGGTAGGTAAGTTGATTGTTTATTTTGTTGTTTGGATGGTGGGGCAGTTGTTGGGAGCGGTAGATGATGTGACTTTTATTGGAGTTTGGAACATTGATCAGTTGTTGACTATTTTGTAATTTTTATGTTAGGATGTGAGAGTATAATTTTTTTATTTAGATAGAAGTAGAAAGAGGATGTTAATGGAGATTTGATTGACTAAAGAGGGAGAGAAAGGAGGTATTAATGAGGATTTAATTAGAAAAGAGAGAAAAAGAGATATTAATGGAGATTTGGTTGAAAGAAGAGCGAGAGAGTTGGCGAGGCCCACGAAGGAGTAAAGGATTTGGGGAGGGTAACCTAGTGTGTAACCTGGTAGAAACCTGGTAGGTAACCTTTTTTTGAAAGAGTAACCCTCCAAGTGAATGCGGCCTAAGGGAAACCTCATCGGGCAGGCATTAGGGTCCCCAATATCCAAAGTCATCAAACCAACCCCTCAAAATAGCAACACATGAATTCTCAATCTTCTCTATTGAAGGATGATGTTGTTAATTTGTTATATAACCTTGTAGTTAGATAACAACACGTGGGCGGCGGTGCCATGGCTACGCTCGGTGGACAGTACGTCGTACTGGAGCTCAGTTAAGGCGGCTTGTGGAAGTTCTCAGGAGGACATGGCTGGTCCTTTTGCCATTTTTGGGGTCATTTGGTGTGCTAGAAATGAGAAAATCTTTTAGGGATGTCCGTTTATCTGTGAGAGGGTGTTGGGACACTACACGACACTGATGTCATTATGGTTTAGTATGTAGTTTCTTTTTCGAGGGCTTTCTAGTTATATATATTTGTAATCGTGTGTTAAAGGAATAAATTTGAGGTGAGCTCCATTCTTAGGGCTACACCCTCTTTCTCCTCAAAAAAACCTTGTAGTTATTCAGACAAGTTGCTTGACACTCTAGTAAGTAATTCCCTCATAATGCAACAATTGTGGAGAGCCCACTCACATCCCCAGAAAAGTCCCTCCCCACCTATACTAATCATATGCATATCGAAGCCTCCACTTCCTCCTTAGGTCAACCCATTTTTCGGCCATCCTAAAGTAGCCCCCTTCTCAACCATTACTTCCACCTTTCCCAATGCCCCTTCCCCAGAAGCCTCTGCCACCTCCTCCCTACAAGCCCCTACTGCACATAACTCCATCATCAGTATTTACCCCTCTAGCAATGGAAGCAAACTATTAGGTCACCTAAGCAAAATGGCCAAAGGCGTTGCACCTGAGGCATTCACCACTGCCCGTGACCATCAACCCCCAAACGTTGCCATGACATGCCCACGGGTTGTCATCCCTACCTTCTCACCATCTCCTAACATCCTCTATCATATTGGTGGCCTTTGCCCCCCTCTTCCCACCCCATCCCTTCCCCTTCATTTCATTTCTCTTTCTCGCACTCTGTCTCTGAATTCATTACAGTACTATATCTCATGATTCCTATTTAAATTTAATCAGTAGGCCACCAATGATTATCGTTTTATTACCTTGCAAAAGCCTGAGGTCATGTACTCCACATCCTATATCTCACCATAACTTTTCTTACTAAATTGAGCCCTACAATACTCATTTTCTCTTAAGATCTTTATATAGGTCCAAGACATGTCATGGACGACAAGACAGATGCTCTTGCTATTAAGGGACTTGGAATCTTGTGTGTCATCCTTCCAATGCTTTATAGTCAAGCATACTAGTAATATCATGGAAAAGGCTTGTTAAGCCATCGGAATGATATTCATCTCATTCTGTGGTACTTAAAGTGATCTACATGGAAAGGATTATATTTTATGAGCAATTGACATCTAATTGATCTCATCATATCTAGATTCTAACTATGTTAGCTCTGTTAAGGGAAGACAATTCAATAGTGATTATGCTACTTCTTTGGGTGTACCTTGGTTCCCTTCAAGAGATGTACATCTAAGCTGATCATGATGGATCTCTATGCCCTAGCTTCTTCTAGCGAGCAGACTGTCGGCATCATCACCAAGCCACATTCCCATGTTGCTCCAGCTGTAGGGGGAGTGCTGAGAGTTCTTTGTATTACATTTACTTTCTTCTATAATACGTTTTGTTTTGATTCTCTCGTGTGTTTGTTCTCTTCGATCGCCACTATGTAAGATACCACTGGGCATCTTTTCAAGTAGACAATGCAACCTATTTTTATGCAGTTGCTAGAGAGGGTAAGAGTACAAAAGGAGGTGCTTGAGAGAGTAAGAGCGCATTTATGCATCCTAACAAATGATACTGACATTTATGCCACTTTTTGTTCTCATCCAGTGACTGTTATTAATTATATAATAAAATAAAGTGTAATTATAAAGAAATTCTGCTCCAGGATTAGGGTAGTCATGAACCCCACCCCCCAAACCCCATCCTTGATCTCCGTCTTTGTTTATATGATGCACCAATACAAATTAATTCAACATGCAAAGGCACTCGAGATGTACACCATTCATTCGCGGAACGTGGTTATTGATCCCTTCCATTATTTATATATTGTGCAACTGAAAAATTAAGAAAACTTTTATTCATTTGGTTTCCAGTCTTATGCACTGGAATATCGATGATACAGTGACACTACCAATTACAGCAAGAAACAAACTTAGTGCATAATATTTGGACTAACAAGAGAAACTGATGCTATCAGTTTTACAAATACTAAACCCAGAAACGATAGCTATGACGAGAAAAAAATCTAAAAAAGATAAAATTTAGCAAGTTCATCAATTAAATAAAAGACAACCAAATTAAACAGACATAGGCAGGCATGTGATCTGAATTCAATGATAGCACTTAAACACCTGCAAATAAAATATACAACCAGAACACCTACTCTGATGAGGTAAAAGAAAAGATAAACATATAATCAGCACTTCTTACAGACACAGTACAGAAATTCAAAGAGGCAACTTATTCCGTTAATGAATAAGAGAAAAAAATATACCTGAAACAAATGGTCGGCCACATAAATGCCAAGGTTCAGAAGTATGATCCAGAAAACCCCATTTACCCTACTCTCCGGCTTCTTTCTAGGCCTTTCCAGCTCCAGTTCCGGCGTTATATCTAGACACAAGTTGACATGCCGGCATTTCAGCTACAACGAATTTTATAACAGCATAACACCAATATGAGTGCCTTATAAAAGCATGCAACATCAAAAACATTTGGTGTTAATTGGAGATGTTAAACTGCATGTTAGTTGGTTTACAACTCCAACAAATACACAAGAACACTAATGTGCATCCTTCTATGCACACAACATGAACAAGTCCTCCATGTTAGATGGAGAACACTTACTCTGCATCAACTTGACAATTGGTTTGTATGCAGAAACCTCTCGAATTCATAACCACCAAATATTCCGATCCCAATACTTATCCTATAGAGACAATGATTGTACCTAACACAGTTGTTTCCAATAACCCGAAATTACTTCCACTCGCCGTACCCCTCAACACAAACCAAGCAACTTATGCAACTTGTAATTAGTAATCACTAAAATGATTCAAATCACAATCCAATTTTGATTTAAAACGACCAAGAAGCGTTATTTTATCAGTCATCAACAACAAAAGGGAAAAGAAACCTACAGGGGCATATCTACGAACACCTGGGGCGCATTAATGAATGCAGGAAGGGGCCCAAAAGAAGCAACACAGGAAACACAGAAATCATCAAACCTGATCGACCCACTTTACATACGCACCCAAATCGAGCAACAGGCGTTCGCATCTGACAAAGACTGGTTCTTGGGTCTCTAATGGGCAAAGAATAACGACCAGTAATCGAAGTATCGGACTTTCGCCTTAAAACCGGTGATGGGCACACCCTAACGCCGAGAATGCAAGAAGCAAAGCTCGCAAATTGGTGAGGAGGTCGAGCTCTTGGTACTGGAAGCGTGAGGCTCTTCTGGGCTAATGCCATGGCGAGAGACAAGTGGAAAGACCGGGAAGCCTCGTCGATTACATATAAACCGTCAGTCGTTTCTGAACATTGGAATTAAATTGCGCCTATGCCCCTATTTTCCTGTAAATGCGCAACTCTGAGACCATTCTAATGGGTTTTCTAATACAACATGGGATGTAATTGGATACGAATATATCTTTTATCAATCTGCTGTTATATGTGTATCGGGTCTGCCCATTGGTCGGGCCGAACGAGTCGGGGTTAAAAAACTTCTATTCAAAGTCCGCCATGGATCGGTCCATGGCCCATTTTGTCATTTTTCCGTTGAATTTTTTAATGTCATTTATATTTTATATAATTAATATAAGTAGTCTACATGTTACTTGACATGTAAACTATTGAATTATATTTAAAACTAGTGTCACAAATGAAAATTTTAAAACGTATCATATTAATACATGTATTATTTGGCATATATTTATATTTTTTATCTTTTTGCGGGTCGAGCCGGCCCATGCTTGAATCTCCAAGCCCAAGCCCGACCCACGAGCACCCATTGGCCAGGTCTATATCTATTTAAATGAATATGACCTAATTGATTTTTGATGGATACAAATACAAATGAGAATGTATTTTTATTTTTTCGGATAGATATGATTATATATCACTTTCATTTTTTATGGATATGAATATGATTATATTTTTTTATCAATATAGTGTGTTTATGTATAAAGAATTTCAATTAATATATTATCATTTTAGAGTTATTTTTTAAATGTAAGAAGAAAAATCGCCTTCATACTATTAGATTATTTGCTATATAAGTATTTCAACTAACACATTGCTTTATTTTCTTTTTTATTATGTTGTACTAGTTATGCAACTGTGATTTAGTCCATCATTAATTTTAACTCTACAAAAATATTCCACGTGTATGATAATCTTTATTCATTTGTCAGATAGTTGTATCTGAATTATCTGTGCCTCATATGTATAAATTCCTTAGAGGATTGTAGAGCTTAACTAAGTAGAGTTTGCATATACAATTTGGGAGGGAGCTTTATTCTTTTGCGCTTTGCATATGTTTGCATCTTTCGTTTCAATTGCGTTGCTGATTTTCGTATCAATAACCTTCTCTAACCGCGATCAACACAATTAGGACATACTATGGTGGAGGCAGTCAGGCCCGATCGAAAGCTAAGTACATGTTTAAATAGCAAATTATGATGGTTAATATAGGTTGTATGCGAGCTTTTTTTATTAACTATGGAAGGGTAACACTAATCAAAAAGATGATGTCATACAAATGAGATGCACATGAAGATACATTTTGCATCAAATTTTGTAAGTTAAGAAATAGTCTAACCAATGAACATAGCGCAAACCCAATTTGAATTCGAGTCGACATGCATGGGGCCATGACTCGGTATAAGGTCTGAAAATGTCTGAATATTCTCGAGCCTTCTACTCAGTCCAATGCTCAACCATGATCACTTCTTATCTATGATAGTAATTTAAAGCCAAGAAAATATGGTAAATTAAAAAAAAGTTGTAACTATTCGTCCATTTCGAATTAGATGTCTCATTTTTCAAATTTAATAAAGAGATGTTTTATTTTTCAATGGAGTTGAACGCCAACATAAAAGAGTTGTGAAAGCTTACAAGGGACTTGTACTTGAGATCAAAAAAATCGACTCCTCTTTGTTACAATGTGAAAAATGTGATCCCTAACTGAGGATAACACTTAGCGTGAATCATTTTCCATATTTCGTTCAAGAAAATAACATTATCTTGAAAGTACTCGTATCAGATTTGTTTTACATACTATAGATGACAATATATTAACGGTGCTCACGAGATCGGTAATCGATCCATTATCATCGCACGTACATCCCATTATTAATTGGATTACGGATAGGGATGCAAACGGTCGGATACGGATACGGATATAGGTATTACCATATCCTTATCTGTTTTCTAATACGAATACGGATGCGGATACAGATATTGACGGATATTAAAACTATCTTACCATATCCTTAAAAAATGGATATGGATATAAAACGGATACTGATCGTACACGAGTAATGTTAGAAATACTATAGAGAATTGACTTAAATATATAAGAATTGGATGGAAAATACATGATATTAATTTACCAAGTGTGTTTCTATCATAAAATTATATAAATATGGTAAAAGGAGGTAGAGAATTATGTTGTATATGATTAAAAATAAATATACGACTATATTTATATATAAAAACGGATATACGGATACGGATATTTGCGGATATCAAAACGATATCAATATCCGTATCCATTTTAAAACGTATACGGATGTCAAAATCTGTATAAAATTGATACGGTGACGGATCGAATATGGATATATCCTTATCCGTTTGCATCCCTAATTTACGGATCATTCCAACACGTTCAACGGATGCACGTTTTATTTCAATGGGTAAGATATTTACTTCTATACACGTTTTATTTCAATGGGTAAGATATTTACTTCTATTAGAAGGAAACTAATTATATTTTAGGACAATGACAGGCAAAAGCGTAAATATCCGCTATATTATAATTATCAATTTTTTATTAGCAATATGTTTTATCCACTCTATTAATTTTTTCATCTTACATTGTCATCACAGGAACACAGGCGCGTTATTTGCAAGTTGATCTAATATATAAGGTAAATTAAAAAAAACTAAAAAAAGAACCACCATTTACAAACCTAATTGAAACGAAGAAGTAATGAATATTCTTTTGCTTTGAATAGTATTTGACAAAAAGGGAATTCTCTTTTTGAAAATACCACGTCGAAATAATCGGACCAGATATCTATTAATCACGAGAAAATATTCCATAATAATTGGGACTTAGCAACGAATATAAGCGCATTAAATTTTAAAAATAGAATTGGTGGGGTGCCCCAGAACTCTGCAGCAGTGCAACGCAGAGACGACGCGCGAAGGCCCCAATGGCAAGCCACTGTAGTAGGCTACTCCCCCTCAAAAAATTAATTTAATATCATGTGAGCCGATGGCCCACGTATCAGATATTAAACTGATAAGAACAGATACTACACTTGATCTTAGCCAAAAGGCCGAGAAAGGTATGATTCAAAACGTAGCCCACGGTCTCCTTATATAGCCGTTCGTTCCCCCTCTAATGTCAAGTGCCAGCGATGTGGTGCTAAACGAAGGACTGTGAACTCAACGTCACTACGGAATTCAAATGAGAACTTCCACTGTTAATGCTAAATATACTTCCCTCTAATCGAAAGCTCGTTGGTGAAATTGGGCAATTTATACATTACAGCGGTACAAGAAAACGTGCTTTTAAATTTTAGTCCTAATTTTCGACTGTCTCTCAATAATTGATTACATACTCTTACTAGTAGAGATGGAATGCCAACCAACACAAGTAACAATCCATTTAATAGATCCAAGAATGCATAAGTTGTAAGAGAAGCTCACTAATTGTTTAGGACGTCCATAAACAAATTGAGTAATAAATACCCATTTTTCTTTAGATCCAAATTCTGGTGAGTATCCTTACAACGTATGCGACTAGTCCTCGACATGTTTCTTAGTCTGACTTCTATCAGTACATGTGTTTTACCATTTTAGAGATGGAGAAGACATGAGAACAAGAAATCTATGTTTCCTCTTATACGGGAGAGATTAGAACCAATAGACTTCGATACGATTCATGCTCCTGTTAATAGTATAAGGGGTAAAGAAGGAAGAGAACAAGATGAACGATCTTGCTATGTTTAGCTCAATCACTTATTCTGATAGAAGATCTTGATGAAGTCTGTGGATCCATGTTCCTCTTAATAGTATAGGGGGTAAAGAAGGAAGAGAACAAGATGAACAATCTTTGATATGTTTTGGTTAATCAATGACTCTAAAAGAGGATTTTGATGAAGTCTACAACGAAGATAGTGAAAATCGACGAAGTGGTCGATCATACATACATCATTCAAGTGCTCATATTCCATGATTTCCACAATTAGTTTTCCCAGTTTGTTTGCGCTAATGATATTGGACGATTGAACTAATCTTGGATCCTAGCTTTCCAATTATGGAATTTAGGAGACTATGTCTTCTTTACTGAGGTGGGTGATCCTCTTAACATGTTTGGATGGTCTTCTTAAGGGACCGTGTAGGTGGCATGCGACGAAGGGCTTTAGCACTCACTATTTAACCTCAATCTTCGAGTTGCATATGTGTTAGAGTAGTGTCATGATATAACTACCACATCCACAGATTTAGTCCCACATTTACTATTAGTGGAACTCCAATTTGTCTATGGGGCTAATATAAGAAGCCTCACATCTATTGTATCAGTCAAGAAAATGTAGAGAAGAATCAATCCTTAATGGTGTTGTCATGTGGTTTCATCCAACTCCTAGGAAGTAGAGTACCACATAAAATCCCGATGTTCTTCTCTATTCTACATTTCTTTATATTTGATATGCTTCTGCATTCATCATTTTCTATATGGTATTAGAGTGGGTTCGATTTTTTGATTTGTTCTTGAATAGTATTCGTATATCCTTGAATATTTGTATTTGAAGATTATTATGTTGTATTTTTATTATTCATGTTCGTGATCAAGCTTGAGATTCAATTCCGGGTTTTCTTGAAACCCTAGATCTTTAGGTCATGTCAATTGTAAGTTGTGAAGTTTGATTCAGTAATCATAATGTGTGCCTTCTTTGTGTGTAGTTTCCCCATGCGCACAACTTTCTCAAGGGTTGTCTCGTACGCAGCACCATAGCGGAGTTCAAGAAAATTTTGCAACAAGTTTGGATTCATTTTTGAATCATAAATATCGAAGAAGAAGAAGAAATGTGATGCCCCATTTGCCTCCTGGACATGCATCCAAGAATTTCCTACCCAAGAGGACCTTCGAATCGACACCAAAGACATATCTCTCACCCAGACCACATCTTCGATGTCCATATGGTCTATGCATTGATACAAAGTTCATCTCCAAACCCCATCTCCTTCAAGAAGTGATACCTCGACACCTCGCATAAACAACTCCAGGGAGATGCCTGAAGAATCTCTATTTAATCACCTTTATTCTATCATGTTGGCCTTAAAAATCCTAGCTAATGCATGTAAATAGCATTATTTTGTACAAATTAATATTCATTACTTATTCTATTTATTGTGTATAAAATACTATTTTTTAATGTCAAAATTATAGAATAAAGAAAAGAAAAGAATAAAATGTCAAAGATATTTTATGACCCTAAACCCTGAGATCTAAGTATCTTGATGATTGGGTCGACAAAGAATAAAAAGGGGGAGATAAGGGTCAAAAATAGGATAAAAATCTCATTCTTTAATTCATCAATAATCATTTTGGTACATATTTTATTCTTTATTATTTATACCTCAAATAAAGAAACTTTGTACATAAAATTGTAGATAACAATGTAAATAAAAATACAAAATTGACTTTATACAAAAATAATATACAGTATAAATTTTATACTCTAAATAAAAAGCCAAAATCTCAACTTCACAAACTCATATCTACTAAATAAAAACTTAAAATGTATAAAAATCATCTTTAATTGTATATAACTTTTAATAAGCTATTCAATGAAGGTGGTTTCATGTTCTTTGGAGTGAAGGTGTGAAAGTTAGGTTTTGGACCCTTATTGTACAATATACCCGACTAAAATATTCATTTTATTTATTATTTATTTTTTTTTATAATTTATATTTTTATAGTTTTATAAAAAAAATATATACATATTTAAAGTAGAATAAAAATAAATTAAATAAAAAATAAAATAGTATACAAAAAATACCTAGATGAAATACATATACTTATACCTATATATTTAATACCCCTATTTATTTAAGTGTACATAATATATCAGAAAAAATAATAAATATATATTTGTGTATATAAAAATAAGTTATAATTTTATAAAATAATAAAATCAAAAATACAAAATAAAAATAAAATAACCAAAACATATGTAAACATACTTATAAATGACCCCTAAAAATAAACTTGTTATATAACTCAAAAAAATAAATTAAAATTATAATAAAATATTATATAAAAAAAGAAATGGTTTTTTATTTTATAACAATTAAATAAATCATTTACTTGTTTATTTTAAATTTATTTTTGATTTTTATTCTGGTTTTATCTTTTTGAACCCAGGCCTAGACTGTCAGAGTACGTCGTTTTCCCCCTCATTTCTTGATTTTTATCGTATGATACATTGCTCGAGGCTGATTGGACCCTTCATGAAGATTCATCTATGCATATCTTTGATCCTCGTCGAGACATTTCCTAAGGCCATGCATCACTGCAACGCCCGTGATCTCGCATCGAACATCCCTCCATCCTCCCATGTACAAAAGCTTCTTCACAATTTATTTTGCTTATTGATAACCGCAGATTATCGAGGGTCTAAATACGTCGCTGTGGCGATCCTCAATAAAATGTGATTAATCAACAATGAACCCACAATCAAGTATCAAACAATGAAAAACAAGTGTGGAGTCAAATTTATTTTTTACTCTACATAAAAGATGTATAGGTGCAAGTATGTAGAGAGTTCGAACACAGGGAGCAAACAGGGTAATTCACAAAAGTGTGTGTGCACAAGTGAATGTGTGTGTGATGTGTCTACACTAAGCAAACAAGCAAATAAATTTTTGTGGGTTTTTAATTTAATTTTTTTTATTTTTTTTAATTTTGTATTTTGATTTTTAATTTTCTGATTTTTATAATTTTATATTTTATATTTTTCTTTTTCTTTTTTTCAATAATGGAGTTTAAAGACAATGGAATAAAAGACAAGGCAAAATATTTATAAAACTAAGCAAAAATTACCAAAAATTCAGAAATAAATTGTTTTTGATATTTTTATGATTTTCTACTGTTTTTGTGATTTTTGGGGGTTTTTCAAGGTGTTTTTGGTATTTTTAATTGCTGAAATAAGAGAAAACAGTGACAAAGTTGCTGGCTGGGGGTAAAACTAGAATCAAAAATAGCAAACAACAACCAAAAATTTTCAAACTAATTTTAAAATAAATAGAATAAAATCTAGAACAAACAAGAACTGAGTTTGCATTTTTTAGAGTTTTCTTTGATTTTATAGATTTTTTTGAAGTTTTTGAGTGTTTTCTAATTTTTAGTGTTTTCCTTTTGAGATTTTTAATGATTTTTGGACTGACACTAAAATAGGATATAATAGACACTAAGGAATTTTTTTGGAATTTTTAGAAGTGTTTTAATATTTTTTTGGCATTTTCTAAACTAGACAGTAGAGAAAAAGCATGTTTTTGATTTTTAATAAATATAAAAATAAAATAAAATCAAAAACTAAATTGATGGCGTGGAAGAACACGTGTCCAGGAGCTTAACCCTATTTTTGTGAAATTTTTGGATTTAAAATGATAGGTCAAATAATTAGAGCAATCATCCAATCAATAAACAGGCCTGGCAGGGGTATTTATGCAATTTCTCAAACATCCAGGGGCATACATGCAAATTTCCACATATATTTAAACTAAATATTCGATTGATAGCTCCAAAATCTAATTACAAAAACCGCCTGGGTCTCTTAGAAATTTTCCCACCAGGGCGCGTGACTTGCACGCGCCTGGCGAGGACGAAAATGTAATATTCCAAATCCTGGGGGCTTACATGCAATTTTTCCAAAAATACAACACGTGAAAGTGAAGTTTTGGTACTAAAACAAAATACAATAAAGCCCGAGGGTCCCTCTGCAAAATGCCCACACCTCACGTGTACAGGTCACGTGAGGTGACGTGGCGAAGGACCTGGATGCAAATATAGAAAGTTTGGGGGTCTTTGTGCAAATATTACAAAAATATTTAAACTACGCAATAAAGTTTCTGGACTAAATAGAAATTACAAAATAAGCGGGGGTTGACTGCAAAATACCCTCGCATAGGCGATCCGACGACGTTGGCGAAGGCGATGACGCGTGGCGGACATCCAACGGTTGGGCTTCAGGCGCGATCCAGCGGCGTAGGGCACGCCACTTATCCACGTGGCATCTCCTCCGGGCGCGATGACGGTTCGCCCGTGGACCGCTGAGATTAGATCTCAGATGAGATCCGACGTCGGGAAGGCGATCGGACGGTCCATGTTAAAACTGGGGCCTCCACTTGATCGGCCGGCCGCGAGGCTTGATGGAAGAACAGGGGAGAAGGACCGCCGTGGTGACCTTCTCCCAGTGGTGGCGACGCGCTCCGGCGATGAATGAGCTCCAAAATGGGCCCGGAAGGTTGCTGGAGATCTCCTCTGTCGTCTGGAAGCGATGGAGTGGCGTGGAGGTCAGCGGAGCTCTTCAGCGGCGACACGGAAGATGCGGTGCTCCAGGTGCTCCGGCGAAGGATCGAAAGGGCTCCAGACGCATCAATATACACCAGCACCTGCACAAAAGGTTTAAGGAGGTCGAGGGCAAAGTGCCTCGACCTCAGGTGGCTCTCGATGGGGTGCGACAAGCGAGATGGGGGCTCGCCGGAGTTGCGCTCCGGCGAGGTGTGAGATGGAGTGATTAGATGAGCGAGTCAACGAGGGAAGATGATCGGAGTGATCTTAGGGGGATGATGAACGATAAAGGGATAAAAAGAAACACAAAACGGCCTCGATGGCCTGGGGGCCAGAGGGTGCTTACCTCAACGGTGAAGCTTCACCGGAGGTTGGAACTCGCTCAGATCTTGGTGTCTTCCGCAGCCTTGAAGCTCGGAGCGCGGAGCTGTCACCTCCAGGCGTCTCGAGCACGGCCAAAGGGGGAAGAAATCTGGGAAATCGTGGTTCAAATTTTCAAAAGGGAATCAGAAGTGGTTTTAAAGGGTTGACGACGGGGTTCATTTGACCGAGGTGTATCAGGAGCAGCAGTGACCCACAGCCCGAAATGAGCCAAGGGCGTGTAAGCTCAATGGAGAGGCTTCAAAAGTCGTGAAGGTTGATTCACGAAATGGTAGAAGGGTTTGCCTCGAAAAAAGGATGAAAACGAGGTCAAAACTCTCTGCTGACACAGCCCAGACCTGGCGCAGAGAGTTGACCTGCGGTCAACTTCTGCTGCCCCCTGGTTGGTCCACGTGGACCAACCAGAAAAAGGCCTGAGGAAAAAGCTTAGAAAATTATTAAAAAATAATAAATGGCGTTATTTTAATTAGGTTATAAAATAAAAAATCTTTATTATTTTATAAAGTATTTTATTCTTATTTTTATTTATTTTTATGACTTATATTTTTACAAGTTACCTTTTTAACCCTGTATAGGTATAATACCTATGTATTTAAGTATTAAATTTTTATTTTGTGTATTTTTATTTTATTATTTTTATTTATTATTTTATAAAATTATAAAAAACTTTTATATACATAAATATATTTTTATTTTATTTTTCTGATATGTTTTGTATATTAATAAAATACAAGGTATAGTATTGTATCTATGTATCGTGTATACATGTATTTTATTTTATGTTTTATTTAGGTTTTTATTCCTATTTTAATGCACATAATTATTATAAGTAATATTTACAAGATTATAAAAATATAAACATGAATAAATAATTAATAAAGAATAAATTGAATATTTTAATCAATATAACTATACAACGGGGGTCCAAAACTCAACTTTCAAACCGTAGCTCCGCCAAATGCGAAACCACCACCATTGGATAGATTATTTTATTATATATACAATTAAAGGTGAGTATGCTGCATTTGGAGTTGTCAGTTGTGAGATACGGGTCTGGGAAGTTGGGATTCTGGATTCTTATTCAGACCATAACTTTTTATCTGTACATTATTTTTCTGTGAAATCAATTTTGTATTTTTCTTTATTAATTTATCTACAACTTTCATGTACAAAGTTTCTTTATTTGATGTATAAAAAGTGGAACCAAAAATAGGTCCCAAAATGAATGAAGAATGAATAGAATATATAAAGGTATTTTCTCTGTATTTCTGACCTTATCTCCCCCTACGTTATTCCTTGCCTACCTATTCATCAAGATGCCTAGGTTTCGGGGGTTTTGGGTCATAAAATATTTACAATATTTTATTCTTTTTATTTTCTTTATTTATTCTATAATTTTAGCCTTAATTGCAGTATTTTATACACTATTGTGATGCACATGTATGGATGCTAAGATGGCGATTTTAATGTTATTTACAGGCATTTGCTAGGGTTTTTGGTGCCAAAATGATAGAATAAAGATGATGAAATGTGGATTCATCATCCCCCTATACTTTACCTTTGCTAGTCCCTAGCAAACACTTATGCAATAAGTGCAAGAAGAGAATGAAAGAAAAGAAAAAGAAGAACTTGGATCTTATTTGATTATCAAACTTGTCTTCACAAAATCAAAGTTTGGAGCTTAAGTCGGACCTTTGGAAATTTAGTGCGGGCGGAACCTTAGTGAGAACCGCGTCTGAAATCCGACAGTCCTGAGAATCCCCAAAACTCTGCTCAAGTCTCCTCAATAGCCAGGTCAGAAATATCTCAATTCATACGCAAACTCTTACGACTACGAATCTGACTTGTACAATGTAAGTGATGGTGGCTCTCCCCAACTAGAATGACAAAGAAACTGACTTCTCCAGTATGACAACCCAATGATTCCCCAATCCAATGACTCCATCCTCGAGGAGCGGGGTATTCCCTTCTAAGTTCAAGTGGCAACCAGCTCAAGAAGAGGAGGTGAAGAGAAGAATGGACAGTAGCCAGTGTAGCTACCTATCCCGGGATGCAAGACCAGTGTAGTCAAGTCATCCTGCTGCAGGCTCACATATTTGACTTTGGAACTCAAGCTTGCTTATTGACTTTGTACATACTTGCAGGCTTTTTATTTTTATACATGCCTGAACTCTCTTTTTTTTCGAATACTATATACAGCAGCATTTACATAAGGAGTTTTTCCTCTTGAGCCAGTAGACTATCACTCTTTTGAAGTTTATTGCAACCCACAGCCTCCTGTCTTTAGACTTCCTAATCACTGGACGGGTTGGGGTGCACTTCCCTCCCTAGAGGAGGACAAATGTTTCCACTTGTGTGTGTCTCATACCGGCAAATCCAATCCCCTCACCACTCCAACTGAGTTGAGCCATGTGAAAGATGCAGGTGTCCAAGTTAGGTCATTATCAACAAGAGTCGTGCGTGTGCTCCGAAATACTCTACTTAGGCAGTCAAGAATCCATTGAACCAAGTCCCGTGATCCTCAAAGAATTAAGTCAACTAGACCTGAAGTACCTCAAACCCAGTTCCTATAAGGTTCCTGTTATTAGGTAGATTATAAGGTCCAATCAAGCTCCAATCTCCGGATTTTACTTAGACTCGTTCAACTATCAAACTCAATCCGAAAACTTCTCATGTTATGCAATGCAATGCAGAAAATATTTTTGTGATGCAATTTTCAAAGATTTTGAACTTTTTATGGATTTTTGAAAAGATGATCATGATGCATATGCAGATGCATTTTTGTCTTTTTCAAAAAGATTTTTCAAATGTTATTTGGATTTTAATTTTGCAAATGTTTTTGGGAATTTTTTTGAAAACAAAAAGATTTTGCCTGAAAACTAGGTTAAAATATGTACACGGGAGTGCTTCTCATATTTACAAGAAGTGGCTTTTCAGAATTTACAGGGTAAGTGGTCAATTTTATACATATATACATATAGTGGATTTTGGTGTGATGTATGTATTCCTCAAACTTATTTGAAAACAATTTACACACAATTTTTGAAAACTATAGTCCAAAATAGTTTTTACAAACATTTTTGCAAACATGTACACAGATTTGAAAATCATTTTGCAAAGGTTTTTCAAACAGTATATATAGATTTTTCACAAAATTTTTGCAACCATTTTTCAAACCATTTGCAAATCATTTTTCAAACATTTTATTTCACACAAAGAAAAGAAATTTTACAAACCACACAATTTCACACAGGTTAAAAACACGTAACAAAATATTTTCAAAATAGTTTTCAATAGATGTTCACAAAGATTTTCAAACTATTTTTCAAACATTTTGCAAAAAAACATGTTCACCTGATTTACTAATCAGTAAATACAAAAAGAATTTGAGGAATAACCACATCTTTTTATTAAGAAATTTTAAAGAATTTTTAGCCATATTATTAGGAAAATACGGAAGTACGAGTTATGGCTAAAGTATATACGTAGTATATACGACCCCCCTATACTTAGCTTGAGCTATGTCCTCATAGATCGGAGAGAAAAGAGAAGACATAACTCGTACTAAGTATAGATAAGTCTAAATAAAGAATAAATGAATGAACCAATGAATGAGAAGTTGACCGTCCCCCCTATACTTAGGATCAAATAATCCTAAGTATAGCAGACTGTACACAGCGCAGGGAGGGTCAAGGGTGGGAATGAACAGATCGTACTCAGATTGTCTCCCCCTATACTTAGGGTAAAATATCCTTAAGTATAGACAAGAAGAGGAGACAATGGAGAGGATCGAAATGAAAATGAAAGAAACTCGGGGTGCCAACCCCCCGATACTTAGGACAAAGTACATCCTAAGTATGGAAAACTGTCTACAAGGGCGGCACCTTTTTGATAGATAAAGAAGATAGAAAAGGAAAAGAAGAAAAGAAGAAAAGAAGAAAATAAATCAACAGGTGAAATTGTGATATGAACAGATGGATCTGTACAACGGAGGGTGGATTTGATCATCATGTATGAGATGCAGATGATGAGAATCAGAGGGTACATCTCATACCCGAAGAATGGGGGCAACGTCAATGGTCGGCGGATCATGATCAAGATATAGTTTCAAGCGTTGACCATTGACGCGGAAGGTAGAGGAAGATGACGGTTCGGATATGTCGATGCTGCCATTGTCATGTACCTTCCTGACCACATACGGACCTTTCCACTTGCTCTGCAATTTCCCTGGGAATAATTTCAGCCTGGAATCAAACAACCATACTTTCTAATCTGGCTCAAACTGTTTATGGCTGATATGCGAATCGTGCCATGTCTTCACTTTCTCTTTGTACTGTAGGCTGTTCGAAAAGGATGTATCTCTCAATTCTTCCAGGGCTGCCAATTCAGCTCTTCTCTGGTCTCCTATACTCTCGGGATCTAGAAGCAACTCAGTAACTGCCCAAAAAGATTTGTGCTTGATCTCCACTGGCAAATGACACGGCTTGCCATAGACGAGACGAAAGGGAGATGTCCCCAATGGATTCTTGAAAGAAGTCCGATAAGCCCACAAGACCGAGTCCAACAGCTGTGACCAATCCTTTCGGTCTGGACGGACAACTTTCTGCAAGATAGTCTTTATCTCCCGATTCGATACTTCGGCAAGACCATTAGTCTGAGGGTGATAAGGAGTGGCAACCCGATGGTCAATGCCGAACTCGTCTGCAAGGGCCCTGACTTTGTCATTGATGAAATGAGACCCCCCGTCTGAAATCAAAACTCTAGGTACCCCGAACCGTGAAATGATATTTTTCCTCAAGAACTTGCAAATGGTTTTAGCATCTGCGGCTCGGGCAGGGATGGCCTCAACCCATCGGCTGACATAATCCACAGCGAGCAAAATATACTCGAATCCCTGACTCTTAGGAAATGGGCCCATGAAATCAATCCCCCATGCATCAAAAACCTCACAAAAGTGAATGGGTTGCATGGGCATCATGTCTCTCTGTCCGCAGGTTCCCATTTTTTGACAGTCAGTACATCTCTTCACGAACTCATCAGAATCCTTGAAGAGAGTAGGCCACCATAGGCCGGATTGAAGCACCTTCTGTGTTGTCCTTTTTCCAGAATGATGTCCTCCTGCCTCAAGCTTGTGGCAGTACGTGAGGACGCTATGATGCTCTTCTTGAGGAATGCACCTCCTCCAGATACTATCCCCTCCTTCATGATAAAGGACGGGATCCTCCCAATGGTAAAACTTGGCCTTCGCCAGGAAGGTCTCGAGTTTCTGCCTGGGCCAACCTTGTAGGACCGTCTTGGCGACAAGATAGTTCACAATGTCAGCATACCACGGGAGCGAGGTGACAGCCAAGATCGCCTCATCTGGAAATGTCTCTGTGATAGGTGCGCTGGGCTCAGATTCCTCAAGATTCTCCAATCTGGAGAGATGATCCGCCACCACATTCTTGACTCCAGGCTTATCCTTAATTTCAATATCAAATTCCTGGAGTAGAAGGATCCATATGGTGAGACGTGCTTTGGCATCCTTCTTAGCCATTAAGTACCGGATGGCGGTGTGATCAGTATAGATGGTTACCCTAGATCCGAGAATATATGATCGATATTTATCAAGAGCGAAGACTACAGCCAGCATCTCTTTCTCAGTCACAGTGTAATTCCGCTGAGCGGCATCCAAAGTCCGGCTGGCGTAGTGAATGGCAAAGGGTAGTCCATCCCTCCTCTGTCCAAGCACAGCCCCAACGGCAAAATCTGAAGCATCCGTCATGATCTCGAATGGGAGAGACCAATCAGGTGGCTGAAGGACAGGAGCAGAAACAACCATATTCTTGAGAGTCTCAAATGATTCTAGACACTTATCATTAACAATAAACTCGGTGTCTTTAGTCAGCAAATCAGTGAGCGGCCGGGCAATTCGGCTGAAGTCCTGAATAAACCGACATGCCCCAGAAAAGACCGTAACTGACGCAAGTTGGACGGCGGATTGAGTTTTCTGATGATATCCACCTTAGCCGGATCGACCTCCATGCCCCTGTTGGAGACGACATGACCAAGGACCGTCCCTTGAGTCATCATGAAATGACTCTTCTCCCAGGATAAAACAAGGTTGACCTCAATGCAGCGCTTGAGTACGCGGTCTAGGCAATCAAGACAAGCGTCGAACCCGTCGCCATAGACCGAGAAGTCATCCATGAAGACCTCTAAACAGTTACCCACCATGTCCGAGAAGATGGACAACATGCACCTTTGGAATGTCGCCAGAGCGTTACATAGACCAAAGGGCATCCGTCTGAAAGCATAAGTCCCAAACGGACAGGTGAATGTCGTTTTCTCCTGGTCTTCGGGCGCAATGGCCACTTGATTGTATCCAGAGTACCTGTCAAGAAAACAGTAGTGACTCTTTCCAGCTAGCCGCTCGATAATCTGATCAATGAATGGTAGTGGGAAGTGATCCTTCTTGGTGGCCTCATTCAATCGTCTGTAGTCCACACAGACCCTCCAAGAAGTTGGTACTCTGATAGCGATCTCCTCTCCAGACTCGTTGATAACTGTAGTGATACCCGTTTTCTTAGGTACCACATGTAGCGGACTTACCCATTTGGAGTCGGAGATGGGATAGATGAAATCGGCGCTCCACCACCTTGAAATTTCTTTCATGACTACGTCTCGAAGATTCGGGTTCAGCCGTCGTTGGAACTTGATGAATGCCCATTCATCACTCTTTATTCTTATATTTTAGCTACAAAAACCTTTGCAAATGCATGTAGATATGTGTAAATAGGAATAATTACCAAAAGCATGCATTGTGTAAAAACCTATAATTAGCATGTTTTTGTGCAAAAATAAAAGAATAAAGATTAAAAAGAAAAAGAGGGAAATATTTAGAATAAATATTGAGCAACCTAACCCAAGGGAGGGCTCAGCATGGGCCTGACCGCATAAAAGCCAAAGTAGAGGGAGATAGGGGCTCTTGTGTAAATATCTATGTAAATAAATAAAATTATATTTTCCTCACCCAAAAATGTGCTTGTAAATATTTGTATATATTTATTAATATAAAAACAAAATAAAAAAATTAAAAAAAAAGATTAAAAATATCCTTTCATCATGTACATAAACCACACCTTTATATATATTTATTTGGCTTTATCAATATACAAAATTAATTTTTAAACTTTTTGTAAATAGTCTATGTTATACTTTGTAAATAAATAAAATAAAAAGAATCAAAGCAAAAATCAAAATAAAAATAGAAAAATCAAAAATACCAAAAATACATTGTATATATATACCTTGTATATAGATGTATATATCTATTTATTTTACTTACGTATATAAATAATAAAAACAAAATAAAAATACCCTTTTATTCCTTATTTTATTCTATAAAATATAAAATAGGAATAAAATTGTACAAAATTAAAAATCCAAAATTAAAAACCTACATATTGTATATATACCTATACCTAACCCTACTATGTATATAGCTTATATTCATTTCCAAAAATTAATTAAAAATCACCAAAAAATAGAAAAAAATAAAATAAAAATATTTCATGTTTTGGGTTTTTGCTGATTCGGCCCCTAGCTATGTGTATTTGTCACTTCTTGATTCAGCCACGTGGCCTTCAGCCATTGGCCCTGGGGGATGTTGACCGCCCGGTCAACTGGCCCCCCCAGGACCACTTCCCACGGACTCGAGCACCGGACCCCTCTTCTCGGATTTATACCCGCTCGACCCGATTCCCAATCACCCAAACCCCGGCTCCGTTTTACACCTCCCACATCCGACATCCTCGCCGGGCATCAATCTCGGGATCCGCGCGCCACCATGACCCTACCCGAGCCCTTCTTCTCGGATCCCGCCAGCATATAAAAGCGAGCTCCGCCACCCATTTCAGGCATCTTTGGCTCATTCGCTCCATCCCCCGTGACCTCCAGTGCTCGAGCGTGAGTGACAGCTCGCTCCAGGTGCTGTCGCAGCGAGGAGAGGGGCTGGATACCACTGATCCGACGAGTAGCTCCGCCGTAGCTCCGCCACTGGTGCGAGCTCCGAGCCTCGGGCCCAGACGTCCCTCGAGGCTACGACCGGGAGCTTCCCCAGCTCCAGCCCAGTCTATTCATCCACCCAGGTAGTCCCGTAGCTCCCCCATTTAGTCTAATTTCCTATTAGCCCTAAATCGCGCCGCCATTGATTTTCGCTGATTTCGACCGCCTCACCTTCCCGTTCGACCATCGGAATCCACCATCACCTCCGCCTTCCTTCCACGTACCTTCTCCGCCCTTCCGTTCAACCCAGCTCGCACAGGAGCTGGGGTTCGAATCCCTTCGCCGTCGCATCGCCGGGGTTCGCCCGCACCGACGCACCATTCACCTTCACGCCGCCTAACCGGGTCGAGGCACTTTGCCCTCGACCCGCGAAGCTTATGAGCTGTTTTGCAGGACAAGCAGAGGCCATCTGAGGCCTCTCGACATCTAGCCCAGGAGCTTCAGCTCCGCCACCCTCGTCGGAGCTCATCCGAGCTCGGCTGGGGCATCGGAGACCACCAGCAGCTGCGCACCTTCACGACGGAGCTCCTCCGACACTCAGGCGCAGCAGAGGAGGCCTGAGGTAGCTTCACGAGGCCGGCGAAGCTCGCCGGCCATCAGTTCTTCCAGACCCTCCAGCAGTTGTTGGATTGCCCTCCTCGCTCCAGTTTTGATCAGCACCGTCCATCTTTGGAGCGCACGTGGACGTCAGATCTGAGGAGACAGATCCAGGCCGTTAGATCCACACGTGTCCTGGCATGGACCGTTGGATCGACCAGAGCAGAGCAGCGTTGAGAGCCGCCCTACCTCGACCGTCCGATCGCCACGTGGCGGCCATCCGTCAGCTCCGGTTAATAAAGGGTAAATTACCCTTAGGCCCTTATCTTAGTTTTATTTCATTTGAGTCCTGTAAATATTTAAGCACGTTATTTAGTTTTAGGTTTATTTGCACAATGGACCCTGCACTTTAGAGTATTTGCTTATATACCCCTGCCTGTGTGAGCCACGTGCTTCGTCACGTGTATTTCTGGGTTATTTGCATCATATGCCCTTGTAATTCTGATTGTTCTGAAATGAAAGAATCTTTTTAGTATTTGCATTTATGCCCCTGTGAATGGTTTTATTCCGCATGTGCGTTTATTTTTGGGATATTTGCAGCTGAGGCCCTCGGACTTTTGGTACGTGTTACCAATTAGTCCCCGGACCTTATTTTTATTACATATAGGTCCCTGAGTGCCCCAGGCACGCGCCTCGCGCGTGTTTTGCTGGGTATTTTGCACCGGGTTCCCTAGAACTTCGGGTATTTGCATTTCAGTCCTTGTGCACAGTACCCTCTTGTGATTTTTGAATAAAATATCAAATCACCTCCAAATTCGACGAAAATTTGACACATGGCTCCTGCCATGGTGTAAGATTTTTGTGAATTTTTTAGGACATTTTTGATTTCGTTTGTTATTTTTAAAAATTCAAAAACTATCATTTTAGCTACTGTCTAGTTTTAAAAACCCCCAAAAAAATATAAAAACTCCCCTAAAAATTCTATAAAAATTCTGTACTGTTTGTTTTGTGTTCCTTGATTTTCTAGCCAATTTTGGCTATTTTTCACTGATTAAAAACCTTAAAAACTTAAAAACCCCTAAAAACCCATAAAAATTCTAATAAATACATTAAAAATCCAAAAACAATAAATCTGGTACCTAAATTTTCCTTATTTCATCTATTTTCTAGGAAAATTACCTCCAGGCTTTTTGAGGTCCTTAGGTATTTTATCTAGGGACTTTAGGCTTGGCTGGACAGTACCACTTAGTTTTGTTACTGTTTGATTTTTAGAAATTAAAATAAATATCAGAAAAATTCCAAAAATTCACCAAAAACTTAAAAATATATAAAACACATAAAAATATTTTTGTTTGAATTTTTGCTTGATTTTTGTTGCATTAAATAAATTGTTGAAGTGTGCTTGTTTTTATTTTCTTTATATTTTAAAAATCCAAAAAATTATAAAAACAATTAAAAACCACTAAAAAAATATTTTGTCTTTAATTTTATTTATTTTTTTACTACTTCGTAGGCCTTCGGCCAATCCGTGCTCCTTGAGTTCGACCCTGGGTGCTATATCAGGTTAAATACATAGCAGGACCGCTTTATTTGTGCTTGATTGATTTTTGATTTAGTTAGTGGTCTGATATTTTTCTTGATATACATGGTCTGATTGCTTGGGTCACAACGACCCTATTTCTGTACCTCATACCCTAGCCTTCAGGCCGGTTATCAGAATGGCGCCGTTGCCTGGGAGCACGGCTTAGTAGTGTTTCTTTTCTTTTCGTTTTTATTTTCGCAGTTTTCGCGGCTCTTCGGAGCTCACGACTTTTCGCGGCTTTTTGTCTATATTTCATTTTCATTTTATTTTGCTTTATTTTCTTTTTCTTTTATTTTTGTTGTGTTTTATTTGGTGTGTATTTTATTTTGCATTTTTGCATATATACCCTTTTTCTTTTCATTTATTTTCTTTGTTATTATTTGATTGGTTCTGACCATTTTGTTTTCTCTTGCAAGGGCCCGAGGACCGAGGCGGCTATTCTCGAGAGCCGACGCAACCGCGGGATTCGGAGGCGGCTCCCTTCTTCGCGGAGCCGCAGGAGAGAGTGAGAGAGAGCTGAGTGGGTGAGGATTAGGATAGATTTAGTTTTATTCATTATTATTGTAATAATGCAGGATTCAGGACTTGGACACTTGTGACTTGACCGTAGCGGGTCTGTTTCGCCGAGCACCGGAGTGCTCGGGGGACCCTTAGGACCTCCGCGGTTTTTCGCGGCTTTTTCGCGGTTTTATTTTCTTTTCTTTCTGCCTTTTCCGGTGTTTACGCAGTTTTTGCTCGAGCCCCTAGACTTAGGAATTTCTGGTGACTGTGTCGTAATCAGTAGGATCCACACACCTAATTGACTATCTGTTCCCATAGATCGATAATTGGACCTACTTAAAAATCAATAATAAAAATAACCGATTCATTTGCCTTCGTAGCCTACGTGCCGCAGCCCGTCCTGTAAAGCGCTTACTCCTACCCCTGATTTATCGGACAGAGGAGGGACGGGCCAAGACCGGACTCTTTGGCTTGGAGGTCGGTGACCGGTTAGACGGTTCTTAGCTAGAAGTTGCTCGTTTAGGACTCGGCTTTCCCGCTGCACCATATAGGTAGTTTTATTTCTGTCTTTACTTTTATGCGCGGATCATCTTACATGTAGAGTGTTGGAGGCAAGGTACGCATTTCTGACTTTGCATGCATCATTGATTTATCGTGCATCGGCTTTTTCGTCTTCTCCCCCCTGTTTTGGACTTGATAATCAGGAGAACCGAAAAATTCGTTAGGCCCTTTGTTTGCTTTAAAAAAATACTAAAAAAGTGAAACCATAAAATTGGGACTACTAAAATTATTGATCTAAAAACCGCTCACCCAAAAATTTTGTCTTGGGGAGAGCAACCCCCTCATTGTATGGTTTGGATGCGCGAGAGAGTGACCCGCTGAAAAGCGAGAAAGCGAGAGCCGCTAATTAGCGGTCTGACAGGTCAGACTCACTGTCGCTGATGCGACTGCTCAAACTTCCTCGGTCTTCAACAATTAACCCACACAATCAATCAGAGAATGAATAGCAAGGATTAAAATTTATTATACCCTACTAAAGATGTACAATGACAAGCAAGTAGGGGTCGAACTCAAGGAGCAAAGGTGTAAAGCACGGATAAAAATCCAAACCTAGGTCTAACAAGCTACTTAGCCAATCTAAAAATTTTTGTGGGTTTTTGATTTTTATATATTTTTTTTAATTTTTAATTTTATAATTTTGTATTTTGATTTTTAATTTACTGATTTTTTATTTTCTTTTTTTATTTTATATTTTTTATATTTTCTTTTTCAATATTGGAATATAGAAGCAATGAAATAAAAGACAAACTAAAGTAATTGTAAAAAAAGTGCAAAAATAACCAAAAATTCAGAAATAAGATGTTTTTGATATTTTTAGGATTTTTTACTGTTTTTGTGATTTTTGGGTAATTTTTAGAATGTTTTTGGTATTTTTAATTACCAAAATAAAGAAAACAGTGAATAAAATGCAAGGCTGAAACTAAAATGGGGAAATAAAATGATAAACAGTAGCAAAAATTCCCCAACTTAATTTTCACTTAAAGATAATAACACAAAGAAAATTTAGGAAAAGAAAACACAATTTTTGGATTTTTTATGAATTTTATAATTTTTTATGAAGGTTTTTAGAGTTTTGTGATTTTTAGGAGTTTGGTTTTATAATTTTTAATGATTTTTGGTCTGAAATTGAAAAACACTAAAAGAAACAAAATATATTTTTTTGGGATTTTTCTGAAGTGTTTTTATATTTTTTGGTATTTTATAAGCTAGACAGTGCACAAAATGAGAGTTTTTGATTTTTAATAAATATGAAAATAAAATAAAATCAAAAACTAAATTGATGGCTTGAAAGCATAAGTGCACAGGAGCTTAAGCCCAAAATTTTAGAATTTTCTGATCCAAGATGATGCCTCAAATAAATAGACAAAACAAGCACAAGTTAACGGAACTGGCAAGGGCACATGCGCAATATGCAAAATATCCAGGGGCCTAACTGCAAGTTGCACACAAAATCTGAACTTGAACAAGAAGTTCCTGGACCAACAGCTAATCCCCAAAGTCGCGAGGGTCAAATCGCAAAATCACCAAAGTGCACGTGGTGAGCACGTGCACGGGCGTGGACTCGAACGCAATAAATAGGAACTATAGGGTTGGATTCATAAAATCTTCAGAAATAAATAACTGAACTAACATCTTTGAGGGCTACTTGGAAATATAGGAGAAATGAGGGTCTTGCTCGCAAAATTGCCACGCGCACGTGCTCTCGCACGTGCGCCCAGCTGGCAAGGATGAAATTGCAGTTCTAAGAAATCCGAGGTTCCATTTATAAATAATACAAAAATCTTACGCTACGCAAGAAAGTTTCAGCACTAGCAGACAAATAGCAAGAACATTTGGAGTTCTGACGTAAATTACCCAATCTTAAGGCGCGATCGTTCGGTGGGTTTCGTCCCACTTAAACACGTGTCGGGCTGTGGGCTCGCGATGCCCCTTCGCCTTCGAGGGCCGAGATTAGATCTGCCCCTTGAGATCTGACGGTTGGAGGGGGCAAGATCGAACGGATGCTGCTTCTCGCCAAGAACAGGCCGAGATCGAACGGTGGCTGGGTGATGTCTAAGAACAGGAAGAACAGCCGGCGGCTGTGAGCTTTCCCGGCTCCCCCTCCTCTCCTCCGACGACGATGAAGGCTGCAAAAATGCCCACGAGATCCCTGGGAGCTTCTCCTATCGATCGGCAACTCCAAAATGGCGGTTAGACCGCCTGAGCTCCCGCACCGTGCTGAGGAAGGGAGCCAGCCCCAGGAACTTCGGCTGCCACAAAAATCGACCCCAGGAGGGGGTCCTAGCCTCCAGGACCTGCAAGTAAACGGATGATGAAGCTGGGGGCAAAGTGCCCCAACTTCGTGGCGTGCTTCTCAAGGTGAACAGACGTATGGACGGTCAATACGGCCGGCGAAACTCGATGCCGGGCGCAGTTGATTCGGGGTGAAATGATGGCTACGGGGCAACGTTCTTGACGAAGGAACAATCAAAGTGGCCTTTTTGACAGTAGAACACTTGAGAAAAGGAAGAAAAAGGGAGAAAGAAGGACCTCACCTGTGTGCGCACAAGGTGCCCTCCGGCGAGGACTCCGGCAAGGGGATCTACTCGATTCAACACCTCGTCGCCCCGTTTAAGCGCCCACCAAGCTCCTGCTGTCACCACGAGTCTGGTCGAGGGCCTAGGTTAGGGTTTTGGAGGCGGAAGAGTGACCAAATCGAAATGGGACTTTTTGGGTCGCTTTTGAAAGATGGTCGACGGGGCTCATTGATCGAGGGATATCTCGCAAATCAACGACCCGAAGGTCGAAAAAACGCATGGGCGTGTATGCCCAATCTACGAGGAATAAAAGTTGTTCAGGAGCCATCACGAAATTATGCAAGGAGGAGTCTCGAAAAATCCGCGAATACAAGACAAAAACCTTGTCTGACACAGTCCAGAGGGTGGTCAGACAGTTGACCCGTGGTCAACTGTCCAGGCCTCCTGATTGGTCCACGTGGACCAATCAGGAAAAAACCTCTAAAAAAATCATTTAAAAATAGTAAATAACATTATTTTATTCAGGTTATAAAATAAAAAGTACTTATAAATTTATGTAGTATTTTATTATTATTTTTAATTATTTTTATGAAGTATATTTTTACAAGTTTGCATTTATACCCTTATCTATATCTATGTATTTAAGTATTCTATTTTTATTTAGGTATTTTTAATTTATTTTATTTTGGTTTTTATTTTCTAAAATTATAAAATACTTTTATATACACAAATATATTTTTATTTTAATTTTCTGATATATTTTATATACTTAATAAAATGAAAGTGTTATTTGTATAGGTATAGCTACATGTATTATACCTATGTATTATAATATATACAAGTATTTTTATTTGTATTTTATTTATGTTTTTATTCTGATTTTAATGCACATAAGTATTATAAGTATTATTTACAACATTATAAAAATATAAAATTATAAAAATAATAAATAAATAATAAATTGAATATTTTAATATGTACAAGTATACAATGAGGGTCCAAAAGTCAACTTTCAAACTGTAGCTCCGCCAAATGCGAAACCACCGCCATTAAATAGCTTATTTTCTTCTATATACAATTAAAGGTGAGTACGCTGCATTTGGAGTTTTTATTTGTGAGATACGGGTCTGGGAAGTTGGCATTCTGGATTCTTATTCAGACCATAACTTTTTATCTGTACATTATTTTTCTGTGAAATCAATTTTGTATTTTTCTTTATTTTATTATCTACAACTTTCATGTACAAAGTTTCTTTATTTGAAGTGTAAAAAGTGGAACCAAAAATAGGTCCCAAAATGAGTAAAGAATGAATAAAATGTATAGGTATTTTATCTGTGTTTTGGCCCTTATCTCCCCCTACTTTATTCCTTGTCGACCTATTCATCAAGATGCCTAGGTCTCGGGGTTTCGGGTCATAAAATATTTACAATATTTTATTCTTTTTCTTTTCTTTTCTTTATTCTATAATTTTGGCTTTAAAAACCGCATTTTATACAATATTTACACATAAATGCATGAATGCTAAAATGCCTATATTAAGCCTATTTACATGCATTTACTAGGGTTTTTAAGGCCAGAATGATAGAATAAAGATGATGAAAAGTGGATTCATCATCCCCCTATACTTGCCTTTGCTAGTCCCTAGCAAACACTTATGCAATAAGTGCAGAAAAAGAAAAATAAAGAAAAGAAAAAGAAGAAAGATGGACTAAATTTAATTGTCAAACTTGTCTTCACAAAATCAAAATTTGGAGCTTAAGTCGGATCTTGGGAAATTTAGTGCGGGCGGAACCTTATTGAGAACCGAATTTGAAATTCAACAGTCCTTGAGTATCCCAAAACTCTGTCCAAGTCTCCTCAATAGCCAGGTCAGAAATACTTCAACTCGTACGCAAACCCTTATGACTATGAATCTGACTCGTACAGTGTAAGTGATGGTGGCTCTCCCCAACTAGAATGACAAAGAAACTGACTTCTCCAGTACGACAACCCAGTGATTCCCCAATCCAGCAACTCCATCCTCGAGGAGCGGGATATTCCCTTCTAAGTTCAAGTGGCAACCAGCTCAAGAGGAGGGGGTGAAGAGAAGAATGGACGGTAGCCAGTATAGCTACCTATTTTTGGATGCAAGACCAGTGTAGTCAAGTCATCCAGCTGCAGGCTCACATATTTGACTTTGGAACTCAAGCTTGCTTATTGACTTTGTATATACTTGCAGGCTTTTTATTTTTGTACATGCCTGAACTTTTTTTTTTTTTTGAAATACTATTCACAGCTGCATTTACATAAGGAGTTTTTCCTCTTGAGCCAGTAGACTATCCCTCTTTTGAAGCTTTATCGCAACCCACAGCCTCCTGTCTTTAGACTTCCTGATCACTGGACGGGTTGGGGTGCACTTCCCTCCCTAGAGGAGGACAAGTGTTTCCACTTGTGTGCGTCTCATACCGGCAAATCCAATCCCCTCACCACTCCAACTGAGTTGAGCCATGTGAAAGGTGCATGTGTCCAAGTTAGGTCATTATCAACAAGAGTCATGCGTGTGCTCCGAAATACTCTACTTAGGCAGTCAAGAATCCATTGAACCCAGTCTCGTGATCCTCAAAGAATTAAGTCAACTAGACCTGAAGTACCTCAAACCCAGTTCCTATATGGTTCCTGTTATTAGGTAGATTTTAAGGTCCAATCAAGCTCCAATCTCCGGATTTTATTTGGACTCGTTCAACGATCAAACTCAGTCCAAAAAAAATGCTCATGCTATGCAATGCAATGCAGAAAATATTTTTTTGTGATTCAATTTTCAAGAATTTTGAACTTTTTATGGATTTTTGAAAACATGATCATGATGATGCATATGCATTTTTGTATTTTGCAAAAAGATTTTTCAAATGTTTTTGGATTTTAATTTTTGCAAATGTTTTTGGGAATTTTTGAAAACAAAAAGAATTTGGCTGAACACTAGGTGAAAATATGTACACGGGAGTGCTTCTTATTTTTACAAGAAATGGATTTTAAGAATTTACAGGGTAAGTGGTCAGTTTTATACCTATATATAGGTAGTGGATTTTTGGTATGATGTAGGTATTCCTCAAACTTATTTGACACAAGCTTTTCACACAATTTTTGAAAACTATAGTCCAAAATAATTTTTACAAACATTTTACACACATTTGAAAATCATTTTGCAAAGGCTTTCAAAACAGTATATATAGGTTTTTCAAATCATTTTTGCAACCATTTTTCAAACCATTTTGCAAATCATTTTTCAAACATTTTTATTTCACACAAAGAAAAGAAATTTTACAATCCACACATTTTGACACAGGTTGACAACAAAATATTTTCAAAATAGTTTTCAATAAATGTTCACAAAGATTTTCAAACTATTTTTCAAACATTTTGCAAAAAACATTTTCACCTGATTTATTAATCAGTAATTACAAAAAGAATTTGAGGAATAACCACATCTTTTTATTAATGAATTTTAATGAATTTTAAAGAATTATTAGCCACATTATTAAGAAAATACGAAAGTACGAGTTATGACTAAAGTATATACGCAGTATATACGACCCCCCTATACTTAGCTTGAGCTATGTCCTCATAGATCAGAGAGAAAAGAGAAGACATAACTCGTACTGAGTATAGGAAAATCTAAAGAATGAAGGAATAATAGATGAATAAATGAATGAGAAGTTGACCGTCCCCCCTATACTTAGGATCAAATAATCCTAAGTATAGCAGTCTGTATACAAAGCAGGGAGGGTCAAGGGTGGGAATGAACAGATCGTACTCAGATTGTCCCCCCCTATACTTAGGGTGAGATATCCCTAAGTATAGACAAGCAGAAAAGACAATGGAGAGGATCGAAAAGAATAGAAAAACTCGGGGTGCACATCCCCCTATACTTAGGACAGAGTACGTCCTAAGTATAGAAGACTGTCTACAAGGGGTAGCACCTTTCTGATAGATGAAGAAGATAGAAGAGGAAAAGAAGGAAAGAAGAAAAGAAGAAAAGAGATGAGATTGGGTACGAACAACTCGGGATGTACATCCCCCCTATACTTAGGATAGAGTACATCCTAAGTATAGCAGTGATGGAAGGGATGGCATCAATTCGGTAGAATAAGATAAAAGAAATTGAAAAGGAGAAAAGACGAAAAGGAAAATCATTCAAAAATGTTTTGATGTGCTTTGCCTTCCTCTGCCTGTCTCGGGCTGTTAAGCTCATTATCATATATTACTTGAATGGAGTCAACGACCGCCATAAATGTGTCATGTTCAAGGTATGGCTTCAGAAGCTGTCCATTGACTACAAAAGGTTGTGCGTCAGATGACAGACTAGATATCAATACACTTCCGTTGTCACGCATCTGCCTAACTACAAACGGCCCAGTCCATTTGCTCTTCAATTTGCCTGGAAAGATCTTTAATTTCGCATCGAACAACCATACCTTCTGACCTGGATCAAAGGACTTGTGGCGGATGTGCTTGTCATGCCATGTTTTGACCTTCTCCTTGTACATCAGGCTGTTGTCATATGCATAATCTCTGAATTCCAGTAATCTATTCAGATCCAGTTTCCTGTTCTGTCCTACTTGCTTGGAGTCCAAATTACAGATGTTAATAGCCCATAAAGATTTATGAATAAGTTCCACGGGCAAGTGGCATGGCTTGCCATACACCAGACGGTAGGGAGACATTCCCAAGGGTGACTTGTACGCTGTTCTGTAAGCCCAAAGAACGGAATCAAGCAGCTGAGACTAGTTCTTGCGATCCGGACGCACAAGTTTCTGTAGAATTGTCTTGATCTCCCTGTTTGAACATTCAGCTAAGCCATTGGACTGCGGGTGATAGGGTGAAGCAACACGATGCTCGATGCAGAATTCCTAGGTCAGCTTCTTCACCTCTCTGTTTATGAAATGACTGCCCCCGTCAGATATGAGAATCTTGGGAATCCCGAACCGTGCTATGATGTGATCTCGTAAGAATCGACAGACAGTCCGACTGTCGGCGGCTCGGGCGGGGATGGCCTCCACCCAACGACTGACATAATCGACAGCAAGCAGAATATACTCATAACCCTGACTGTTAAGAAACGGGCCCATAAAGTCGATCCCCCATGCGTCAAAGACATCTGAGATCTGAATGTACTTCAGAGGCATCGTATCTCTCATTCCTATGGTTCCACCCATCTTCTGACAGTCAGTGCAACCTTTGACGTATTCATCTGCATCTTTGAACAATGAAGGCCACCAGAGGCCACTTTGAAGAACTTTTGCTGCCGTCCGTTTTCCTGAATGATGTCCTCCAGAATCTTGATCATGACATAAAGCGAGGACACTTGAAACCTCCTCCTGAGGAATACACCTTCTCCAAATGCAATCGGCTCCCTCACGAAACAGATACGGGTCTTCCCACTGGTAGAAATGGATTTTAGACAAAAATCTGTCTATTTTCAACTTAGGCCAGTCCTGTGGGATTTGCTTGGCAACTAGATAATTCACAATGTCCGCATACCAAGGAAGTGAGGCGACAGACAGAATCGATTCATCTGGAAAGGTCTCTGTGATAGGCTGCAAGTTCAGCTCAGGAGACTCCGGTTCAGGAAGTCTTGACAGATGATCGGCCACTACATTCTTTACCCCAGGTTTATCTCTGATCTCCATGTCAAACTCCTGGAGGAGAAGGATCCACCGGATGAGACGTGGTTTGGCATCCTTCTTCTGCTGTAAATACCGAATGGCCGAGTGATCAGTGTAAATGATAACTTTGGACCCAAGAAGGTAAGATCTGAACTTTTCCAAAGCAAAGACTACCGCTAGCAGCTCCTTTTCAGTGACAGTGTAGTTTCTCTGGGCTTCATCGAGCGTTCGGCTAGCGTAGTGAATTGCAAACGGTACATTATCTTTTCTCTGTCCCAGTACAGCTCCGATGGCATAATCCGACGCATCGGTCATAATCTCGAAAGGCTGAGTCCAAATCGGTGGCTGTAGGACAGGGGCCTGCGTGATGAGCTCTTTCAACTGATTAAAGGCAAGGAGCACACGATCATCTATAATGAACTCATTGTCCTTGCCGAGCAACTCAGTCAGCAGTCTGGCCAGTTTGCTGAAATCTTTAATAAATCACCGATAAAAACCGACATGGCCCAAGAATGACCGGACTTTCTTGATATTAGTAGGTGGCTCCAGCTTAGAAATTACATCCACCTTGGCTGGGTCAACCTCCATGCCACGTTTAGAAACAACGTGACCCAGCACGATTCCTTCGGTCACCATGAAATTGCTCTTCTCCCAGGAGAGCACAAGATTTACTTCGCAGCACCTCCGTAAGACTCGGTCTAGATAATCCAGACATTGATCAAACGAATCCCCATAGACCGAAAAATCGTCCATAAAGACCTCGAGAAAGCTACCCACCATATCGGCAAAAACTGCAAGCATACACCTCTGAAATGTGGCTGGGGCGTTGTAAAGCCCGAACGGCATTTGTCTGAAGGCATATGTGCCAAAAGGACAGGTGAACGTGGTCTTCTCTTGATCTTCAGGAGCAATAGCAACTTGATTATACCCAGAGTAGCCGTCCAAGAAACAGAAATATTCCTTCGCGGCCAATCTCTCCAAGATTTGGTCGATGAATGGCAGCGGAAAATGATCCTTCTTGGTGGCAAGATTGAGTCTTCTGTAATCTACGCACACTCGCCAAGAAGTTGGTACTCTGGTGGCGATCTCTTCTGCTTTGTCATTTTTCACGATGGTGATCCCTGATTTCTTTGGCACAACATGCAGAGGGCTCACCCATTTGCTGTCGGAGATGGGATAAATGAATCCCGCATCACACCATTTCTGGATTTCTTTCATAACCACCTCTCGCAAGTTTGGGTTTAATCTTCTTTGCAGTTCACGAGAGGGTCTGCAGTCATCTTCCAGAAAGATGCGATGCGAACAGAGTGACGGATTGATCCCATGGAGATCGGAGGTTCGCCAGCCTATCGCCTTGCGGTTACGTTCAAGAACCTCCATCAGACGAGATTCTTGATCTTCGGTCAGATGCGCATTGATGATAACCGGGTACATGTTTGGTTCTCCTGCAAGGAAGGCATACTTCATATTGGAGGGCAAGGGTTTCAGCTCTGGCGGGGTCTGAGTTGCTTCAGTGGTGACCTCAGCTATTAATACAGGTGGTGAGTCTTTCAACTGTGTAATGTCCACCATAATCTGCTCTGTCTCCTCTTTCAGATCCTGACAGAATTCTTCGATGATTTCATCTTCGTCCGAAGATGCTTCCAAACTAGGCTCCTGGTTCTGAAGGCCTATTAACCCCACAGCAGTGTCTTGTAGTGCATCAGCAAGTTCCTCATCTTGGTTGATACACGGAAATTCGACTGTGGTCTCCACTTCCTCCTCTGGACAGAGGAGTCCGTGGATCTCATTATCATCCAGGAAGAGGTTGGTGTCTTGAATCTCGGCTAGAAAATCGCAGTCTTCATCATTCTCAATCACCCTTGCACATGACACAGACGTCGGTTCAACGGGCGTTCTCTCAGACAGGGTCTCTACTCGGATAATTTCATTGCCAGCTCCAAAAGTAATTTCTCATGTCCCATAATTCACTATTGCGTTTGACGTCCGCAGAAAAGGCCTTCCGAGTATGATCGGGGTAAGGAGCAACGGAGTGGGGACGTCCATATCTAAGACCACAAAATCGGCGGGGAATGACTTTCCCTGAACCGTGACGATCACGTCCTCCAACAGGCCCCTAGGCCGCTTGACTGACTTGTCTGCAAACTGCAGAATCATTTTTGTAGGTTTGAGCGGTCCCAGCTTGAACTCCGTGAGTAGTGAGGCTGGCATCAAATTGACAGAAGACCCGCTGTCGAGGAGTGTTCTTTCGAACTCTTGATCGAACATCTGACAACGTACAAGAGGTGCTCCCATATCTGGCTTTTTGTCCGGGAGGTTGCTGATGGCATTGACGGTGGCCATAGTGAGGATGTGCTTTTCAGATTTACCACCTTTGCTTCGGGAGTTATGGGGAGTTGGCCTACGCTTGGTTGTACATGCCTCTTTAAGTCCTTTCTTCACGGCTGGCATGTACTCAAGAGCTTTCATTAATGGCATATTTAACACCAAATTCTGAATGATTTCTATGATAGCAGGATCAGACAAAGCACTTTTCAAATTTTTCATTTTTTTGTGTTTTTTCATTGCTTCAGGAAAAGGAATATTTACAAACTCTTCTCCAATATCATTCAAAATAGTGTCCGTGTTGTTGTTTACAGGTAGATGACAAAAAGGAATGGATTCATCTACAATTTGTGGACCAAAAACGACAGGCTCGGCTTCGGGTGCTGGCGTTGGACTCACTGCAGGTGCGGTGCTCCTCCTGTCAGGAGCTGACTGTGATGCGGGTGCAGGCGTCTCCAATGCTGGCCGGTCTCCACCGAGGTTGCTGCTATCTTTTTGTGTTTTTCTGTTTTCTTCATTTTTTTGTGATTTTCTGGATCCTGGTGCTGCTCCCAAAATGCTTGCTGGCCCTGGTGTTGGCTGGACTGACGATTCCCCGTCAGATGCAATGTGCTTCCCTTTCGCCGTCGCCGATGGCCGGAGTGTCCTACCGCTCCTGAGAGTAACAGCGTTAGATAAAAAACAATTAAATTCACCTGATTCGGGTTGGACACTTCCAGCTACCTGCTCCTTGCGTCGGAAATTGTTAGGATTAGCTTCGACCTGGGCTGGTATGACGGTTTTGGCTGCCGTCAGGTCGTCGATCTTCTGGTTCATCTCAGCCATATTCTTCATCAACTGTTCCAAACAGGCCAGGGCCGGATTGACCGGTACAATCTCAGAAGATTCCCCCTGCTGGGGTCTAGACTGCTGATATGGCGGTTGAGATTGTGACTGGTATCCTTGTGCGAATTGTTGAGGAGGGGGGTTTGAGGAGTACTGCGACGGGTGTTGGTTGTATTGTGCAGCCGGTTGCTGGTGATATCCTTGTCCACGGTATCCGGACTGCTGAGGCCCATGTTGGTAATTCTGCCTCCACGTGTTTCCATGTGAGGGAGGCTGGTACGGGTAGGGCTGCTGGAATGGTCTTCCACCCTGGTGTTGCTGCTGGAAGGGCCTGTTGCCCATGTTCTGACCCTGAGAGTGTCCCTGAGGACGGGTCAGCTGCGTTTCGTTGTTCCAGACGCCATTGATCTCCTGGATCAGCGGCGGGGGTGGAGAGAAATGCTCGGAGTAAGCGGGCTGGTGCTCTGGTTGATATACAACCATCTGTGTCTGAGGCTGCGGTGGCTGCTCCGGGACCTGCACGTAGTATACGTGCTGGACTGGCTGGGGCTGTGGTGGAGTCGGCTGAGGATTTTGCTGCATTGTAGGCTCCTTCTTCTCAGCGTTCGGCTTGGCAGAGGTAGACACAGCGTTGCACATGTTTGCATTCAGTGCTCGGACGAGCTGCTCCAGCTGCTGGGAAATCTGGTCGAGCTTCTCCAGACCTTGGGTCCTCTTCTCTATAACTGCCAGTTTTTCGAGGTCCCGCGACCTCTTCTCGATGATGTCCACTTTGGACAAGTGGCTCCCGATGATACTCAGGTTGGAGCTTTCATCTTTGTCCTCAGTGTGAGAAGCCATGTTAACTGGCTTGCTGATGGCGGTCGGTGGCTTCATGTAGACCCGGGACGAGGATTGGGCTGCTTCTCCCTCAGCCATTTCTTCAAAGACATTCCACACGACATCCTCGTCCTTGTTAAAATGTGAACCACCGCAAGCTGCATCCACGAGCTTTTGGCTCTCAAATGATAGCCCCCCAAAGAAGTGTTGCACGAGACTGGTCTTGGGTATTTCATGGTGGGGGCACTTCTCCTGTAGATCCTTGAATCTCTCCCACGCTTCATGGATCGTCTCGTGGGGCTGCTGGCAGAAACTGGAGATCCGGGCACGCATCTGGTTTAATCTCCCCAGTATAAAATTTATGGAGGAAAGCAGATTTCAGTTCCTCCCAGGTGGTGACGACCTTCCCGAGGTGATCGACCCAGTAAAGGGCCTTGTCTTGAAGGCTGAAAGAGAATGCGGTCATCTTGATCACATCCAGGGGAACTCCGGGGTAGTGAGCAGTGGAGCAGATGCGATTGAACTTCTTGAGGAAAATATATGGCTCCTCAGTGGTGTTTCCATGAAAGGTGGGAAGCAATGACAGAAACTGTGGCTTTAGCTCGAAGTGAGCATGCATTCGTGGAATTTGAATCCACTCAGTGATGCGCCCTGCTCCTGGGTTGTATGTCTGTTTGAGTGTGGGCTTGGGCTGCGGTGGATCTTCTTCTGCTGCTTCAAAGTCAGGTCCCACTGAAAACTCATCATTGATTTCAAAGTTCGGCTCCTCTTGTCGGCCATCCCTTGCATCGGCCCTCCTCCTTAGATCATTCAGCATGTCCTGGAAGGCTGTTTGAGCCAGGGCTTGATTAGTCAACTGCTGCTGAATGGCTTGAATGGAAGCCAGCAATTGACTGTTAACCTCGCCCTGCGTGGTATATTGTCCTTCCGCTGCGTTGTCTTCAGGCTCCTGCTGGGGCTGTAGTCCTTTTCCCCTTCCTCCTGCCATTTCTATTTCTGTTGGGTTGACTGGCTCGAGCTCTGAGTCTGCACATGGTAGAATGCCTCGATCAGTCTGAATTGCAGCACCAGATAGAGAGATGCGATCTGTGTCAAGGTCGACACAGAACTTCGTTAAGGATGGCGATGTGTAAGGAGTAAAATCAATGGCCATCCAAAACGGACAAAGTTCGGGACGAGATTGGTCCCGGTTTATTGAAGAAGGCAGGGAGTCTGGAGGTCGGTTCATAGGGTTTGAACCGGTGTCTCGGGAATCGCCCTGAATTATTAGAGAGGTTGAACGGATGGAACCGATGTGGGTGTCGACAGAGCCTCGACTAAACTGTCCATTCGTCGCCATCTCGAAGATCAAGAGGAAGATCGATGTGGATGAAAGATACGGAGGTCAACAAGGAGCAAAAGGAATGTAAAACAGTAGAAGGCTCACAATGAGCGAGGGTCAACTGGAGGGGAAACAAAATTGCGCAACGGCGCGAGGTTTTTGATCTTGACCTAAATATGATCAGCAATCAAATACAAGACAAGGGAGTTCACCAACTCAACGCGTGAAGCCGTGAAGGTTCGGCTTTTATCTTTGTAATTTTTATCTTGTTTTCAGGAATTTATCTTTCAACGAGTCCTTAGAGCGCTACGCCTATAGGAGCGAGAGTACTGCCGGAAAAGTATTCCCGTACTTGTCCTCCTCCTGTATAACCTGTAACTTGCGCTTTTTAAGGTCCTTGTAACCCTTCCTGGATCCCTACTCAGGCAAAGAAATAGAGGGAGGAAGCCGATAGGCGAAACCGATACTTCGGATCTCGCTCGCAACGGAATCACCCATGAGCGTGCAAGATCCTACTCGGACGCAGCCGGTGAGACAGATCCCCCCGTGAAGGCGTGGCCTATGCTCGGTACTTCGGACAAGGTCGGCGCTCACACAATAGTGAGTCACCACTGGCGACCAAGCCCTACTCGACTACGTACGATAGTAGCGCCAATACTTCGGAAATCCAGGCGATACACAAGGCAGCCACAAGTTGGGTTTTGGGCTCTAATCCTTACGAACGCTCGACTCACTTGGAAGGAGACCTTCCCATGCAACCTGAAAACAAATGAGGGTGTTACTCTCCCCAATCAATGAGTCCAATTACCAATTTTTATTTAGGTCAAAGTTTTCTTAGCAGTCCCTTTTTTTAATTTTTTTTGTGTTATCGCTTCTTTTGAGTAGTTTCAAACAAGCGCCTAACGATTTTGTATTTTCTTTATCCTAAGGTATCCAAAATCAGAGGGAGAAAAGAGTCGGGAAAAGCCAATGCAAGTCGGCACCAAGATGGAAATCTCACCTTTGTGCCTATATGATGAATGCAAAGTAAGAGGACTTACAGTGAATCCCAGCTCTCTCCATGCGGGATGCAAGGCAGAAATTTATAAACCTAATCTATATGCCGGTTATGCAATGCGGAAATCGTCCTAGAGCAGGCAGCTGCTAGCGTGAAGAACCACGAGTTAACCGCTAACTCCCAATCCTAGTGTCCGGTCTAGGCTCACTCCTCCTCTGCTCAACACATTTGAGTTAGGAGAAAGCGCTTGTGTGGAGTGAGCTCGCGGCGCGCGGATCGAGAGCCAATGATCAACTACTTAATTAATCTAAGTCCAAATACGATCTATAGGAGCATGCAAGAGTTATTAGGTGTTTGGACCTAGGTTACTCGAATCAAGCAGGACCTAATGCTAAGAGCTCAATCCACAAAAGAAATGGAAAAGAAAACAAAACCGGAAAATGACGGTCGAGAAAACACGAAAAAGCCGCGGTGAGCCCCCGGGTGAACAAACACCCGGAAATTAGGCCCGAAGTGTTCAACTGTCCAAGTCCTGTATTATTACAAATTATTCAAATACTCTCTCTCTCAAAAATAAAGCAACTCTCTCTCTCTCTCTAGTTCTCCTGCTCTCTCCTGTCGGCTAGGGTAGAATAGCCGACTCCCCCTCCCAAGGCTGCTCAGGATCCCCTAGGCGATCCTCCTCGGTCGGCGGTCCCTCGCAAGAAAACAAAAGAGATGTCAGACAATTCAAAATAAATAATACACAAAATACAAGTAAGCAAAAATGGCTAAGTGACTAGAAAGACCCAAAGATACTCTACAAGCCGATGCTCCCCGACAACGGCGCCATTTGAAAAGCGAGAAAGCGAGAGCCGCTAATTAGCGGTCTGACAGGTCAGACTCACTGTCGCTGATGCGACTGCTCAAACTTCCTCGGTCTTCAACAATTAACCCACACAATCAATCAGAGAATGAATAGCAAGGATTAAAATTTATTATACCCTACTAAAGATGTACAATGGAAAGCAAGTAGGGGTCGAACTCAAGGAGCAAAGGTGTAAAGCACGGATAAAAATCCAAACCTAGGTCTAACAAGCTACTTAGCCAATCTAAAAATTTTTGTGGGTTTTTGATTTTTATATAATTTTTTTTAATTTTTAATTTTATAATTTTGTATTTTGATTTTTAATTTACTGATTTTTTATTTTCTTTTTATATTTTATATTTTTTATATTTTCTTTTTCAATATTGGAATATAGAAGCAATGAAATAAAAGACAAACTAAAGTAATTGTAAAAAAAGTGCAAAAATAACCAAAAATTCAGAAATAAGATGTTTTTGATATTTTTAGGATTTTTTACTGTTTTTGTGATTTTTGGGTAATTTTTAGAATGTTTTTGGTATTTTTAATTACCAAAATAAAGAAAACAGTGAATAAAATGCAAGGCTGAAACTAAAATGGGGAAATAAAATGATAAACAGTAGCAAAAATTCCCCAACTTAATTTTCACTTAAAGATAATAACACAAAGAAAATTTAGGAAAAGAAAACACAATTTTTGGATTTTTTATGAATTTTATAAATTTTTATGAAGGTTTTTAGAGTTTTGTGATTTTTAGGAGTTTGGTTTTATAATTTTTAATGATTTTTGGTCTGAAATTGAAACACACTAAAAGAAACAAAATATATTTTTTTGGGATTTTTCTGAAGTGTTTTTATATTTTTTGGTATTTTATAAGCTAGACAGTGCACAAAATGAGAGTTTTTGATTTTTAATAAATATGAAAATAAAATAAAATCAAAAACTAAATTGATGGCTTGAAAGCATAAGTGCACAGGAGCTTAAGCCCAAAATTTTAGAATTTTCTGATCCAAGATGATGCCTCAAATAAATAGACAAAACAAGCACAAGTTAACGGAACTGGCAAGGGCACATGCGCAATATGCAAAATATCCAGGGGCCTAACTGCAAGTTGCACACAAAATCTGAACTTGAACAAGAAGTTCCTGGACCAACAGCTAATCCCCAAAGTCGCGAGGGTCAAATCACAAAATCACCAAAGTGCACGTGGTGAGCACGTGCACGGGCGTGGACTCGAACGCAATAAATAGGAACTATAGGGTTGGATTCATAAAATCTTCAGAAATAAATAACTGAACTAACATCTTTGAGGGCTACTTGGAAATACAGGAGAAATGAGGGTCTTGCTCGCAAAATTGCCACGCGCACGTGCTCTCGCACGTGCGCCCAGCTGGCAAGGACGAAATTGCAGTTCTAAGAAATCCGAGGTTCCATTTATAAATAATACAAAAATCTTACGCTACGCAAGAAAGTTTCAGCACTAGCAGACAAATAGCAAGAACATTTGGAGTTCTGACGTAAATTACCCAATCTTAAGGCGCGATCGTTCGGTGGGTTTCGTCCCACTTAAACACGTGTCGGGCTGTGGGCTCGCGATGCCCCTTCGCCTTCGAGGGCCGAGATTAGATCTACCCCTTGAGATCTGACGATTGGAGGGGGCAAGATCGAACGGATGCTGCTTCTCGCCAAGAACAGGCCGAGATCGAACGGTGGCTGGGTGATGTCTAAGAACAGGAAGAACAGCCGGCGGCTGTGAGCTTTCCCGGCTCCCCCTCCTCTCCTCCGACGACGATGAAGGCTGCAAAAATGCCCACGAGATCCCTGGGAGCTTCTCCTATCGATCGGCAACTCCAAAATGGCGGTTAGACCGCCTGAGCTCCCGCACCGTGCTGAGGAAGGGAGCCAGCCCCAGGAACTTCGGCTGCCACAAAAATCGACCCCAGGAGGGGGTCCTAGCCTCCAGGACCTGCAAGTAAACGGATGATGAAGCTGGGGGCAAAGTGCCCCAACTTCGTGGCGTGCTTCTCAAGGTGAACAGACGTATGGACGGTCAATACGGCCGGCGAAACTCGATGCCGGCCGCAGTTGATTCGGGGTGAAATGATGGCTACGGGGCAACGTTCTTGACGAAGGAACAATCAAAGTGGCCTTTTTGACAGTAGAACACTTGAGAATAGGAAGAAAAAGGGAGAAAGAAGGACCTCACCTGTGTGCGCACAAGGTGCCCTCCGGCGAGGACTCCGGCAAGGGGATCTACTCGATTCAACACCTCGTCGCCCCGTTTAAGCGCCCACCAAGCTCCTGCTGTCACCACGAGTCTGGTCGAGGGCCTAGGTTAGGGTTTTGGAGGTGGAAGAGTGACCAAATCGAAATGGGACTTTTTGGGTCGCTTTTGAAAGATGGTCGACGGGGCTCATTGATCGAGGGATATCTCGCAAATCAATGACCCGAAGGTCGAAAAAACGCATGGGCGTGTATGCCCAATCTACGAGGAATAAAAGTTGTTCAGGAGCCATCACGAGATTATGCAAGGAGGAGTCTCGAAAAATCCGCGAATACAAGACAAAAACCTTGTCTGACACAGTCCAGAGGGTGGTCAGACAGTTGACCCGTGGTCAACTGTCCAGGCCTCCTGATTGGTCCACGTGGACCAATCAGGAAAAAACCTCTAAAAAAATCATTTAAAAATAGTAAATAACATTATTTTATTCAGGTTATAAAATAAAAAGTACTTATAATTTATGTAGTATTTTATTATTATTTTTAATTATTTTTATGAAGTATATTTTTACAAGTTTGCATTTATACCCTTATCTATATCTATGTATTTAAGTATTCTATTTTTATTTAGGTATTTTTAATTTATTTTATTTTGGTTTTTATTTTCTAAAATTATAAAATACTTTTATATACACAAATATATTTTTATTTTAATTTTCTGATATATTTTATATACTTAATAAAATGAAAGTGTTATTTGTATAGGTATAGCTACATGTATTATACCTATGTATTATAATATATACAAGTATTTTTATTTGTATTTTATTTATGTTTTTATTCTGATTTTAATGCACATAATTATTATAAGTATTATTTACAACATTATAAAAATATAAAATTATAAAAATAATAAATAAATAATAAATTGAATATTTTAATATGTACAAGTATACAATGAGGGTCCAAAAGTCAACTTTCAAACCGTAGCTCCGCCAAATGCGAAACCACCGCCATTAAATAGCTTATTTTCTTCTATATACAATTAAAGGTGAGTACGCTGCATTTGGAGTTTTTATTTGTGAGATACAGGTCTGGGAAGTTGGCATTCTGGATTCTTATTCAGACCATAACTTTTTATCTGTACATTATTTTTCTGTGAAATCAATTTTGTATTTTTCTTTATTTTATTATCTACAACTTTCATGTACAAAGTTTCTTTATTTGAAGTGTAAAAAGTGGAACCAAAAATAGGTCCCAAAATGAGTAAAGAATGAATAAAATGTATAGGTATTTTATCTGTGTTTTGGCCCTTATCTCCCCCTACTTTATTCCTTGTCGACCTATTCATCAAGATGCCTAGGTCTCGGGGTTTCGGGTCATAAAATATTTACAATATTTTATTCTTTTTCTTTTCTTTTCTTTATTCTATAATTTTGGCTTTAAAAACCGCATTTTATACAATATTTACACATAAATGCATGAATGCTAAAATGCCTATATTAAGCCTATTTACATGCATTTACTAGGGTTTTTAAGGCCAGAATGATAGAATAAAGATGATGAAAAGTGGATTCATCATCCCCCTATACTTGCCTTTGCTAGTCCCTAGCAAACACTTATGCAATAAGTGCAGAAAAAGAAAAATAAAGAAAAGAAAAAGAAGAAAGATGGACTAAATTTAATTGTCAAACTTGTCTTCACAAAATCAAAATTTGGAGCTTAAGTCGGATCTTGGGAAATTTAGTGCGGGCGGAACCTTATTGAGAACCGAATTTGAAATTCAACAGTCCTTGAGTATCCCAAAACTCTGTCCAAGTCTCCTCAATAGCCAGGTCAGAAATACTTCAACTCGTACGCAAACCCTTATGACTATGAATCTGACTCGTACAGTGTAAGTGATGGTGGCTCTCCCCAACTAGAATGACAAAGAAACTGACTTCTCCAGTACGACAACCCAGTGATTCCCCAATCCAGCAACTCCATCCTCGAGGAGCGGGATATTCCCTTCTAAGTTCAAGTGGCAACCAGCTCAAGAGGAGGGGGTGAAGAGAAGAATGGACGGTAGCCAGTATAGCTACCTATTTTTGGATGCAAGACCAGTGTAGTCAAGTCATCCAGCTGCAGGCTCACATATTTGACTTTGGAACTCAAGCTTGCTTATTGACTTTGTATATACTTGCAGGCTTTTTATTTTTGTACATGCCTGAACTTTTTTTTTTTTTGAAATACTATTCACAGCTGCATTTACATAAGGAGTTTTTCCTCTTGAGCCAGTAGACTATCCCTCTTTTGAAGCTTTATCGCAACCCACAGCCTCCTGTCTTTAGACTTCCTAATCACTGGACGGGTTGGGGTGCACTTCCCTCCCTAGAGGAGGACAAGTGTTTCCACTTGTGTGCGTCTCATACCGGCAAATCCAATCCCCTCACCACTCCAACTGAGTTGAGCCATGTGAAAGGTGCATGTGTCCAAGTTAGGTCATTATCAAGTACCTGGGAGGTTTGTCTATACCTGGGAGCAGCTCCGCACCGAGTACTTGAACAAGTACTATCCACTCGGGCGGACGAATGCAGCGAGGGCCCTGATCAGCAACTTCTCCATGTTCCCCAACGAGCAGTTTCACGAGGCATGGGAGAGGTTCCGAGAGCTCCTAGACCGATGCCCGCACCACGACATTTCCAAACCGAACTTGGTTCAGAGCTTCTTCAGCGGGTTGACGCCAGAGCTTCAGGGCCTGGTGAATGCTTCTTGCGGCGTGTCCTACTTCATCAAGGACCACGACCAGGTCTGGGCCATCTACGAGGAGATGGCAGAGAACTATATGGTGATGTCCCAGACCCGGTTGTATTCTTAGAGACCCCAGCCACAGCAGTCAGGACCCGTGCAGTACCAGAGGATAGCACGGGTAGATGCAGGTCCATCCAGTTCGTCCGCAGTAGCAGCAGCACAGTTAGAGTCGTCAGCTGCGGACATGGGCATTATCAGCGAGAAGTTGGACCGCATGGAGCTGATTGAGAAGAAGCAGTGCCAGAGCATCACGCAGATGGAACAGATGGCACAGGTTCTGAGCGACATGAAGACACAACTCATGTGTCTCCAGGAGGCACAGACGGCTTCTCAGCCCCGTCTTCAGTCGCGAGGCGACGCCGGCAGCAGCAGCAGCTCGTCCCAGCGCTCCAGCACCCATGTGCAGCCTAGACAGGTTCACCTTGTACAGGCGGAGCCGTACCAGCAGCCGCAGCTTGACGTGTCGCTAAATACTAGATTTAATTCGGCTTCGTTGTAGCACGTGTACTTAGCGATTCGGTCAGAACCGAGAGAAGATCTCCGTGAAGAGTGTCTCGGCTTTAATTTATATCCCGGGCAAGTCCGGGGTCGAACTCAGGGAGGCAAAGGAACAACTTGGGGTTAATTTGAAAATAAGGATTTTAGATTTCCAATGCGGTTTTTTTTTATTTTTTTAATACAAAAAGAAATATCAATGCAAGATGCGGTTGAATTAAAACACTACGAAAGTATACAACTTAGCCAAATTAATTTTGATGAGAAATTAATCCAATTTAGCCAAATTATATTTTTTTTCTAGAATATTAATTTAGAGATGAACACAAAACACATTTTTTTGGAATTTTAGGGGTTAAAATGCAAAAACTAAAAATGCACACTTTTTATGGGTATTTTCACAATTTTTCACACAAGCAGCAAGCAAAAATTATGAAAAAATTACTGGAAGTAAAACATGATGCAAGAAAGTTACAGTAATATTTTTAGAATTTTTTGACAAGTTATGATTTTTTATGAATTTTTTAGTGAAAACAGAGTGATCGTGAGTAATTAATTTCTATTAAATCCACATTATCAAATTAATCAAAAAGCAAATTATCTCAAGTAGATATTTAGATTAGCAATCCAGAAGAGTAAAATTTCGCAAAAAAGATATTTGTGGATTTAATTAAAAATCGATTACTAAATACACTCTATAATTTATTGTAGGCACAAGACAACTCCAATAGCTGTGAAATTTGGATAGTAATTACATCACATATCAAGGCATCACATATAATTTTTGTGGAATTTTTAGAGCAACCATTTGTGAGATATTAATTTAATGGCACAGAATGGGTAAACTATGCAAAATTTCAGTTAACTATTTTTAATTAATTACCCATTACTCATAAAAATACAAATAAATAGTCAAAATGTAGACATTTAGTTGCTCAACATGAACACATTTTTTATTGAATAAAAGGATGCCAAACAGATATCCAAATTGCTAGTCAAACACAGGGGTCATTGTGCAAAAATGACAACTGAAAATGAACAAGACAAATATGTACAGGGACGTTTTTGTAATTACATAAACATGAGAAATAAAAATTGCAATTTTTACAAAATAAAAAAAAATGAGAAAGGGAAAGGACCTTCTTCTTCCTCCCGATTGGGATGAACCCAAAGGAAGGTGGGGGTCGACGGTGGTGAACCCAAAGGAGGTCGGGCGTTGACGGCGGCGGGCGCTTGGACGGTGGAGAGGGCGGCGGCGGCAGTCGGCCGGCGCCGCGAGGGGAGGTGCGGCGGTGGCGAGGGACCCAGCGGAGGGCGGCTGCTGCGGGGGCGTCGGGAGGCCGCTGGTGGCGGCCGGCTGTGCGCGGCGCGTCGCCGCTGGTGGCGTTGGCGCTGGCCGCGGCGCGGTGCACGGCCGGCGAGGCCCGGTGATTGGAGGAGAAGGGGTGGGGGGCGGCGGCGGTGGGTGCTTCCCCACCGCTGCTGCGTGTTATTTTTTTTGTTTTTTATTTATTTTTTTTTGATTTTTTACTGCTGTAATAAAAGGGAAGTTTTTTTTTGTTTTAGATTTTAAAATTTTTTATAATTTTAATTAGACAGGGATTAAACATGGTAAAGAAATGATGATGGTGAGGATGATAAACTAAACAAATGAGGGGGGAAAATGGTGTGATGGTGGTGGTGGGAGGGATGATATGTTTGTGCTTAAAAAAATTTGCAAAAAGACTAGATAAACTAAAATTACCTACGTGAACGCGGATGCCTATGGAGTGCTCGTGAGAGCACGGTCTTCGCTCGAATCGCCGGCGCGCGATGAGCTTGAGCAGCGCGCGGTTGCGGCTGCGATGTTGGCCAGAAAACCAACGGATCACACCGGAGAGAGGGCCGTCGTCGCTCGACCGCGGTTGCGTCGCTGTCACCGATTCAACTCAGGGAACTAGGCTCTCCTCACATAAAGATGGATCAAAGGCAAAATTGAGGAGAATGACATGTATATAAAGAAGAAGAAAAATGTAAGTTAGAATTAAGATGGAGTGGGATGGAGGTTAATAAAATGGTGGAGTTGAATTAGAAGTTAGAAAATATGGTGGAGTAATGGAGTTGAATGGTGGTTATTGTAGAGAATGTAAAATAATTAAATAAATAAAATGAAATAAAGTTATCTACTTTAATTACAATAGAATAAAAAAGAATAAAATAGATAGTGGACAATTTACAAGGGAAGACAAACAACATGTACACATTTTTTTACTTTTCTAATATGTAATTTTTTTGTCTTTTTAATAAGAGATATTTACAACGGAAAAATACAATAAAATAATATAAATAAAATACAACACAAGCATGATATTTTTGTATTTTTAATAATTAAGAAAGATAACATAAAAATTAAAGAAAGAAAAATATATACAAGGTATACAATGTACATCTAGGTCCCAAAACCCAACTTTTGCAAACGAGCTCCGATTTTAATGAAACCACTTTCGTTGGATAGATAATTTTCTAACTTGAACTTTAAAAGTGAGTTTGGCGAATTTGGAGTTCATACGGAGCGGGAATTTAGCTTGGAAGTTGGACTTTACGGCTTTTTCTCTTTGGAATCTAGGAGCATTTATTTGAGGTAAAATTTATTTTATATTTTTGTATTTTTATGTACATTATTATAAACAAGTTAAAGAAAGAATTAGGCAAAAAGGAGTTGAAATGAATTTATTAGAAATACATGAAGTTTTGGGCTATTTACAAGTATAAAACTCCTTTATTTTTGCGGCTTTTTATGCGTAATTTATTTTGTACAATCTAATATATAATAATTAGTGTGTTTTATTTACAAGAGTCATTTTGTTAATTTATGGATTTTATGGATATTTTTCTGGGATTTTACTCGGGGATTTTGCTAAGATCAAGATATTGAGATGATGAATCGTGGATTCATCACAGCCCACCTACCAGTCCCCACCATCTCCAGAGATGCAGATGGTGGTCTACCAGCCGGATCAGCCTCTGGCAGTACTCCCGCCAGCCCCCTACGATGCCGAGCCGTTGATGGATGTCAACGGGATTTGGTATGACCGCCCTCAGCCTGGGATCCGACGAGACCATCCCGGATTCAGGTGGGGGAGTGGTGGTACCCAGTCCCAGCAGCAGCCATCAGGACAGGGAGGGCAGTACTCCCAGCAGAGAGATCACCACCAGCCGCAGCAGCAGCCCCCAGCATATCAGCAGCACCAACCATCATCCTTCGGTCCTCGTCCCTATCAGCAGCAGGGACAGTCGTGGAGACGTGAGCAGCAGGCTCACCCGGTTCAACAGCAGCACCCGTCCTCATACCCCTCTTACCAGCACCACCAGCAGCAGTTCCAGCAGCCTCACCCCCAGAGAGGCTACCCGTCGGGCTCCCACGAGAGCCCCGCTTTGGATGACATTGCCCGCCTCCTCACGGACCAGCAGGCCACATTCCGACGGGAGATGGACGAGTTCCGCCAGGAGATGCGGGACTTGGTGAGAGGGAAGGCCGCCATTCCAGCCCAGATTGAGCCGAACCCGAACAACCTCAAGAGGAAATCTGAGCAGGTAGTACATACTGAGTTTGCCACTCCTAGTGACCCATTTGATGATACATCCTCGGATCTTTTTGATGCTGATTTTGTCACACTTAGGAGCGGTAGGACCCCAGCAGGAGGCGGCGCCTCATCTGAGCTACCTCACGAGGACACTTCCGAGGCGCCACATGAGGAGAAGGAGAGCGGTACTGAGGCCGCTCCAGACGATGACGGTGGCACTGAGGCCACCAAGGATGCTGATCCCACCGGCGGTACTAAGGCCGCCGCTTCACCAGATCTAGGAGGTGGTACTGACGCCACCAGTTCAGCCGAGCCAGCCCGCGGTACTGATGCCGCGAGACGTCTACCAGCAGCAGCAGCAGAGCCAGCCCACGATGGTACTGAGGCCACCAGTGTTTGTCGTGATAGAGATGTTGTCTTTCCTCGCATTCCTGTATCTCAGAACTCTGTTGTGAATAAAGGAAAAGGTTTACTTTCTTCTGGTCCCACTGTGGTGCATGATGTATGTGTGGATCCGGTCATCGAACCGTCTAGGCCTTGTCCTAGTCCTTCATCTGAGAAGGATCCCGTGATCCCCTTCCCTAGAGCCCTTCAGATGGGGAAGGGGAAGAAAAAAGAAAACCCAAAAAAAAGAGAGCTTGAGGAGTTCAGCCAGAGCATGATCAAACGATTCCACATCCAACTGACCCTCCAGGAGGCTTTGCAGCACATCCCCCTTCTCCAGCGATCTTTGAGAGAGAGGACTACAGTCAGGAGGAGGAGGAGGAACCACACTTCAGAGATACATGTGCTGACGAAAGCCACTTGTTTCGCGATCCAGAACCGTCTGCCAGCTAAGAGGCCAGATTCAGGGGCCCCGTATGTCAGATGCCAGATTAGTGAGCAGAGGTTCGACCATACTCTTCTAGATAGCGGATCGTCGATTAACCTTCTTCCGGCAGCCCTTCTTGACCGCTTTGAGTTGGGCACTCTTCGACAGAGCAGGACAGTCCTTCAGTTCGCTGATCGATCTGTCAAGAGGCCGAAGGGGTTATTACGAGACGTTATCGTCACGATTCAGGGCCTGAAATTCTCCGTGGACTTCGTAGTGTTGGACATGGAGATCCCTGAGTCTGTGGCCGATACCTCCATCATCCTTGGTCGTCCGTTCTTGGCCACAGCCAAGGCGGTGACTGATCATGATAGCGGGAAGGTGTACTTTCACGTCGAGGGCGAGAGTATACAAATAGAGACGGTCGAGGACTACAGAGCTAGATTCAGAGCCCGCTTAGATGCGAGTACAGATTCAGAGCAGCTGACAGACGCAGAGCCAGACATCCACCAGGACTGTGATTTTGTGATCACAGATGATGAGGCAGCTTGGGCAGATCTTGAGACACAGACCATCCTCTCACTTTCAGATATAGCTGATGCCGAGATGATAGTAGAGGAGAGTCTGGAGAGCACAGCCCTGGTCCTGGATACCAATGAGGCAGCAGAGCCGGTCCTTGATCGCAGCACGATGTTTAGTGATGGTGGTGCTGAGGCCACCTTGCTTTACGGTGGTACTGATGCCACCGCGGTTGATACAGATCCCTCGGATTCAGAGTCTGATTGGGCCGATTGTGATGACCAGATGCCAGACCTGATTCCACCTGAGCCTACAGATGAGGAGGAGGCAGATGCAGAGCAGATCAGAGACAGTGCAGTTGAGCAGCCTTCTCCCGATCCAGTTTGCGAGAGTACGCTTTCACTTTCCCAGGCAGATTTGGCAGATTTAGCAGCTTTCACTCAGTTTCTTCCACAGCCAGATTTGCCAGCACCCAGCATTCTAGAGCTGAAGCCGCTCCCTACTTCGCTGAAGTATCGATTCCTTGCGGGCGATCCAGAGATGTACCCAGTCATCATCTCCGCCGAGTTGACTGGAGAGCAGGAATCCCGTTTGATGGGGGTTCTTGAAAAGAACCGCAAGGCGATCGGATGGAGCGTAGCAGATCTCCATGGGATTAGTCCATCAGTGTGCTCCCACCATATCTATCTCGAGGAGGGGGCGAAGCCGTCGCGTGAGTTCCAGCGGCGACTGAACCCCAACCTGAGAGAGGTCGTGATGAAGGAAATATCAAAATGGTGGAGTGCAGATTTTATTTATCCCATTTCCGACTCCAAGTGGGTCAGCCCCTTGCATGTGGTGCCCAAGAAGACGGGCATCACGACTGTGATCAGTGAGTCGGGAGAGGAGATTGCTACACGAGTACCCACCTCTTGGAGGGTCTGTGTTGACTACAGGAGACTCAACCAGGCCACCAAGAAGGACCATTTCCCCCTGCCTTTTATTGACCAGATCATTGAGAGACTGGCAGGGAAGAGCCATTATTGCTTCCTGGATGGGTACTCGGGCTACAACCAAGTGGCCATCGCTCCTGAGGATCAGAAGAAGACCATCTTTACCTGTCCCTTCGGCACATATGCTTTTCGACGCATGCCATTTGGGCTATGCAATGCCCCTGCGACTTTTCAGAGGTGCATGCTGTCGATCTTCTCGGACATGGTAGGGGAGTGTTTGGAGGTCTTCATGGACGATTTCTCGGTCTACGGCGACGGATTCGATTCTTGTCTTGACTGCCTAGATCGAGTACTCCAGCGATGTATTGAGTATCATTTGGTGCTATCTTGGGAGAAGAGTCACTTCATGGTGACTCAAGGGACGGTGCTTGGCCATATCATCTCCAACAGGGGCATGGAGGTTGATCCGGCCAAGGTTGATGTCATTAGGAAACTCGTACCGCCGTCCAATCTGAGGCAGCTACGGTCATTCCTGGGGCACGTTGGATTTTATCGGAGATTTATTCAGGATTTCAGCAGGATTGCCCGACCGTTGACTGATCTCTTGACGAAAGACACCGAGTTCCTTGTCGATGACAAGTGTCTTTCGTCGTTCGCGACTCTCTAGCAGTGTGTTATTGAGGCTCCTGTCCTCCAGCCGCCTGATTGGTCTCTCCCATTCGAGATCATGACGGATGCCTCCGATTTTGCCGTAGGGGCAGTGCTGGGACAGAGGAGGGATGGAGTTCCATTTTCCATACACTATGCTAGCCGCACATTGGATTCCGCCCAGCGGAATTACACAGTCACAGAGAAGGAGATGCTAGCTGTAGTGTTCACCCTAGATAAGTTCAGATCGTATATCATTGGGTCTAGAGTGACTTTGTTTACAGATCACACCGCCATCAGGTACCTCATGGCAAAGAAGGATGCCAAGGCCAAACTGACTAGATGGATCCTTCTACTCCAGGAGTTCGACATTGAGATCAAGGATAAGCCTGGAGTCAAGAATGTGGTGGCGGATCATCTCTCCCGACTAGAGCAGCCTGAGGATTCTGAGCAGATTGACCCTATTAGAGATACCTTCCCAGATGAGGCGATCCTTGCTATCGCCTCAATCCCATGGTACGCCGATATTGTGAACTTTCTCATTGTTAAGAAAGTCCCACAAGATTGGCCCAGGAAGAGGCTTAGACCTTCCTCGCAAAGGCCAAGTCTTACCATTGGGAGGATCCCATCCTTTACCACGAAGGAGGGGATAGCGTCTGGCGTCGGTGTATTCCTCAGGAGGAACACCATAGCGTCCTCACTTACTGCCACAAGCTTGAGGCAGGAGGACATCATTCTGAGAGGAGAACGGCACAGAAAGTGCTCCAATCCGGCTTGTGGTGGCCTACCCTCTTCAAGGACTCAGATGAGTTCGTGAAGAGGTGTACTGACTGTCAGAGGATGGGCACTTGTGGACAGCGTGATATGATGCCGATGCAGCCCATTCACTTCTGTGAGGTTTTTGACGCATGGGGCATCGATTTCATGGGTCCATTCCCTAAGAGTCAGGGATTTGAGTACATTCTGTTGGCCGTTGATTATGTGAGTCGTTGGGTGGAGGCTATCCCCGCCCGAGCTGCTGATGCGAGGACCGTTTGCAGATTTTTGAGGAAGCACATCATCACGCGGTTCGGGGTTCCACGAGTTTTGATATCTGATGGGGGATCTCACTTCATCAACGACCAGGTGAAGGCACTTGCTAGCGAGTTCGGCATAGACCATCGTGTTGCTACACCTTACCATCCACAAACGAATGGTCTAGCCGAAGTGTCAAACAGGGAGATCAAGACTATTCTACAGAAAGTCATCCGCCCTGACCGAAAGGATTGGTCACAGCTTTTGGACTCGGTCTTGTAGGCATATAGGACGTCTTTCAAGACACCTTTGGGCACATCTCCCTTTCGCCTCGTATACGGCAAGCCATGCCATTTACCTGTTGAGCTGAGGCACAAGTCACTTTGGGCAGTCACAGATATTATCATGGATCCAGATGGTATGGGAGATCAGAGAAGGGCAGAGCTAGCTGCCCTGGAGGAGCTTAGAGATGCAGCTTTCTCAAGCAGCCTACATTATAAGGAGAAAGTCAAGGAGTGGCATGATTCTCATATCAGCCACAAGCATTTTGAGATTGGACAGAGAGTATGGCTGTTTGATGCGAGGCTTAGATTATTTCCAGGGAAGCTACAGAGCAAATGGAAGGGACCTTATCTGGTTCGAAAGGTACACGACAACGGTAGCATCGACATTTCTGAGTTGTCTTCTGAGAGTACCTTTCGAGTGAACGGCCAGCGGCTCAAGCTATTTCTAGATCATGAGCCGCGGGTCGTTGATCTTGCCCCTATTCATTTTGCGTGAGATGTGGTCTTTGACTCACATCTAATGCATCTCACGCCTGAGTTTCACTGATTTTCCGCTGTATATAGATCCAGATGTCCATATCACCACATTCTTTAGTCCCACATCCGTTCTTCATCTTGTGATTATGCTATACTTAGGGTGCACTTTGCCCTAAGTATAGGGGGGATGTGAGACTTTTCGAGTATTTCTTTTGTTTCTGTCTACCCCTGTTTTTGCTGCCTATAGTTAGGGATATTTCACCCTAAGTATAGGGGGGGTAGACCCTGTACATTCTGCACTCAGGTTTTCCCTTAGTATACAGCCTGCTATACTTAGGATTACTTGATCCTAAGTATAGGGGGAGACCTGAGTCCCTCTTGACTTTTCATTCTTCTTTTGTATAGCCTTTCTTTTCACTTTCCTATACCTAGCACGAGTTATGTCTTCTTCATCGCTCTTGACTCTGAGGACATCGTTCGAGCTAAGTATAGGGGGGTGTGTATATATTTCATATATACTTTAGCCATAACTCGTACCTTGTGTGAGTGTGTTAATAAATAAAAATGGCTAAAAACCACAAAAATTAAAAAATTTTCATGTACATAATCTTCTTTTATTTGCACATACATAGCTAGTGTACAAATTATTTTTGTAAAAATGATTTCAAAAGTCTTTTGTGTAAAACTTGTGTAAATACTTTTGTATCAAAATTATGTATATAGTACAAAAATTTTTCCAAAATGTTTTGAAAATCAAAAGTTTGCAAAAATCTTGTGTAAATGTGTGTAAATATCTTTTTGCAAAACTTGCACTTCATGCATCATCCATTCATGATTTCAAAACATTTTTCAAAAAATTTTGCATGATTGTAAACTTTGTGTAAATAAGCATCTTTTTGTACATATGTATATAGTTTTTCTTGGATGATAGCTGACACTTAAACTAGCCTGGAATCAAATTGAGAAATGGAGCTTGATTAAGATCTTAATCCACCTAATTTCTAAGAGGAACCTTATAGGACTTAGGTTTAAGGCTTTTCAGGTCCATGGTGACTTAATTCTTTGAGTCCACTAGGCTATGATCACATGTCATCTCAATGAGCCTAAGTAGAGCACTTAACAACAACACATGACTCATATAGATTATGGCTTTACTTGGACACCAGCACTATGCACCGAGCTCTCTACGGATGAGGTGGTGAGGAGGCAGTCTTCCTTGACTTGGGGTAGCATATGAGGGTAATACTTCTAGGCGGAACCTCTCTTCTTCTTATAGTGAAGGAAGTGCGCCTCAACTTGGTCTGGTTGCCATGAGGTCTAACGACGGGAGTTGTGGGTTGCAATAAAGCTTCAAAAGAGGGATAGTCTACTGGCTCAAGAAGAAAAACTCCTTGTATATATGCTGCACATGTATATGTCGTATAGATGCACTCGAAAAAAAAAATGTGCAAAAAGAAAAGAACTCCAAAAAAGTGGCGGGTCTGAGAGAAAATGATAATCCCACCGGAGTATGTATATAAAGTGCAATAAGCAAAGCCTGGTTTCATGATCCACCTGTTGTAGCTTGCAGCAGGGAGACGTGGCTACACTGGTCAAGCTCCCAAGGGTACTTGGCTACACTGGCCTTGACCCATTCTCTTCTTCCCCCTCTTCTTGAGCCGGTTGTACTTGAACTTAGAAGGGAATACCCCGCTCCTCGAGGAAAGAGTGGCCAGATTGAGGTCATAGAGTTACCTTGTTGGGGAGGGTTGTCAAGTTGCCATTTCTGAGGTGGAGAGCTTAGACTTCACATTCACAGGACAAGAAAAGATTCATGGTCTTCAGGGTTTGTGATTGATGACTTGTTCTGATCTGGAGCATTGAGGAGTCTTGGTTATAGATTAGTGGAACTTAGAGGCTGTTGAGTTTTAAGCTTAAGTCTAAATAAGGTTCCGACACATTAATAATCTAAAGATCTGATCGAGCTCCATACCCCAATTTAATGAAGGCAAGTTTAATAATCAACCTTGATCCATGTACATCCTCTTTTTCTTTTTCTTTCTTTCTTTTTCACTTCTTTTTCAAAGAAGTGTTTGCTAAGGGACTAGCAAAGTATAGTATAGGGGGGTGATGAATGCCCATTCATCACTCTTTATTCTTATATTTTAGCTACAAAAACCTTTGCAAATGCATGTAGATATGTGTAAATAGGAATAATTACCAAAAGCATGCATTGTGTAAAAACCTATAATTAGCATGTTTTTGTGCAAAAATAAAAGAATAAAGATTAAAAAGAAAAAGAGGGAAATATTTAGAATAAATATTGAGCAACCTAACCCAAGGGAGGGCTCAGCATGGGCCTGACCGCATAAAAGCCAAAGTAGAGGAAGATAGGGGCTCTTGTGTAAATATCTATGTAAATAAATAAAATTATATTTTCCTCACCCAAAAATGTGCTTGTAAATATTTGTATATATTTATTAATATAAAAACAAAATAAAAAATTTTTAAAAAAAAGATTAAAAATATCCTTTCATCATGTATATAAACCACACCTTTATATATATTTATTTGGCTTTATCAATATACAAAATTAATTTTTAAACTTTTTGTAAATAGTCTATGTTATACTTTGTAAATAAATAAAATAAAAAGAATCAAAGCAAAAATCAAAATAAAAATAGAAAAATCAAAAATACCAAAAATACATTGTATATATATACCTTGTATATAGATGTATATATCTATTTATTTTACTTATGTATATAAATAATAAAAACAAAATAAAAATACCCTTTTATTCCTTATTTTATTCTATAAAATATAAAATAGGAATAAAATTGTACAAAATTAAAAATCCAAAATTAAAAACCTACATATTGTATATATACCTATACCTAACCCTACTATGTATATAGCTTGTATTCATTTCCAAAAATTAATTAAAAATCACCAAAAAATAGAAAAAAAATAAAATAAAAATATTTCATGTTTTGGGTTTTTGCTGATTCGGCCCCTAGCTATGTGTATTTGTCACTTCTTGATTCAGCCACGTGGCCTTCAGCCATTGGCCCTGGGGGATGTTGACCGCCCGGTCAACTGGCCCCCCCCCAGGACCACTTCCCACGGACTCGAGCACCGGACCCCTCTTCTCGGATTTATACCCGCTCGACTCGATTCCCAATCACCCAAACCCTGGCTCCGTTTTACACCTCCCACATCCGACATCCTCGCCGGGCATCAATCTCGGGATCCACGCGCCACCATGACCCTACCCGAGCCCTTCTTCTCGGATCCCGCCAGCATACAAAAGCGAGCTCCGCCACCCATTTCAGGCATCTTTGGCTCATTCGCTCCATCCCCCGTGACCTCCAGTGCTCGAGCGTGAGTGACAGTTCGCTCCAGGTGCTGTCGCAGCGAGGAGAGGGGTCGGATACCACTGATCCGGCGAGTAGCTCCGCCGTAGCTCCGCCACTGGTGCGAGCTCCGAGCCTCGGGCCCAGACGTCCCTCGAGGCTACGACCGGGAGCTTCCCCAGCTCCAGCCCAGTCTATTCATCCACCCAGGTAGTCCCGTAGCTCCCCCATTTAGTCTAATTTCCGATTAGCCCTAAATCGCGCCGCCATTGATTTTCGCTGATTCCGACCGCCTCACCTTCCCGTTCGACCATCGGAATCCACCATCACCTCCGCCTTCCTTCCACGCACCTTCTCCGCCCTTCCTCTCAACCCAGCTCGCACAGGAGCTGGGGTTCGAATCCCTTCGCCGTCGCATCGCCGGGGTTCGCCCGCACCGACGCACCATTCACCTTCACGCCGCCTAACTGGATCGAGGCACTTTGCCCTCGACCCGCGAAGCTTCTGAGCTGTTTTGCAGGACAAGCAGAGGCCATCTGAGGCCTCTCGACATCTAGCCCAGGAGCTTCAGCTCCGCCACCCTCGTCGGAGCTCATCCGAGCTCGGTTGGGGCATCGGAGACCACCAGCAGCTGCGCACCTTCACGACGGAGCTCCTCCGACACTCAGGCGCAGCAGAGGAGGCCTGAGGTAGCTTCACGAGGCCGGCGAAGCTCGCCGGCCATCAGTTCTTCTAGACCCTCCATCAGCCTTTGGATTGCCCTCCTCGCTCCAGTTTTGATCAGCACCGTCCATCTTTGGAGCGCACGTGGACGTCAGATCTGAGGAGACAGATCCAGGTCGTTAGATCCACACGTGTCCTGGCCTGGACCGTTGGATCAACCAGAGCAGAGCAGCGTTGAGAGCTTCCCCTACCTCGACCGTCCGATCGCCATGTGGCGGCCATCCGTCAGCTCCGGTTAATAAAGGGTAAATTACCCTTAGGCCCTTATCTTAGTTTTATTTCATTTGAGTCCTGTAAATATTTAAGCACGTTATTTAGTTTTAGGTTTATTTGCACAATGGACCCTGCACTTTAGAGTATTTGCTTATATACCCCTGCCTGTGTGAGCCACATGCTTCGTCACGTGTATTTCTGGGTTATTTGCATCATATGCCCTTGTAGTTCTGATTGTTCTAAAATGAAAGAATCTTTTTAGTATTTCGGCTCATTCAACAGCACCTGAGATGGCCTCTTTTGCTTTTTCAGAAAATCCAGCGATGGCAGACAGAGGCGAGCACCCAGATGACCACGATCATCCTCCATTCATAATCGATCAGGTGGCCATCAACAATTCCTTGCTAGCGTCCCTAGAGACTATGCAGAGACAGATCCGTGACCAGGGAACATTCATGGGTGATCTGATGAGAGAAATAGCGCAGATGAGAGAGAACCGACCTGGGGGCGGTGGCGGTGGAGGAGGAGGAGGACCCGATGCAGGAGGAGGCGATCCAGACGTTGAGCGACCGCCACAGACCATCATGAGGGAGTTGCACAACCCAGCTGCATCCCTCACTCACCGTTGGATCAGACTCCCGCCCATTCACGGAGATTTCGAGCTTCGGCCCCATACGATCCAGCTTCTACCCAAATTTCACGGGTTGCCGACCGAAGAGCCGCACCTCCACCTCCAGGAATTTGAGATGATCTGCAGCACTATCCATGATCGGTTGATGACCGAGGACATAATAAAGATGATCGCCTTTCTGTTCTCTTTGGTTGATAGAGCCGCATACTGGCTCAAACATCTTGGGCGATTTGTCGATACATGGGCAGATCTCCGGACCGCATACCTAAAGAAGTACTACCCTCTCGGCCGGACCAACGCAGCTCGAGCCATGATCAACAACTTCGTCATGATCCTAAATGAACAGTTACATGAAGCCTGGGATCGATTCAGAGAGCTCATCGACCGATGTCCACATCATGACATCTCCAAGCCCAATCTAGTGTAGAGTTTCTTCTGTGGGCTGACACCGGAGCTGCAGGGGCTTGTGAACGCCTCTTGCGGTGGGTCTTATTTCTCCAAGGGAGAAGACGACGTTTGGGCCATTTATGAGGGCATGGCAGAAAACTCCACAGTGATGGCCCAAGCCCGAGTCTATACACAGCAGAAGCCCCCGCAAGGAGCGGGATCATTTCAGAGGATCGCCCACATCGATGCCGGTCCCAACACAGCGTCAGCTGCCGCAACCCAAGCCGAATCAGCCGTAGCCGACATGGGCATTATTAGTGAGAAGTTGGACCGCATGGAGATCCTCGAAAAGAAGCAGAACCAAGGTCTTGCTCAGATGGACCTTCTCACCAAAACCATGAGTGACCTGAAAACTCAAATCCTATGCATTCAGGAGGCACAAGCTCACTCCCAACAGCCTCCCAGGTCACGGGCTGACTCCAGCAGTAGCAGCTCCAACCAACCCTCTACCTCATACCGACAGGTGAATCACATCCAGGCAGAGCCGGTTCCACTGCTACAGTACCATCCAGAGCAACCACCGTCTCAGGAGACGCAGATGGTGGTGTATCAGCCGGAGCAGCCACTGGCAGTTCTTCCTCCACCCTCCTTTGAGCAGGAACCATTGATGGAAGTCAATGAGATTTGGTACGACCGGTACCCTCAGCCCGGGATTCGTCGGGATCACCCCGGATTCCGTTGGGGCAATGGTGGATCCTCTTCCCAGCAGCAGAACTCTGCCCAAGGACACCAGAACAGCCAGCCACAACAGCATAACCAGCAGCCCCAGTATGCCCAGCCGCAGCAATATCACAGTGGTCCTCGTCCCACCTATCAGGGACAGTCATGGAGGCAGCGCCAGCAGCCTCAGCAGTTTTATCACCAGCCTTCCCCCCAGTACCAGCAGCAGCAACAGCAGCAACATCCCCATTTCCAGCAGGGACAGACATCCGGTTCTCAGGGTCCTGCCTTTGAGAACCCAGCCCTTGAAGATCTTTCCCGCTTGCTATCTGAACAGCGAGCCTCTTTCAGGCAAGAAATGGATGAATTCCGGCAGGAGATGCGGGACATCATAAAAGGGAAGGCCGCCATACCCGCTCAGATCGAACCCAACCCTAATAATCTAAAAAGAAAATCTGAGCAGGTAGAGTTTACAGAGGATACCTCTCCTAGTGACGATTTGAATGATATGTCTTGTTCTTTGAATGATGTTGATTTTGTGACTACTAGGAGCGGTAGGATGCCAGCCGGCGGCACCTCTTCTGAGCGACAACCCGATGCAGCACCAGGAGCGCCAGAGGAGCAGAGTAGCGGTGCTAATGCCGCTAATGACGATGTTGAAGACGGTGGTGCTGAAGCCACCATTTTGGATGATGAACCAGAGTGCGGTGTTGATGCCGCGAAGACCGGTGCTAGTGGTGGTGCTGAGGCCACCACATCTACTTTTGTTGAGCCACCATTTGTGATGTTGCCACATTTTGTACCTAGAGACTGTGGGAACAAAACCAAAAACAAAAATATGAATAAAGGAAAGGTTTCGGTTCAAATTACGGATCCATATGTGATGAATGATGATGATTGTATGGGTTCCCCTTCTTCACAGGCACAGGGACCGATTCCTAGTCCTCCATCTGAGGAGGCCCCTACCATCCCCTTCCCTGAGGCACTCCGTCGAGCGAAGGGGAATAAAAAAGAAAATCCAAAAAAGAGCCAACAGGTAGAGTTCGGCAACGAAATGATTGACAGATTTCACATTCAGCTGACTCTACGAGAAGCATTTGAGCATATCCCCTTCTTCAAGAAGAATTTAAAAGAGACAACTACTGTCCGAAGGAAGAAGAGGTACAGAGATCAAATCCATATGCTCACTCACGACACTTGCTGCGCCATTCAGAACACATTGCCAGCCAAGCGACCCGATACAGGAGCTTCCTATGTCAGATGCGAGATCCAGGAGCAGCGGTTCGATCGTACTCCATTAGACAGCGGGTCTTCGATCAACCTCCTTCCGGCAGCCTTACTCAAGCAGTTCGAGTTTGGCCCTCTTCTTCGAAGCAGAACGGTCCTTCAGTTTGCTGATAGGTCGATTAAGAGGCCGAAGGGGTTGTTGAAGGACGTGGTCGTTAGCATTCAGGGCCTGAAATTCCCCGTGGACTTTGTTGTATTGGACATGGAGATCCCTGAGTCGGTAACCGATGCCCCCATCATACTAGGACGCCCATTCTTGGCCACTGCCAAGGCGGTATCCGACCATGACAGTGGGACGGTATGTTTTCGCATAGAGGGCGAAAGCATACAAATAGATACGATCGACCAGACCAGAGCCAGGGAGTTGGCATGCTCAGAGCTATCCAGCGAAGCCGAGCATATGACAGAGGAGGAGCTAGACATCCACCAGGTTTGTGATTTTGAGATGACTGATGATGAATCTAACTGGAAAGACCCCGTAGCACCGACTCTCGCCTTGCCTACAGATTCAATATATCTCAAGCTTATGGCAGTCGAGAGCCGGGAAAGCACATCCCTGGATGAGGATATATCTGAAGCTGACAGTGTTGTGATGAGTGGTGCCGATGAATTTCAATCATGTTCATCCTCTTCAGATCCCTCGGATTCAGACATTGACTGGGATGACTTTGATGATTATTTGCCTTGTCTGATTCCTTCGGAGCCAACAACCATGACAGAGTGCGAGCCAATGCAGTTTATTGATGATTCAGCAGGCCGCCCTTCGTCAGAAATTCATGCAGAGCGAGAGTTCTCTCATGCAGACTTGGTAGCATTTACACAGACATATCAGAAGCCAGATCTGCCACCTCCCAGTTGTCCAGAACAGAAACCTCTGTCGCAGTCGATGACATACAGATTCCTTGCGGGTGAGCCAGAAATGTACCCAGTCATTATCTCAGCAGATTTGACTGGAGAACAAGAATCACGTCTGATGGAGGTTCTTGAAAGAAACTGCAAGGCAATCGGTTGGAGTATAGCTGATCTCCAGGGGCTGAGCCCAAATCTTTGCTCTCACCACATCTATCTTGAAGATAACGCTAAGCCATCGCGTGAGTTCTGATAACAGGCCTGAAGGCTAGGGTATGAGGTACAGAAATAGGGTCGTTGTGACCCAAGCAATCAGACCATGTATATCGAGAAAAATATCAGACCACTAACTAAATCAAAAATCAATCAAGCACAAATAAAGCGGTCCTGCTATGTATTTAACCTGGTATAGCACCCAGGGTCGAACTCAAGGAGCACGGATTGGTCGAAGGCCTACGAAGTAGTAAAAAAATAAATAAAATTAAAGACAAAATATTTTTTAGTGGTTTTTAATTGTTTTTATAATTTTTTGGATTTTTAAAATATAAAGAAAATAAAAACAAGCACACTTCAACAATTTATTTAATGCAACAAAAATCAAGCAAAAATTGAAACAAAAATATTTTTATGTGTTTTATAATTTTTTATGTTTTTGGTGAATTTTTGGAATTTTTCTGATATTTATTTTAATTTCTAAAAATCAAACAGTAACAAAACTAAGTGGTACTGTCCAGCCAAGACTAAAGTCCATAGATAAAATACCTAAGGACCTCAAAAGGCCTGGAGGTAATTTTCCTAGAAAATAGATGAAATAAGGAAAATTTAGGTACCAGATTTATTGTTTTTGGATTTTTAATGTATTTATTAGAATTTTTATGGATTTTTAGGGGTTTTTAAGTTTTTAAGGTTTTTAATCAGTGAAAAATAGCCAAAATTGGCTAGAAAATCAAGGAACACAAAACAAACAGTACCGAATTTTTATAGAATTTTTAGGGGAGTTTTTATATTTTTTTGGGGTTTTTAAATCTAGACAGTAGCTAAAATGATAGTTTTTGAATTTTTAAAAATAACAAACGAAATCAAAAATATCCTCAAAAATTCATAAAAATCATACACCATGGCAGGAGCCATGTGTCAAATTTTCGTCGAATTTGGAGGTGATTTGATATTTTATTCAAAAATCACAAGAGGGTATTGTGCACAAGGACTGAAATGCAAATACCCGAAGTTCTGGGGGTCCCGGTGCAAAATACCCAGATTTTGATAACAGGCCTGAAGGCTAGGGTATGAGGTACAGAAATAGGGTCGTTGTGACCCAAGCAATCAGACCATGTATATCAAGAAAAATATCAGACCACTAACTAAATCAAAAATCAATCAAGCACAAATAAAGCGGTCCTGCTATGTATTTAACCTGGTATAGCACCCAGGGTCGAACTCAAGGAGCACGGATTGGCCGAAGGCCTACGAAGTAGTAAAAAATAAATAAAATTAAAGACAAAATATTTTTTTAGTGGTTTTTAATTGTTTTTATAATTTTTTGGATTTTTAAAATATAAAGAAAATAAAAACAAGCACACTTCAACAATTTATTTAATGCAACACAAATCAAGCAAAAATTCAAACAAAAATATTTTTATGTGTTTTATAATTTTTTATGTTTTTGGTGAATTTTTTGAATTTTTCTGATATTTATTTTAATTTCTAAAAATCAAACAGTAACAAAACTAAGTGGTACTATCCAGCCAAGCCTAAAGTCCCTAGATAAAATACCTAAGGACCTCAAAAAGGCCTGGAGGTAATTTTCCTAGAAAATAGATGAAATAAGGAAAATTTAGGTACCAGATTTATTGTTTTTGGATTTTTAATGTATTTATTAGAATTTTTATGGTTTTTTAGGGGTTTTTAAGTTTTTAAGGTTTTTATTCAGTGAAAAATAGCCAAAATTGGCTAGAAAATCAAGGAAAACAAAACAAACAGTACCGAATTTTTATAGAATTTTTAGGGGAGTTTTTATATTTTTTTTGGGGTTTTTAAAACTAGACAGTAGCTAAAATGATAGTTTTTGAATTTTTAAAAATAACAAACGAAATCAAAAATGTCCTCAAAAATTCACAAAAATCCTAAACCATGGCAGGAGCCATGTGTCAAATTTTCATCGAATTTGGAGGTGATTTGATATTTTATTCAAAAATCACAAGAGGGTACTGTGCACAAGGACTGAAATGCAAATACCCAAAGTTCTGGGGGTCCCGGTGCAAAATACCCAGCAAAACACGCGCGAGGCGCGTGCCTGGGGCACTCAGGGATCTATATGTAATAAAAATAAGGTCCGGGGACTAATTGGTAACACGTACCAAAAGTCCAAGGGCCTCAGCTGCAAATATCCCAAAAATAAACGCACATGCGGAATAAAACCATTCACAGGGGCATAAATGCTGCGATGCACTAAATTCTGACACCATTGGACTGAGAGAAGGAGAATGGGAAGGGTGGTCGAGGGGGAACAGGGTGGATGTAAACTCGGGCTCGGAGAGCGGACTCTCCGAGGTATTCCTAGATTAATGAGGAGTGCTAGATAGCGGTGCCGATAAGGTCGGCCTAAGAGACCTCCGTCCCATCATCTTGATTATTCGGGAAGAGCAGGGATAATGCAAGAGAAGAAGATGATGATATGAGATGCAACAAAATTGCGCACAATTGTGCGGTGTTTTTGATCTTGACCTAAATAAATCTAGAAATCAAACACAAAGCAGGGGTGAATTCACCAACTCAACACGTGAAGCCGTGAAGGTTCGGCTTTTATCTTGTCAATTTTAGCTTGTTTTCAGGTATTTATCTTGTCACGAGTCCTTAGAACGCTACGCCTATAGGAGTGAGAGTACTGCCAGGAAAGTGTCCCCGTACTTGTCCTCCTCTTGTGTAACCTGTAACTTGCGCTTTTTAAGGTCCTTGTAACCCTTCCTGGATCCCTACTCAGCCAAAGAAATAGAGGGAGGAAGCCGATAGGCGAAACCGATACTTCGGACCTCGCTCGCAACGGAATCACCCATGGGCGTGCAAGATCCTACTCGGACGCAGCCGGTGAGACAAACACACCCGTGAAGGCGTGGCCTAAGCTCGGTACTTCGGACAAGGTCGGTGCTCACACAATAGCGAGTCACCAATGGCGACCAAGCCCTACTCGACTACGTACGATAGTAGCGCCAATACTTCGGAAATCCAGGCGATACACAAGGCGGCCACAAGTTGGGTTTTTGGCTCTAATCCTTACGAAGCGCTCACCTCACTTGGAAGGAAACCTTCCCGTGCATCCTGAATACAAGTGAGGGTATTACTCACCCCAAGCAATGAATTCAATTACCGATTTTACTTTTGGTCAAGTTTTCTTTAGCAGTCCCTTTTTTAATTTTTTTGGTGTTATCGCTTCTTTTGAGTGGATTCAAACAAGCGCCTAACGGTTTTTGTATTTTCTTGATCCTACTTTGTTCCAAAAACAGAGGGAGAATAGAGTTGGAAAAGCCGTGCAAGTCGACACCAAGGTGGAAATCTCACCTTTGTGCCTAAATGATACATGCAAAGTAAGAAGACTTACATCGAATCCCAGCTCTCTCCATGCGGGATGCAAAGCAGAAATTTTTAAACATAAACTATATGGTGATATGCAAGCGGAAATCGTCCTAAGATAGGCAACTGCTAGCGTGAAGAACCACGAGTTAACCGTCAACTCCTGATCCTAATGTCCGGTCTAGGCTCACTCCTCCTCTGCTCAACACATTTGAGTTAGGAGAAAGCGCTTGTGTGGAGTGAGCTCGCGGCACGCGGATCGAGAGCCAATGATCAACTACTTAATTAATCTAAGTCCAAATACGAACTATAGGAACATGCAAGAGTTATTAGGGTGTTTGGACCTAGGCTAATCGAATCAAGCAGGACCTAATCTAAGAGCTCAATCCACAAAAGAAAGGAAAAATGAAAACAAAACCGGAAAATGACAAGCGATGGAAACGCGATCAAAACTGCGGTGAGCCCCCGGGTGAACAAATACCCGGAAATTAGGCCCGGTAGTCTAAGTGTCCGAGTGTCCAATGTACCTGTATTATTACAATTCAATAAATCACTCTCTCACAAAAATAAAAGAAGAGCTGAACTAATCACTCTCTCTCTCACTCCTCTTGCTCTCTCCTGTCGGCCTGGCTAAAGAAAGGCCGGCTCCGCTTCCCAAGGTTGCTCTGGGTCACCTAAGCAATTCGCCTTGCTCCGCGGTCCCTCGCAAGAAGACAAGAAAAGAAATGGTCAGATAGCTCAATCAATCAATATCACAAATGCAAGAGATAGAAACTAAAGCTATGGTAGACAATCAACACAAGCAAAATGTAAACTACTCGCTGTTGCTCCCCGGCAACGGCGCCATTTGATAACCGCAGATTATCGAGGGTCTAAATACGTCGCGGTGGCGACCCTCAATAAAATGTGATTAATCAACAATGAACCCACAATCAAGTATCAAACAATGAAAAACAAGTGTGGAGTCAAATTTATTTTTAACTCTACATAAAAGATGTATAGGTGCAAGTATGTAGAGAGTTCGAACACAGGGAGCAAACAGGGTAATTCACAAAAGTGTGTGTGCACAAGTGAATGTGTGTGTGATGTGTCTACACTAAGCGAACAAGCAAATAAAATTTTGTGGGTTTTTAATTTAAATTTTTTTTATTTTTTTATTTTTGTATTTTGATTTTTAATTTTCTGATTTTTATAATTTTATATTTTATATTTTCTTTTTCTTTTTTTCATTGGAGTTTAAAGACAATAAAATAATAGACAAGGCAAAATATTTATAAAACTAAGCAAAAATTACCAAAAATTCAGAAATAAATTGTTTTTGATATTTTTATGATTTTCTACTGTTTTTGTGATTTTTGGGGGGTTTTCAAGGTGTTTTTGGTATTTTTAATTGCTGAAATAAGAGAAAACAGTGACAAAGTTGCTGGCTGGGGGTAAAACTGGAATCAAAAATAGCAAACAGCAACCAAAAATTTTCAAACTAATTTTAAAATAAATAGAATAAAATCTAGAACAAATAGGAACTGAGTTTGCATTTTTTAGAGTTTTCTTTGATTTTATAGATTTTTTTGAAGTTTTTGAGTGTTTTCTAATTTTTAGAGTTTTCCTTTTGAGATTTTTAATGATTTTTGGACCGACACTAAAATAGGATATAATAGACACTAAGAATTTTTTTGGAATTTTTAGAAGTGTTTTAATATTTTTTTGGCATTTTCTAAACTAGACAGTAGAGAAAAAGCATGTTTTTGATTTTTAATAAATATAAAAATAAAATAAAATCAAAAACTAAATTGATGGCGTGGAAGAACACGTGTCCAGGAGCTTAACCCTATTTTTGTGAAATTTTTGGATTTAAAACGATAGGTCAAATAATTAGAGCAATCATCCAATCAATAAACAGGCCTAGCAGGGGTATTTATGCAATTTCTCAAACATCCAGGGGCATACATGCAAATTTCCACAAATATTTAAACTAAATATTCGATTGATAGCTCCAAAATCTAATTACAAAAACCGCCTGGGTCTCTTAGAAATTTTCCCACCAGGGCGCGTGACTTGCACGCGCCTGGCGAGGACGAAAATGTAATATTCCAAATCATGGGGGCTTACATGCAATTTTTCCAAAAATACAACACGTGAAAGTGAAGTTTTGGTACTAAAACAAAATACAATAAAGCCCGAGGGTCCCTCTGCAAAATGCCCACACCTCACGTGTACAGGTCACGTGAGGTGACGTGGCGAAGGACCTGGATGCAAATATAGAAAGTTTGGGGGTCTTTGTGCAAATATTACAAAAATATTTAAACTACGCAATAAAGTTTCTAGACTAAATAGAAATTACAAAATAAGCGGGGGTTGACTGCAAAATACCCTCGCATAGGCGATCCGACGACGTTGGCGAAGGCGATGACGCATGGCGGACATCCAACGGTTGGGCTTCAGGCGCGATCCAGCGGCGTAGGGCACGCCACTTATCCACGTGGCATCTCCTCCGGGCGCGATGATTGTTCGCCCGTGGACCGCTGAGATTAGACCTCAGATGAGATCCGACGTCGGCAGGTGAAGGCGATCGGACGGTCCACGTTAAAACTGGGGCCTCCACTTGATCGGACGGCCGCGAGGCTTGATGGAAGAACAGGGGAGAAGGATCGCTGTGGCGACCTTCTCCCGGCGGTGGCGATGCGCTCCGACGATGAATGAGCTCCAAAATGGGCCCGGAAGGTTGCTGGAGATCTCCTCTGTCGTCTGGAAGCGATGGAGTGGCGTGGAGGTCAGCGGAGCTCTTCAGCGGTGACACGGAAGATGCGGTGCTCCAGGTGCTCCGGCGAAGGATCGAAAGGGCTCCAGATGCATCAATATACACCAGCACCTGCACAAAAGGTTTAAGGAGGTCGAGGGCAAAGTGCCTCGACCTCAGGTGGCTCTCGATGGGGTGCGACAGGCGAGATGGGGGCTCGCCGGAGTTGCGCTCCGGCGAGGTGTGAGATGGAGTGATTAGATGAGCGAGTCAACAAGGGAAGATGCTCGGAGTGATCTTAGGGGGATGATGAGCGATAAGGGGATAAAAAGAAACACAAAACGGCCTCGATGGCCTGGGGGCCAGAGGGTGCTTACCTCAACGGTGAAGCTTCACCGGAGGTTGGAACTCGCTCAGATCTTGGTGTCTTCCGCAGCCTTGAAGCTCGGAGCGCGGAGCTGTCACCTCCAGGCGTCTCGAGCACGGCCAAAGGGGGAAGAAATATGGGAAATCGCGGTTCAAATTTTCAAAAGGGAATCAGAAGTGGTTTTAAAGGGTTGACGACGGGGTTAATTTGACCGAGGTGTATCAGGAGCAGCAGTGACCCACAGCCCGAAATGAGCCAAGGGCGTGTAAGCTCAATGGAGAGGCTTCAAAAGTCGTGAAGGTTGATTCACGAAATGGTAGAAGGGTTTGCCTCGAAAAAAGGATGAAAACGAGGTCAAAACTCTCTGCTGACACAGCCCAGACCTGGGGCAGAGAGTTGACCTGCGGTCAACTTCTGTTGCCCCCTGGTTGGTCCACGTGGACCAACCAGAAAAAGGCATGAGGAAAAAGCTTAGAAAATTATTAAAAAATAATAAATGGCGTTATTTTAATTAGGTTATAAAATAAAAAATCTTTATTATTTTATAAAGTATTTTATTCTTATTTTTATTTATTTTTATGACTTATATTTTTACAAGTTACCTTTTTAACCCTGTATATGTATAATACCTATGTATTTAAGTATTAAATTTTTATTTTGTGTATTTTTATTTTATTATTTTTATTTATTATTTTATAAAATTATAAAAAACTTTTATATACATAAATATATTTTTATTTTATTTTTCTGATATGTTTTGTATATTAATAAAATACAAGGTATAGTATTGTATCTATGTATCGTGTATACATGTATTTTATTTTATGTTTTATTTAGGTTTTTATTCCTATTTTAATGCACATAATTATTATAAGTAATATTTGCAAGATTATAAAAATATAAACATGAATAAATAATTAATAAAGAATAAATTGAATATTTTAATCAATATAGCTATACAACGGGGGTCCAAAACTCAACTTTCAAACCGTAGCTCCGCCAAATGCGAAACCACCACCATTGGATAGATTATTTTATTATATATACAATTAAAGGTGAGTATGCTGCATTTGGAGTTGTCAGTTGTGAGATACGGGTCTGGGAAGTTGGGATTCTGGATTCTTATTCAGACCATAACTTTTTATCTGTACATTATTTTTCTGTGAAATCAATTTTGTATTTTTCTTTATTAATTTATATACAACTTTCATGTACAAAGTTTCTTTATTTGATGTATAAAAAGTGGAACCAAAAATATGTCCCAAAATGAATAAAGAATGAATAGAATATATGAAGGTATTTTCTCTGTATTTCTGACCTTATCTCCCCCTACGTTATTCCTTGCCGACCTATTCATCAAGATGCCTAGGTCTCGGGGGTTTTGGGTCATAAAATATTTACAATATTTTATTCTTTTTCTTTTCTTTATTTATTCTATAATTTTGGCCTTAATTGCAGTATTTTATACACTATTGTGATGCACATGTATGGATGCTAAGATGGCGATTTTAATGTTATTTACAGGCATTTGCTAGGGTTTTTGGTGCCAAAATGATAGAATAAAGATGATGAAATGTGGATTCATCACTTATGGGTTCATCTTCTACCCAATCTAGCCCCCTCAGAGCACCCTAAGATTGAACCTTCGTGATAGGGAGTGCTCTCCTTAGTCCAGGAACCTGGAGGAGAGGCGTAGGAGGTCTACCCAGTCCCATCGCCAGAGATCAGCTCCTGACGATGGATCTCGCGGCTCACAGCCGCTCGAGGTAATTTCTCCGTTGCTTTTTAATGTAAATATTAGATTTAGGTTTTGTTTTGCGTGTTTGCATCACTCATTTATCTTAGATTTAGACTTAATCTACGCTGGAGCTCCGCTTCGTCACTGTCTCTGTTCACCGCAAACCCCATGTTCTTACCATGCCTTTCACCTCATTCTGCACCCTCTTCACCTTCTCCATCTGTGCGACCCATCTGCCCAACCAGATCCTTCATGGATGTACGATTCGAAGCCCACTTCCATTGTTCGTCGGAGAGGACTACATCCACGCATCCTCAATCCATTCCGCTTGTTGGAGCCTTCCTTCGCTCTGCCTTTTGTCCCCTAACCAGCTCTTGTAGGAAACAACGAGAAAGGCTCCCTTTTAAGGAGCCATCAAAGCGCGGGAGTTCCCCAGTTTTCGCTCCTCCGCATGTCCTCATCGGACTCCTCCAGGCTATCTTGTACGCATTAATCGATGTGTAAGGTCTCCAAAAAAATTTCCCATCGTTTCCAGGCCTTTGGGAGTGAAGAATGTCAGAGCTTGGCCGAGTTAAAGTTCGCCGTGGAGGAGTTCATCGTATGTTCTTCGTGACACCCCATCTGTCGTCCGATCAAGGGGCACCGCCAGAATGTACAAGAGCCATAGGATCCAGCAGCTCGTCCACCGTTGATCTCATCTTTGAGTCGTCCTATATTTCTGTTTTTCAAATATTTCTATTGAGGTATTATATCCTATATTTTTATTTATTAAAAATCAAAAAGAGCATAATTTTTCCCTGTTTGCATTATAAAATACCAAAAATATATATAAACATTTTGAAAATTTCAAAAATATATATTTTATTTATTGAAGTAGTTTAAGACTTCAAACCAAAATCATTATGAATAGAAAAAGAAAACCTTAAAATCAAAAAAAACCCAGAATCCTTTATAAAAATCTAAAAAAAATCTCTAAAATTCCAAAAATATCATTTTATGTTTTTTAATTTCCTCAATATTATTATTTATCTATTAAAATTTGACTTAGAAAAGTTTGGATATTATTTGCTATTTTTAATTTCCATTTCAATTCGACCTATTTGATTAATCCATGATTTGGGATATTTTTGACTTTAAATATCCATAAAATTAGCAAAAGTACTTAAAAAATACAAAAATAGTAAAAAAATATGTGAAGCCCAAAAATATTTAATTCTATAATTTTTATTTATTTATATTTATATTTATATTATATTACCCTATATTGTATAAATAACCTTATATATATTATATTCTATATTTTAAAAAGAAAAGGAAAAAATCAAAAGAAAATATAAAAAATTATAAAATTAAAAAATTAAAAACAATTCAAAAATATAAAAATAAAAATCTAAAAATATACAAAATTAAAACCCCTCAAAAACACGTAGATAATAAGAAGCACATGATTTTATGCATTCATTTACCTTCTTTCTCGCGTTCGCTCCCTATGTTCGACCTCTATAGTACTTACATCTATACACATACATTGTAGAGTTATAATACATTTTAACTCCACATACTTGCTTTTCATTGTTTAATTCTTAATTGTGGGCTAATTGTTGATTTTGATGAGTTCCGTGAGGTGTCGCTTCGACGACTATTGATCCGCCTTATGGATTGACAAGACCCTCACAAAATCCATCTTATCAATGCCTCTTCCATACCTCCTATTCTTATCCATCAAAAACTCCAGAAGATGCATTCCCGTCTCTCCACACATTCGTATGCGGCACACCTCCTCGGCCTAAGGCGAGATCCTTTCTAGGCGGAGCCACCCTCCACCACTATCCCATTGCCAATATCTTACTCTGATCTCGTTAGGCAATGAGTCCTCCAATTGGTTCTTGCTCCAAGGCAGTGACAACTTGCTCCATGGGTTCGGGTTCCCTTCGTAAGAGGGGTTTCCATCAGAGAATCCCAAAGGTGTGCGTGGAACTATACGAGGGGCTCTATATACTTTTTTATGTAAATTGGGGGTGAAAGACCATCTAATCCCCTTATTAATATGTCATTTTTATTGTAGCACGAAAATCCAAAGATTGACCAAAAACCACACAAAAAAAGTTATGCAAATAATCCCAGTGTGGTAATTGTTTATCTTACTTAGACAAGTATCAAGGTCGAACTTAGGGAGGTGATATGAGAGTTTAGAGACTATTTCTGAATAACTCATATTGTTAGGTTTCCAAAGAAGAATTTTTATGGGTTTTGTATTTGTACATATTTATATGACATTTTAATTAAGAGGTGTAATTAATCAAAACAAAAATGATGCGTGAATTTTCACAAATATTTTAATGCAAGAAAATAATGCTATGCAAGTGTGAGAATAAAATAAATAAATAGATTTTAAATAATGAAAAATGATGCAATGATTAATGCAAAAAAATGAACAGGTACATTAATTAATTCAATGAGTCTTCTCCCTTAATCAATTCCAGAAATAATTAGTCAATTAATCTCAAGTTGAATTCCAAATTAATTACCCCAAATCATTGCCCCAATTTGTGTGCTTATTGAGCAATAAAAATCAATGATAATGAACTAAAATGCTCAAAATAACTGGATAACTTCCTCTAGTTTTTCGATGTCCAATAAAGACCCATACTTTATAATTACAATGAGTTTTAAAATGATATAAAGAACACAAAAATCTGATCACAGATGTTGAGGATATAAATAATATAAGTCTAGGAGCATAAATGCAAGAAAAATAAATAAAAATTGTCTCAATGTGGACCTTCAGGGGTTGGTTTGCAATTTCAAGACCCTAGGGAGGTTTTTTATATTTTTCCAATAGGTGGGGTCTTCTTCATTGTTTCTGAAACTGGGAGGTGGCTTCCCTACTAAGCTTCGTATCCCCCAAAGTGGGAGTCCTGGGAGATGAGGCTCAAGCTCTCTTGCTTCCATTGGATGAAAGATCCTAGGGATTGTTTTGGGAAGGATCACATGGCCTAGATGATGCTCGTTCTTGATCAAACGACTCATGTAGTAAGATACCAGTGAGGTACCTGGATCTCTCCTTTTTCCTCCTTGGATTGTTGTCGATCGATGGATCGTGGTGGGGGTGGATGCGGTGCTTCAAGCCTTCGAGGGCCGACACATGTCCATGGATCGTCATGGCAGAACCTATCGGAGGAGGTTGGGACATGATATTGTTCATGCAAGTAAGTGTGATGCTCGAGATTCAATGCATTGGACTGATCGAATAGCACAAAAGAGGAGATGAGGCGAAGCGGTGCTCCTTCAGTCATTTGATGATGGAAGAGGAGCCGCTCAATGAAAGGTTCTATAGAGATAAAATAGAAGGTGGAGGCTCTCATGGATGAAAATGACGGTCAGAAGTTGAATTGAAGTGGGTCTCAACGAAGAATAAAGAAGGGGAGTTTGGGGGGTTTGATGAAGAAGAGGAAAAAGAATAAAGGAAGAAGAGGAATAGAAGATGATGCCTGGGATGATGGTCTTGCATGAGGTTGTAGCTCTCGACGGAGTTCCACTTATAATCTCCTCTAGAGACTTGGCGAAAAAGGTCTCGAAGCTCGAGTGACTGCTAAGTCTAAGCAACAATGAAGTCGGGATCGACCTCGGATCTTGCCAAAAGGTGTCAGCATCAACTGAGTGTGGTTGTTGTCACTTAGCCGCATGGATGGCTCTCCCTTCCTCCCTCTTGTTTTGTATAGAAATGGGTAATGGCAGATGAAGCTTTAGTGAATGGAGGAGGGGTCTTAATAGGGAGAAGGGATAGATCGAGGTAAAGTTTGTTGCAGGGGGGAGAGGAGATTTGGGCAGTTGGGTTTCATCGAGGAAGGCGTAGGTGGATGGGGCTCTAACGGCTGGCGAGGGGATAAGGTCGTTGGGTTCCAGAGGCGTAGGGGATTAGGTTTGATCGGATTAGATTAAGGGGTTGTATCCTATCAGCCTCCATAAGGGGAGTCATGGGTGATCGGAGATGATGGGAGTATAAATGGTGGTGGACGAGACAGGTGAATCGGGTAGAGAAGAGGTGATGGCGAGAGGAGGAAGAAGAAGCAGGTGCCATTTGATCATACAAGATCGAACGACGGTGGAGGGATCACGTGCTTGGCACGTGAAGAGGCAAGGAAGATGGCAGGAATTATTGTCACGATTGGATCGAAGTCGATCCAACAACCCCGAGCAGGTGCGCTAAAAGACAATGGTCTTTGACCCGGGGGGTGAGTGGGGTTTGATTGGGATCGGAGGCGGGTGAGTAGATGAGAGACACGTGGCAAGATTGACCATGTTGAGAAATGCAATGAATAAATGAAAAATAGATTAAAAATAGCAAATGAATTCAAATGCAAAAACGATCAAAATAAAAAATGCAGATATGAATGCACTCTACAATATTCATGAAGAACTCATGTAAATGGACTCAACTGTGTGAGTTATACATCTTTTTTATGTATATTTTATGTATATAAAATATCAATTTTTTAGGTTTGTATTTTTATTTGTCTTTCTCTAAATGGATAATATATGCAAAAATCAAACATGATGTAAAATAACACAATGGACATAAATGTATTTTTTTGGATTTTTATGAGTTAAGTAAAATCCAGATTAAATTAATGATGTGAATTTACATATGAATAAGTCAATAGGCTCAGATCAGGATGAATCTTTTTCTTTGCTTTTCTGATTTTTTAAGATTTTATTTTTATGTAATTAGTTAAAATATAAAATGAAATAAAGAAATGAAAAATAAATAAACTTAAAAGATTTAAATATATACATGAAATAACATGTCAAAGATCGGTAAATATGTACAATATTATGTTTGATCTCAAAATCTAATTTTCACAAATGAACTCTGGTTCTTTTGAATTAGTCTTGATGGGTAGATAATTGAATGCACATCAAAAGTAAGCAGAGTGAAATTGAACATTGTATGTGAGAGATATCGGTATTTACGACTTTTTATCATGTAATTAAGGTTTGGGTTTATTTCACATTTATACTAGTTAATATTTTTTTAAGATTTTTAGTGAGTAGTGTTGGTGTTATTTACTCAATAGAGTTGATTTTAGGTCAATTGGATCTAGGATGAATTTGTTGAAGTTATGCGAATAGTTACAAGTGAACATGAATGCAAAATGAAATGTTTACAAATGCATAAATGGTTATTATGTGATATAAATGTGTTAATGCACCTACTTACTCAGACGAAGTTCTATTTTCAGCTAACTAAAGTGATGAATCACATATTCATCAACAGGGGGCAGTTTACTGAAAAAGGGCCTTGAAGGTATTATGCTCAATGGATCGTGATATTTTTTGAAGGAAGGAGTGTTGGGCAATCATAAAAAAAGAACCCTATGAGAAAAAAGTAATAAAGCAAAAAAATGAGGTGGCTTATGATTAAAAGGAGAAAAGCTGGAAAAAAATGGCTTATTGATTTTGTTATCCCCATTTTCAAGTCTTCTCCCAACTTTCTTGACATCATATTTTCCGACAAATCTGAGAGAAAGGCGGAGTATTGTGTAAGAGTTTTACATGCCAGATTTCAGATTCTACAATTCATATTGTTTCAGAGCCTACAAATCGATGCGTACATGTGTGCCTTCATTATATGGGAGGTCCCTCTCTTGATTTGGACTAGGGTTTTCATGTTGATTAATAGGAACCATAGTAGAGCTCATATTCTTCTGGCCAACGTAGACTCTGGTTTTTTACATAGATTCGTAGGGAATCCATAGTAGAGATCTCCTTCTTTGAGTCAATATGGGAGAGACCCGGACGTGTTTCAGTTTTAGTGACTTTAATCAATACAATATAGAGCATGCTTTCTCCGACGAGGATACCCAGTTCAGTTTACACTCCAACCCTTCAGTTCCTGCTCACCAGCACATCATGAGAAGCATATTGTCTGTAGTCCATATATGTTGTGAGTGAGTGATTTCTTTCTATTTGTCCAAGCTTAGCACTGCATGCTCTAGCTTGAGGAAGAGTATTGCGCACCAATAATCTATGAGAGATTCGTTGTAAAACGACTCCATTGATCCCTGCATTGGTTATGGAGCCAATTTCTATAACTATAAAACCCATATAAGATACGGAGGAATAGGCTATTCTCTTTTTAAGTTACGTTTACTGAAAGAGGTTGAAGGTGCATAAATTCCTTTCTCCATGCCAAGTTTTCTTGAAGAAAAAAGAAAGAAGTACAAAATTATCAGAATTTACGATCTATTTATTCCCTTTTTAGAGTACACATTTTCGCATACAATATGTGTCATTCTCATAGATGGGCACATTCTCAGGTTCAGTCCCGTATCTACAGTTAAAGGGAATTCGATATGTTGTTGGCCTATATAAGAAGTCAAACACCCATTGTATCAGTTGAGAAAATGAATAGAAGAATCATACCTTAGTAGTGTTCTCGTGTGATCTCACCACGCTCCTTATAGAGCAGGGTTCCATGTAACATCCTAATATTTTCTATGTTCTATATTTCTTTATCTCTGGTATGCTTCCACATTCATCGTTTTCTACATTATGCAGTGAAGCCTTTTGATTGACCTGCTAGCACATCCTAGTTGTATGCAAGCTAGATTTCAGCTTTGATGCATTCTGCTTTGACCACGAACTTAGTTAGTTAGACTTTCTTCCCCTGTGAAATGGCAAGAAAAGTCCTGGTTGAAACCGCGACCTCGGTCGATCAAGAATCTGAGGCACCCAAAGATCGAAAGAAAATCCATGTATATGAGATCTTGTGAAGCCTTTTATATAGTTCATATATAAGTTAACATTGGTAATATATAACTACAACAAAAGTATATATTAGAGGCATATGGTATTTGTCACTAAAAGTATTTTTTCCGCCGCTATAACACTTTAGTGACAATTTAAAAATTTGCCTCTTATTTGCCTCTAAGGTCACTGTCACTAAATGTTTTGTGACAATTGAATTTTGTCACTATATAATTATAAATAGCATCAAATACACTTGCTGCTAATTCGTCGCTGTATAAATACTTTCAGGGTCATATATAAATGTCACAATGATGTCTCTAATATTTAACATTTAGCTACAAATATATTCATTACTAAATAAAATTTTACGTCACTAAATTAATTTTGGGACGATTAGATAATTATCACACACAATCTTTTTCAATCATCACCATTAATTTTTTTAGTGACATAGATGTGTTACTTTATTATTATAAAATAGAATAAATATATTCAATATTAATTTATTAGTCATATCTCTATTTATCTCTATCATCGTAATATTTTAACTTTAAAATTTAAATCTTTATTATTACTTAAAGCATATGTTTTTATTATAATTTATCTAAACAAACTCCTATTCGATCGTATTTATAACAACATAAATGGCTATACGCACTCATCAATTAATACTTCTCTTCCATCTTATAATGGTAGCACGGTGAATTTTTTTTTAAGAATCATAATAACAAAAGTTAATAATATTTTTCCAATTAAAAGTAAGACACCATCAACATTAAACATAACAGCTATTTAAGATACTCGCATTGTTCGAAAAATAGTTTCCAATTTAAACAAAGTGTTGGAAACCAATGTTCGTCCTTGAAATAAAGAAATACTATCTAACAATAAATGAAATTGCTAATTCTAAATCCTAGAAGAACTTTAAGGACATGTGGAGAGTTCGATGGAGGAAAATTGATGCTCTTCAAGCAGAATTCCATGTCTTTCTTCTACAACTCAACATTTCCTGAAAATTTTCAAAATTTTAACAAAGTTAATGTCATAAACAAATAAATTTAATGAAATTATTATTACTTATAGAGATGTAAATGTATCATTGATGTTAAATTTTTAATTACCTTAAAATGGTTAACTTCTTTGGCCATGAAATGATTGCACCAATTGCATCTCCTATCTTCTCGTGCTGTTTACATGGTCGAATCAAAGCTTCATCTTCTTTTAAAGCAACTTCTTTATAAATTCCCAAAAAACTTGAGCCAAGTACATTGTCTCCATCTTTTTCAGCTGGATCTATGATTCGTATTTGTCCAAGAGCTACTTTTATTTCATTAAAACTCCGAAGAAATACATCCTGCAAGATGTAAAGTTAATTAAATCTTTTCTAAATTCAAAAAAACTTAGTTAAAAATCCTATATATCATTTATGGAAATTAGTTATGTCTAATATAAAATTTAAAATATTCACCTTAATGAAAATTTTACCCAATCAATAATGGAAATTGAATACCCTGAGATAAATAATTTCCTTCACTTGATTTAAAGTTTTATATTATGCAACTTCATATATGCAATGCTAAGTTATCCACATTCATGACTCTTAAATAATAATGTCATTCAACGACTATTGATTTAAGTTATTTCAATTTATGTTCCAAAAAAACTGAACATGTAGAAAACTATCATAATGTACCTCTCCTTCTACAAATGTTGATTGACCCAACTTTGACTTAGATCCTGCTCCACCGCAAGTCTTCTAAGAACACCAAGATAATATGGAGTTTAAATATAAATTAAAGCTAATGGAGAATATAATTATTTTTATATATTACATGTCGAGTTTCTATAGACGTTAAGCTATCCACCTGAGAAGTACCAAATGATTGAAACAAATGTTGTAGATTCATTTGATTTTCCTTTAGCATTTGGATCTCTTTACTTTGTAATTCCAATTGTTGTTTTTGAGTTTCGAGATCCATGAGTAATTTTTGCTTTTGTAATTGCTCTTCAACATTTGTTTGGCTCCAAGATTTTCGACGTAATACAGCCGCATCCTTTATCTCCTTTCCTACAATTTTTTTGTAGACCTCAGCTATATTGTTCAGATCTTCACAACTGCCCATCTTTTCAATTTCTTTTTCAAATTGCTTCAAAAAAATGAGAAGTTTATAATTTTGTCAATGTAGTAAAAATATAATAATGGTCTTGAAATTTTCAGTAAAATAAAAAATTACCATCATAGCGTCTGAAGTTGCATCCACTGGTTTGCCATCTTTCTTCGTGTGCACATGCATAAAGAACTCGATTTCATTTAACTTCCTTCCTTTTTCTTTCTCCATCTATTTTTTTATCAAAAAGTTAATTACAGCTAACACTTCCATTAACTAAAAAAATTGAGACAATCTATATTCATACATACTTTATCTCTTACGCATGCAAAACTCCTTGTTCCTGCAGTATGACTTATCTTAAGCTTTTTCCTATTTTGCATATTAAGGGCACAACGTTTATGCAATCATATAACTATGAATAATAAAGCAAATATATTGAATAATATAAAGATACAACTCAAGGACCATCTACGTAGATACTTTATTACCTTGGATGATTCTGTATCCCAATAGTCAATTAGAAACTTCCATTGATCTTCTATAACTCGGGGATCTCGATGTGCAATTCTTTCCGCAAGAGGTAAGTGTGGTTTATAATATTTTTTTTCAAATTAGATTTGAAACATCTCCAACTTTTTGCAATCAGGTCCACAATTACTTTTCCTATCTCTTCCTCAAACTCAAATTTATCTATAAAAAAGTAAGAAGTAAGTATATAAATCAACTTTATGCATTAAATGAAAATGAGTACCTTCACAAATTCTAACATCTTTATCTTGTACTCCTCAGGCATCAACCTCCAATCTTTGTAGTTTAAGGGTGCTAGCTTGCCGTTTCTTGCAATAGTCCCCAAAAATGTAGTCAAATCATTTTGAGAATCTCCAATGGGTTGATTGAGTTCGTTTTTCTCTATAAAAATCCTTTTTCCATCTTTAGCATTCCATAATTTGAGGCATATAGTGTGACCCCGACGTCCTTTAGGCTTGCTAATATCGTCTGAAATTATAGCATGTTACTAGTAAAATTAGAAGAAGCAATTCAAAAGAATATAATACATATAGAATACACATTATGATATGCATAAAACTAATAGAAATAAATTTCAATAAATAATGAAAGTCATACCTTCAGATAGTGAATTTTCTTGATCAAGGCATGTTGAAGGAGAATCAGTAATAATATTAGGATTGTCTAAATCTTCAAGATAATAAAACAAATATGTACTTCAGCAACATAAAAGCTAACAAAATAATTGCCACTAAATAAAGCAATTTAAATGACATAATGATATAGGAATATTACCTCTCTCTCCAAGTCCAAATTCAGGATTATTCACCGCATTAGGTGACAAAGATGTGTATCTTGATGGTATAACTTCCTTGTAATGAATCCCTAAAGATTGTGATCTTCTAAGTGAAACTCTTCTGCTTTCATGAGCGTGCGAGTAATCCTTGGTAATGTCATCATTCGCAACTTGTTTATTCTTTAATAAATCAACTTCTGAGGCATGTTTACTATTGATCTTGTTCCTTGTAGCAAGCTTAAAAGATGCATCCTTTTGAACTCGATTTGCCTTTATTTCAGAGATGTTCAATGCACCCAATATTTTTTTAGACTGATGTCCCACCGGAGGAAGTACTCTTGATGTTGATTGAAGTCGGAGTGCATTTTCTTCATTGAAGCTAGTTATAAAAGATCTAGTAGCTGACATCCTGCAAATATTATACAAAAGAATTAAAAAGAAAGGAAAACATTAAGATGGTCAGAGCATTTATTATATAAACTTTAAAAATTTTGCATTAAATTGTTTAAAAAGGTATAATAAGTTAACCTGAAAGTCTTTGATATTTAAGGGTCTTCTTCACTTTCTTCTATCTCATCCAAGTTTTGCTCATGAGTATCAACGCTTCGACGTTGTTGTTCAAAAAAGTCTTTCGTGTATGTTATGCCATCTATGTCTGTTCTTATCAAATCAAAATCGACCATATCATTATCATTATTATACAAGTTAATTGGATATGTCTCATCAGTTGCATCATTATCCAAGGTATCCTCAGAAACATCATCAATATCAGTTTCTTCTAAATCAAATATATCTCTAGGTTTTATTCTAACTACAAAGTGCCATTCAATTTGCTTGAGATCTTGTATATAAAATACTTGTCTAGCTTGAGATGTCAAAATAAATGGGTCATTTTTATGCCCCAAATGTGCCAGCTTAACACGTATTATCCCATACTCATCAACCTCCAAATTTCCTTTGGAATAAACATCGACCCATTCACATTGAAACAAAACAATTTTCAATTGCTCAAAATAATTGATCTCAATGATATCTATAAGCACACCGTAAAAGGATGTAATTCCATTTGATATATTATTTGTAGAACAATGTGATGACCAATCTGTATCCGCATCCACAATAACCCCACTATTTTGTGTCTTTCTACTCCTTTCTTTCTCTTTAGTATGAAATCTATATCCATTTATGATGTATCCACCAAAATGAAGTCCAATGTCATGAGGACCACGAGCAAGTACTTTAAGATATTCTGAAATGTGTTCCTTTTTTCCTTTCTCTTCAACCTAGATAAAATTGAAAATATATTAAATACTATCCAATAGAAAAGATAAGTAGGGTTTAGAAAGACAACCTACATTTTTCCTAAACCAATCTAGAAAATTGATGCTATGAAGAATATCCAATTCCTTTTCAGATGCATGACGATGAACTTTCTTTAAATAATCATAATGCTCCCTACAAAAAAAATTATATCTATATCAATAATTTTATAATATATAAAAATACAACTAAATTGATCTTTAGATATCTTACACTTTGTAAGAACTCACTGCATCACAATTCGCCAAGATATATCGATGCGCTTGATGTAATAAACTAGCATCTAATACCTTCGTTGTTTTCTTTCCTAATGCACGACCTTTCTGTGAGAACATTGACCAACTTTCCTCCATTGCATGAAATTCATCTCTAGTATTACGTGGTAGTTGGTTTGACCGCATCTCAACTCCACGAAGATATCTAGAGCAAAAAGTGAGGCATTCATCTGCCAAATATCCCTCTGCAATTGAGCCCTCTGGATGACTTCTATTCCTTACATATCTTTTCAAAGTAAGCAAGTACCTAAATGTATTCACAGATAATCAATTATTTAATATAAATAATTTGATAATGAATTATTTTATTTTCCCTATAATAGTAATACATACCTTTCAATCGGGTACATCCATCGATATTGAACTGGACCGGCTAATCTAACCTCCGTAGCCAAATGTACGAGCAAGTGCACCATAATATCAAAAAAGGATGGTGGAAAGATTTTTTCCATGACAAAGTATTATAACTATCTTTTGCTCTAGTTGCTCAATGTTCATTGGATCAATCTCCTTCGAGCAAAGGCGTCGAAAAAAATTACAAAGATCAATCACCGTAGATTTTACCATCTTATTGGGAAAAACAACTCGTACAGCTAAGGAAAGTAATTGTTGCATCAAGACATGGCAATCATGGCTCTTTAATCCAGATACGTTACACTCACTTACTTGTATGCATCGAGATATATTAGATGCATACCCTTCTGGAAACTTTATTGAATTCAAAAACTTGCACATCATGGTCTTTTCTTCTTTATTCAGTGTAAAACTTGCGGCAGGTAGAATGGTCTTATTGCCAATGATGATGGGATGAAGAGCATGTCTGATATTCATCAGTTTTAGATCTATACGACTTTTCATGTTATCTTTATTTTTCTTCTCTAATCCAAGCAAAGTTCCCAATAAACTATCACAAACATTCTTCTCAATATGCATAACATCAAGATTATGACATATCAAATGGGTTTTCCAATATGGCAACTCGAATAAGATACTTCTTTTTGTCCAATGAGGTTCAAACTTATTCGATTTATTTCTCGGATGTGTACCAATTATTTTAGGAATCTTCTCCACTTGAGAAAAAATCTCAGAAGTTGATATTCTTTTAGGTGTTTGCCTCAATTCTTGCTTCCCATTAAAAGTCTTTGTCTCCTTCCGAAATTTATGATCCATTTGAAGAAATCGACGATGACCCATGTAACAGATCTTTCGACTACCTGATAAATATTGTGATTCTACATGCATATTACATGATGGGCATGCTAAATTACCTTGAGTCCGCCATCCAGAAATATCAGCATATGCAGGAAAGTCATTTATAGTCCACAGTAATGCCGCATGTAATTAAAAACTTTCACCACGATCAGCATCATATGTTGGTATACCGCTAACCCACAACTCCTTTAAGTCTTCAACAAGAGGTTGTAGGAATACATCTATATGTGCTTTTGGACCGGATGGTCCAGGTATTAAAGTAGACAATATGATATATGGTTGTGTCATACATAACCATGGAGGAAGATTATAAATCACCAAAACAACTGGCCATGTACTATGCTTTATACTCATGGTTCTAAAAGGATTAAATCCGTCTATAGCTAGACCTAGACGAATATTACGAGGCTCTGATGAAAATTGAGGATGCAGTGCATCAAATGTTTTCCACATTGGAGAATCTGCTGGATGTCTGAGAATTCGACCTTTGTTCCTTCCTTCATTATGCCATCTTAAAAGTGAAGAAGTCTTCTTGGACATAAATAATCTCTGTAATCGTGGCTTTAGCGGAAAATACCACATGACTTGAGCTGGAGACAATTTTTTCTTACTTAATGATCGTAAATCCTTTCCTTCATCCTCATGAGCACCTTTTTTCCATCTAGACATTTGACAAACATAACATGATGTATCACTTTCTCTTTCTCCCCAATATATCATGCATTTATTTGGACACATGTCAATCTTTTTGTAGTCATATCCAAGCTTAGACATCAATTTCTTTGTATGATAATAGGACTCCGGAAGTAATTCACCCTCTGGAAATGCTTCTTTTAATAGTTCAAGTAACATAGTAAACGATCTATTACTCCATCCATGTAGACACTTCAAGTGGAAAAGACGAATAATAAATGATAGCTTTGTAAATCTCTTACAACCGGGATATAACTCTTGTTCATCATCTTCAAGTAAGTCAAAAAAATCATTGGAACCATCATTTGTATCTCTTCTTCTTTTATTAGTCTCTCCACCACTTTCACCACATGGATTCTGAATATCAATAAAGGTATCAAATAATAAATCATGAATATCGTCTCGATCTTCTTCTCGACATTTTTCCATGTCATACATTTCTTCTTCTTGATCACTCTGTAGGCTACTTAAATCTTCTCTATAATCACTTTGTATTTGTGCATCTTCTGAATCAATAACTTCTTCACCATGAAAAATCCAATTAACATATCCAGATAGGAATCCATTCCATATTAGATGGTTGAATGCCTCTTTTCGATTTATATGAACTAAGTTTACACATCGAGTACATGGACAAAGGATGGTTTCATCTTCACGTGATTGACTAAATGCGAAGTTGATAAATTGGTTGACGCCATTAAGATACTTGGAGCGTCTCCTATCTTCATGAATCCAAGTCTTATCCATAACGATACCTTCAAGAAAAATTCAAACAAAATATTTTCAGAAGGATTAAATACGCATAAATATACCTCTTTTCAAACATATCACTGACAACCCACAAATTATAGGAAGCAAAGAAACGATCTTTCCCATGTAAGCATTTGGAATCTCACATAAACATGAAACCTTGGTAGTAGAACGGTTCAAAGAGAAGTTTCCAACTATTCTCTCGAAGAAGTTCCCCATGTGGTCATCAGACCTTTCCAAGTCTTCTTTCCCAGTCAAAAGCTCAAGTTTTTCTTAGTTGGAGAGCAACGAAGTATTGGAGCAGAGGGGTGGAAATGGGTTTGAAGGTGCTGCAGAGGAAGAAGGGAAGAAATGGACGAGAAGGGGAGGGGAAGGTCAGAAAATGAGGAGTTTATAGAGGGCGTAGGAACATATGTGACATTTGAGGCGGGGAAAGGATTTTTTGCTGACTTTGATTCAGTCAAAGTCTGATTCTCTCAAGTCATTCATCTTCTCTTGCTAATATTTGTCTACCCTTTCATGTCTACTAGTAGGTACCCGTGCTTTGCACGGATTGTCTTGATGACAGAGAAAGTTATAATATGAAGGATCGTGAAGTTATCGTCTTAACAAATGTATCACTTGTAAAATTCACATAAGAAATCCTTAAAATTCATTGCCTTGATGTATAATTTTTCAATTGGTTTTTGTAAGTCGAGGGAAAAATAATACCTAAGTCTTGAACCCGCTTCCAACCTTTGGAATGGTATACCAATATGCTAATATAAGAAACATATTTATAGGAGATATTTCCATACGACTTATCATTAAAAAATTTCTTCTTTTTTAAAAGGTGTATATTATATGACGTAAATAATATCATGTATACAAATAAGGGTATTCATGGGGCGGGTACCCGCCTCATTTGATTGTGACCCGCCCTGCCCCATTAGTATTGGGTCACGGGTCGACCCGCCCCATTTCAACGAGTATCCTATTGTAACAGCTACCTGATTAATGGCAATGGATATTGGCTATTCACGGGTACCCGCGGGTACCCGTGAGGATAAAGAGAGATACTTCTAATGAATGATGGCATATATAAAAATGCAAATGATATGTCCAACTATACATATCCGTATCTATATCATATTCATAATGATAATGCCGGATATGAAAACATGAATGGTAGGGAATGCATTTAGTTAGAGATAAATAAACGTAGATAAATAAATTAATGAGGATGTATAAAACTATGTGGATAATGTAAACTATATGAATACATGCAATTGGAAGGAATACCATCAAATACGGATCCAATAGTGACATATTCACGTAGGTTTATCCTTATAATAAATCAAATACAGATAAAGGATATGTAAATATATAATCGGAGGACAACATGACAAACAATATATAAGTATATATGTCTATTCGTATATGGGTGTATTAATTATAATCATAATTGGTTATCGCAATGTGTGCGTCCGCGCTATGTGTGTGCGTGTGGGCATGGACGTTTGCATGGGCGCAGGCTCGGGCATGCGTGTGGGTGGGGGGTGCATGCGTGCAGGTATTTGTACGATACATTTCGTATTCAATGGTATTCATTATCATCAAGTTTGGACGTCAGAATGTATGTATATCGATTTGGATCGTATCCGATTCATTATCATATATGTTAATTAAAGTTTTGACATCCATATATATTTCGATTTCAAAATGGATACATATATGAGCCACCCCAAACATATAATTTCATCTTATCTTTACAATTTTGATTCTATTATTTTCCCTTTCTAATTTGCATCCATTTAATTCCGGAATTTATTTTTAATGATTTCGCAATATGTTTTCCATATTCACTGATATTTATATCGCATCTATTCATCTATTTCTATATTTTTAAAATAGATAAGAATAATGTAAGATATATATTGGTGTTTATATCTAACCATTTGCATTTTTATGAATCAATTGATAGTGGAAGCTTCCAACTGGGTACCTGCGGGTACCCGTCGGGTTTTTTATATGGGGCATGGGTCATGACATTGCGGGTACCCGACCCATCATTTTCAAACGGGTACCGTGAGTTTAGGGTCAAAATGGACGGGTCAAGCCAGGTACCCATTGACCCGGATATTTTTGAACACCCCTACTCCCAAGGCATCCTCTCGCCCTCCTCGCTCGGCTGATCCCCCTCCGTGCGTGAACCATCGGTAATGAGAGGATTTCCGTTGGCGCCTCTTCCTTTTCTCCACTGCAGAACACCCGCACCTTGCTTCTCGATCCAACTGTGACCAGCGGTGCTGCTGGTGGCATTGCCGTTGTCACACCCCTGTTTGACGAGTGCATCGGTTGGTATTCCGGTTGCTGATTCGGTGGCTTCGTCAACCGTGCTAATCCGGTAATTTGGGGCCCGGAACATTCCCTTGAGATTCGAATCCAAATCTTTTAAGGTGTAGCCACACTGCTGTATCACTAGATCGCTTCTTGAGTTCTTGGAGACGAGGTTGTCGAGCACGGAGAGGTTCCATTTCTGCCCTTAGCCCTTTTGATATGCCCACCATCTCCTACTGTCATTCCACTTGTGCTCTCCGGTTTTTTAGGGAATCCAATCCATTTGTCTATCTCATCTCCCCTCCAGTGGTCTCCTCCCCGCCGTAATATCCCACTCTGGCAGAAGATATTGGACGGATCTGGAGGGCATTCCGATATTGTTAAAACGACGCTGTCTACGTCTCATCTTCATCGGTGACATCGCCACGTACTTCTCCTCTCCACCGCCCCCACCGCCAAGCAGGTAGAACTCCGGATGGTGCAGCGGAGGATGGGTGGCGAGCGTCGGCATTGCCATCCACGCAGTGATGACAACAAGGGACCTCCCCATCAACAAAGTAAAAAGGCATCGATTGGATTTAGAGAGAATCAATCGAATCCAATCTGGTGTGCAATCCGACCCTTTATTTGATATAATCACAACAATATAACGTTGCTCCTCCGCTTATACCGAGATTTGCCTTTCTATTAGCAGAACCCTTTGAATTATCTTGGTCGGTTCTGACTAAATTCCCCGGGGGAAAATATGATAATAAACAAAAAAAAAGTTATAGATTAACGAAATGCATTACCACGGATAATAGAACCACTGAAGTGAACTTATATATTTTTCATTAGAGTTGATCACCGTATCATATTTATCAAATTATCAGATCTGATTCTTATATATGATGTGTCGTGTTTGCTTTCATATCAATTAAAAAAGCTAAAAACGAACCAGGCATTGATACGTTTATGAAAGCTCTAGCTTTCCACATGGGAGATTTCCGAATCAGAGTTTATGATCTATGATATGATATGCTTACACTATGGAAATTTCTTAAATGTAAAATCATAAATGGCTAAAAAAATAAAAAAAACATATCTGTACCCATGCTTTTGCACGGGTTCCCCCACTAGTATATATAGTAAGATGGGGCATGGTATGTGTGGATTGTAATGTAATATGTAAAAGAGTCATAATAATATAAACTTCACCAAAAACATAAACCATAATGACAAGAAATTCACATTCTAGAAATGTGGGTATAACACATGTGGGTATAACAAGTTGTTCCCACAAACAATCATATTGCTAGACAGTCCTATATAATCTTTGCTTCCCATCCCTCGCTTAAGCACTTTAATAATGGTCATATAATGTATTATTTATTTGTCCATCAATATCCATTGAGTAACATTAAATTGTATTTCGGTGTGCTATGAGTTCCAAGTTATTGTAGATTAGCAAGTATGATTAATAAAAAATCATCTATTTAATCTATCTTTATATATTTGACAGACATCAAATTTTTTGTAAAATCATAGTCATATTGTATATAGGATACCCCTATCATATAAAATTCTTGGTCCGTCATCGGATCCAAGTAGAACTTTCAGACAACAATTCCGATTTATATTCACCCCAATCAAACTACAACCCGTCATAATCTCAATTAAAATTTTAGTTGAAACAATCCAATACATTAAAAATACCAACAAGTGCAATAGAATGCAAAAATATAACTTTTAAATATAGTAGCATGATATAAATAATTGGATCTACGACGTACCTTGAGATGATGAATGATCTTGCAAACGTACTTGGAAAATGATCACTGACAGTGAACTGAAAGAGCTAGCCGAGAAATTGTGTGGACAGAATCGAGAGAAATGGTGGAAGAAACTAAAAGAAGAGGAGAAATGAGGCACGAATGGAGGTGACAGGAAAAGAGGGAAGTGCAAGGCTATATTTGGTAAAGGAGAAAGGGGGGCCGCTTGGCAAGGGAAAAGGAGAAAGGGGGTGCGCGGGGAGGGGAAAGGGTATGGGCGGTGGGTGTGGGCTATATTTGGTAAAGGAGAAATGGGGGCGCGTGGGGAGGGGAAAAAGGGGATGGGACGTAGCTAGGCGCTATATTTGGTAAAGGGGAAAGGGGGGCGCGCGGGGAGGGGGAAAGGGGGATGGGACGTAGGCGCAAGGGAAAATGGGGGCGCGCGGGGGAGGGGAAAAGGGGGATGGGAGGGGGGCGCGCGGGGTGGGGAAAAGGGGATGGGAGGGCAGGTGTTATATTTGGTAAAGGGGCTGAGCGGGGAAAAGGGTAGAATTTTAGTAGGATTTTTTTAGACATGTAAGTTTTTTATTTGAAATTTCAAGAATAAATATTATTGTGAATGAATTTTTCAAGAAATATTATTATAAATGATTTTTAAAAATGCTAAGATACCATACTATAAATCAATTCACTATGATATGTCTATTGTCACACAAACTATATACAATGTTTTCAAATATCATTGTTTTTATTTGTATGAAAATAACAAATTTTTAACGGATATTAGCTATCAAAACATAACGTGTATAAATCTAAAAATCCTCGATCTATGTTAATATACTAACACAATATAGATCACTTCAATGGATATAAAAAAATAGACTAACGTTAGGATATTCCATAAAGAAATACTTCAAGAATCGTTAAAATCTATTGTAGACCGCAACATCTTAACGAAAAATAACATTTCTTTCATTATCAATATTAAGCACAATATACAATTTAGAATGAACTTGTCAAATATATATGCATCCGAGATCTCCATGCCTGTCTCATAATATGATATTATATGTTACAAAAGGTATTGGAGGATTGGATTTTTAACGCTAAAAAAAGAAATCAGTGATTAAGAAAAATTATACTACAATTCAACTACCCAAAATACGAGATCAAAAATCAATGGACTTAATTTCAATAATGACACCTTGCATCTATGTTGAATAAAAAAATTATGTGATTTTTTTATGATGCATGAAATGTACATGTCACTAAATAAAAAATCAATTGTGACACATAATTGTGCCACTAACATAATTCGTCAACTAAAACATTTGTTATAGTGACAATAAATTTATATTGATGGTAAAGTCAACTATTAGTGACTAATCAATCAATTGTCATTAAATGATTTGTTGCTAAATAACATTTTTGTTGTGATATAAAAGACTAGTAGACAATAACTAGAAGGCAATGATAGGAGATATATTAGGGTGCCGTGAGATCTCATATATGCCAAGAAGGGTGATATGCATTAAATGAATCGTATTAGACTATGTTTTCTTTATACTTAGCTTGTTATATATACATGCATTCACACTTGTGTCTTATATACAACGAAATCAACCTATGGATTGATATAATGTTGAACTTGATATTGAGTGTTGCTTTTAGATTAATTAAGATAACTGCACAATGGATGGCATTCCTTGCCTTTCGAGCGTGCTTTAGATAGGTTGAGTGCACATCATGTTATTTTTGTTATTGGTACTGGACTTGAATAGTAATTTTTCATATCAATAATATTTTATTTGATTATATGTCATAAATAATTCCGACAATGACCAACCAGCCTTGAAACAAAATGTGACTACAAACTACAAACAGTCATTAAATAATACGATAACCATGTATGTAAAATAAGCGATGATAATCATGTATGAAATTTCCTTTGAGGATATATATATACATACTGCTCCCGCTTTACAGGTGCATGATGGTCTGCTCACAGGATACGACGTATCACGATCGATGTCGACACACTTTGAGGGGCATCGTCATCGAAAGCACCTTAAAACAACTTGTAGATGAAAGAAGAAGAAACCTAGTTCATGTGTGGGGGAACAGAAAACATGATCATTCAGAGATAACCTAGACCATGTCTGCAAAGACTGAAATAGATAGCATCGGGAGAACAGTCAAGGATCGTATCTACATGGATTCGCAATTGAAATTCTAACATCGAGATTTCAATTTATCTTATAGATTAATTTATCTTATTCACACCACTCGAGGGCCAATACTGAGTCTTAGCCCGACGAGCAAAGAACATGAGCGGACCAAAGCCAGTGGTGGTGCACATGTGCATGTGACCTACATTTCTACTTTCGCTAAAGAACTCGTATATAAGTCCATCAGAAGATTTATACCAAGCAACATGGTATTACCTCCCCCCCCCGACTGGTCGATAAATTCTAAATTTCAATTAACAAAAAGCATTCTAAATTATGCGAATACCCTTTAATTTCAACACATTCCACGTACGATCACATTTGTGAATGACAATGATTATAAAGTTCCATGTACGAAGCATAAAACCTCTCATGGCGTGGATAAAATTCTAGCAAACGATAAATCGTTCATCTATACGAAGTAAGAAACATATTAAGGCATACACTATGACATACATGAAACAATATTCGAAGTCCACGCACGTTCATTATATTTTCATATATAAGGTGTTCAATTTTGGATTCAATTGACCTTATTGTATTACTTGCATTCCTAAGACTACTCAAGTTAACAGCTGCATGCATGTAGGTTTTATCATCCATATATAGATATGAATATTTTAAATTAAAATTAGGACAAACATGTTAACTACATGTTGTGTATACTCTCAAACTCAAGTTAATCATTATATAAAAAAAATCTTGCACACAAAATTTGTGCCTATTACAATATTACTTAGATTCTTCTACACTAATAGTTGTATTTTTTCCCAAAAATGAGGATACTACTTAACACGCCTTGTGTTAGATTTATCGAGTTACTTACTATGAAATCATGCCAACATGTCTCATTAAGAAGAGTTCATCCTTCTCTACTGTTATTCTAAACAAAAGGGTATGGACTACTCTTAAGAAAAGTTGTTTAGTCTTTATAGCGGACTTCATCTTCTCCCCAGAGTTCACGTCGGTTGAAGCAAGGGATATATAACTAGGTAGGACGACGATGCAAAAAGGAAGGAACTACTCTTCTACTATCATGTAAATATATACAAATTTTAATCATTAAATATGTAAATGTACAAGGAAAAAGAATTCCTTCGTGAGGACTTGGAAAGGGGCTTATATGACCAGTAAGCCGAATGCAAGGTGGGATTAATTATACAAGGTAGGTAGGAAGTAAAAAAGAAACAAAAGTTGACAAGAAAAGGACAAAGGACAATAATTGCAGTTAGGGTTTAAAAAATCGGATCGGACCTGCCAGTCGGATAAGGTTGGACTTGAACCAGCTTCGACCCGGTCGGTTGTGCCAATACATTCTTAGAGTAATTTTCTAGTAGTAAACTATAAATAAATGATTACAATATTATATTCATATATAATTATAGAAAATGTGACTAACTTATGTAAATTTTACTCAAAATAGACAATGTAGATTTTACTCAAAATAGACAACCATGTTGTTATATTTAAAGATTTGGCATTTTAAATGATTATTTCATTGATATATAAATACATATTTAATGTATCTGCTTTTATCGGTTCGACCGATCTGACCAGTAAATTAAACCCGGTCTGATTTTTTTCGAGTCGATAGGAATGATGATTGTCATGCTGACATCATCACAAGTCTGATCAGGTTGGATCAAAATGGAAGATTGACTGGTTCAAATATTCGATCTGATTTTTGAAACCTTGATTGTAGCAATAGAAAACAAAAAAAAAAGCTTAAAACCTTGATTGTAGCAATAGAAAACAAAAAAGCTTCAACAAATATAAAACAAAAAAGCTTCAACAAACCGCGTTTAATGTGTGAAAAAGTTAATCTGTGTGGCATATCACTTTGTATAAAAAGATAAATTATGATAAATTATATTTTATCTAGCAAAATATATATACTGGTAATTACTATTTTCATAAATTACATTTATCAAGAATTCATAACGTGTTATTATGTTCTTGTAACATTATTCAAACTCCAAAACAATAGAGTACTGGTGAAGAAAAGTTCGTCATAAATTCTAAATGGGCATAAAAATAGGCGTTGGATATAAAATCATATGCAAAGAAGTGCAATTCAAATGTACAATTGCGAAACTGAAATAAAAAATATATAAATTTCAATAATAATGTTACAAATAAAGCAATTACTGCCAATGCATGTTAATTAGAAAATTTAATTACGAGATTGGTGGGGTGCGCCGGACTCAGCAGCAGTGCAACGCAGAGACGACGCGCGAGGGCCCCAATGGCAAGCCATTGTGGCGGACCGCTCCCCTCAAAAATTTAATTTAATATCATGTGGGCCGATGGCCCACGTATCAGATATTAAACTGATAAGAACAGATACTACACTTGATCTTAGCCAAAAGGCCGAGAAAGGTATGATTCAGAACGAAGCCCACGGTCTTCTTATATAGTTGTTCATCCCCTCTCGGTTATCATCCGCTACCGATGTGGTGCTAAACAAAAGACCCGTGACAACAGTTTGTTTCGACCGTGTGTAACTTGCTTCCACGTCAACAGAGTGCTTAACTTGGAAAATCTGACGCTATGTGCTAAATATTGTTCCCACCAATTGAAAGCTGCTTGGTGAAATGAACCAATTTATATCGCACAAGATAATGGGCTTTAAATTCTAGTCCTAAATTTAGGACGATATCTTGATAATGTATCACGCATTACTCTTGCTAGTAGAGCTTCAATGCCACCAACACAAGTAACGATCCAACTTGTAGAGCCACGAATGCATTGTGTTGTAAGAGAAGTTCATTACTTGTATGAAGGGATGCAAACGAACGAATACGAATGCGAATTCGGGTCATACCATATCCATATTCATTTTATATTACGAATACGAATACGAATACGAATGTTATACGAATGTAAAAATCAAGATCCATATCCTCAAAATACGAATACGAATACGAATACGGATCTTTTACGAACGAATACGAATATCAAACGAATATTGCAATAAAAAATTATATATAAAAGCGTACCTGATTATTTGGCAATCACTTCCGCACTACTTCCATATTATGAATTGAATCTGAAATTTAACTCAGTATGATAGAATAATGTAATAACGAATAATGCAGTAAAACTGTAAAAGGGTTTGATGGAAATAAATAAATATCTTGCAAAGTAATATTAAAAATTTAAAGTTGCCGATGTAAAGCAAAGCATAATTTGTCTAGTTTCAAATAACAAACATCCAAAAAAACATTCAAAGAGAGAAATTGTCTACAAACATTCAAACAAATACAGCGATGATTAAATCAAAACATTCTTCGAATCACATGCTCCATATCGCATCACCTATGAACAAAACAAAATTGATCAGAATAAAATCTATATAAATATTAAAAAACTATGATGTAAATTAATCATACCAAAATTCATCTTCCATTCTATCTGTTTCATATCCTTCTTTTCCAACATTGTCATATTCTTCATTTTCAACATTCTCATTGTTGACTTGTTGAACAACACTCTCATTTGTTTCAACTACAAGATGGAAAAAAGAAAATCAAAAGAATGTCATATACAGTTAAATAAATATTTTCATTAGAAAACTATACTTACTTGAAAATTTTTGCATGGTTGAAATGTCTTCTACTGCTTCTTGTTCAAACAAAGGATTTGCTGTAACTATATTTTCAAAAAATAAAGTATGCATTATATGATGAATGCACGATAAAATAAAAAATTATAGACATTTGTCGTACCTTTGAATTCATCTTTCAACCAATCCTGCCCGCATATTAATACCTCTACCATCTCCACACCCAAATTGCTGCGATATGCATCTACTACTCGACCGCCAGCGCTAAAAGCAGATTCTAAAGCAACAGTTGACACAGGAACTCCAAGAATATCCTTTGCCATTTTGTCAAGTATTGGAAATCTTTCAACATTTTGTTTCCACCATCCCAAAATATCAAAGTTGCTTCCACAATCATCCTTCCATTTTAAACATTTCTCTTGTAGATATTCATCCAACTCAGATTTTGAAGGCTCCACATCTTCTTCATCCATGATTTGAGCAAATCTGCTCTTTCTCTTTTCTATTGGAAGATTTGGAGGAAGTGAAGCATTGACAGCTCTTGATCCAACCCTTTGATCTTTAGCAAGAGAAGAATATGACTGAAATAAATTTTTAACAATGCTTTGAAGTTCATTGACTTTCTTATCAGTACCGTGACGAATTTCTTTGAAACAATGTTTACATTTTGCCCACAATACATCCACCTCAACTTCACCATCCTTGTCCTTCATTTTTTCTTTCTTGTAAATTCTATCAAAATGATTCCATACTTCAGATCTCAATTTTTTTTGCTTCTTAAAGTGTTTCGGACCATCTTCCAAATTAGTACTCTCATTCTCCATGGATGGGTCGGTATTCATTTTTTCTACAAACATTGAAGTTAAAAAATCAAACAAGCATATTCCATACATAAAACACATTCATAAACAAAAACATTCCATACTCTATCAAGAATATTCCATCTAAAACAAGCATATTCCATCTAACAACATAATCCATCTAACAAGCATATTCCATCTAACAAAAACATTCATACTCTATCAAGAATATTCCATCTAAAACAAGCATATTCCATCTAACAACATAATCCATCTAACAAGCATATTCCATCTAACAAAAACATTCATAAAACAAGCATATTCCATCTAACAACATAATCCATACATAAAACACATATCAAGAATATGAAATTTACCAATAATCAATCGCACACGGAGGCACAGGAGTAGGGCCGCAGGGGCGGCGTTGGGCTGGGCGTCCTCGAAGGAGGGAGGCTGCGGATCGCAGGGACGACGTCGGGCGGGCCGCAAGGGCTGGTCTGGCCGTAGGGATGGAGGGGGCCGCAGGGGCTGCTCGGGGCGGAGGGGATGGAGGGGGGCCGCAGGGGGCGGAGGGGAAGGAGGGGGCCGTAGGGGGCGTCGGGCTGGCTGGGCGGAGGGGAAGGAGGGGGCCGCAGGGGATGGCTGGCCGGAGGGGATGGAGGGGGGTCGCAGGGGCTGGTGGGTCTGGCTGGAGGGGATGGTGGGGGCCGCAGGGGGGCGGCAGGGGGCGCGCAGGCTCAAGGGACGGAGGGGAAGGAGGGCGATGGCAGGGGGCGGCGGGGTGTGGACCTGGTGGTCCTGGTGGAGGAGGAAGGAGGGGGGCGCAGGGGGGCGGCGCGGGCCCGAGGAGGAAGGAGGGGTGCCGCAGGGGGCGGCGACGCCGGCGAGCGGATGGTGGAGGTCCGGAGGAGGGCGGCAGGAGCAAAGGGAGGAGGACGGCTGGTGCTTGCGGCTAAGGAGGAAGAAGACGTCGGGGGTATCGGGTGGGTGGGACTTGGGAGTAACCCTACCCGTATGTTTTAAAAAAATTAAATAAAATAATTTATTTATGAACGAATATTCGTATTCGTATTTGTATTCGTTTTAAATTTCGTATTCGTATTCGTATTCGTTAAGTTATGATTCGTATTCGTATTCGTATTCGCAAAAAATTCGTTTCCACTATTCGTATTCGTATTCGTATTCGCCAGTCTTAGGAAAACAAGATCCATAACCTCTTTAAAACGAATACAGATACGAACGAATACGAATATAACCGCATCCGTTTGCGTCCCTATTATGAGGCATCAATGGATAAACTTCATACATACTTCAAGCAACAAATGTGTAATGTCTCGAGTTTAGGTCCGCGGATCGTAACAAGGAAAATTTGTCTGAACGACTTGTTGGTTCGAATTCAATTCAACCTATTGACAATCGCATGTCCCTTGCTTAAGTCTCCTGATTGTTATTGAGGAAACTAGTCTTAATAAATTATTGAGTTCATGTCTGATCGGATTAGTTGACAGTAACATAAAATGCGTAAGCCCGAGTTATTATGTAATAGTCCTTCGTTCTTATAACTCACACTCACGATTTTCGAGTTTTCGATATGGGATTATGTTGAGGTATTACAAATGCTCATTTATATCTGGATCCAAACCATCACAAAATGTGGGGGCTAATTTCCATTATCTTTCAAGGTCTAACTCCTCAAGCTACTATAGTAGAATTGGCATTACTGAGTCCATTCTACCATTTGATAGATAAAAAAGGTGCGAGAAGAAGAAGTTAGTGTCTCTTCTCATAAGGGAGATATTAGAATGGATATCCTTTACTAGGTTTCCGCTCCTTTTACAAGTATGGGTGAAAAGAGTAAAGAATACAAGATGATGGATCTTGATAGATTTTGGCCGATCAATGTTTCAATTTGAGGCTCATGATGAAGTTCGTCGATATGATCATTGACGAAGTGGTAGGCCACGCATCACTGAAGTGCTCATATTAAATGATCATTAGGATTTGTTTCCCGATTTGTTCAGCCACTAATGATATTGGATACTTCCAACCATAAGATTGCTCTTTCATCATATTCTACTCTATTTTAGGTCTTTAGGAGTCTTTGTCTTCTTCGATGACACGATCTGATGTTCTTTTAAAGGTATTTGCGTGGATGGCATGTGATGAAGGATCTTAAATCGCATTGTTTCCCTCCACTCTTCTTGGCGCGGGTGTTGACGATTAGAAAAGTATACAAAGTTGTCATGTGTTAGCTGGAGTACTCCTTTAGGTTGCCCCCGGCAACTAGCCTACCAACTGTGTCACATACGATTAATAATGTCGGTCATATTGAGCGCCTACATGTTGATTATAAGCGGATGGTTTCCCAATTGTCGTGGCTTGGCATTTTTCAGTGTTGCCCTATGTAGGTGGGAATTTCCATATAGTTTGTGTAGTCTCAATCGACGTTCATGTAGTATTTCTTGCAATATATGCAATTTGAAGTCAGGTAGGTACATAGTGCCCCATATGCTTATGGTTTTACCATGTAGCTAGTATAAGTATGAGCAAATAAATTGCCTCCTTATTAGAGGATGGCCATATTTGAAAACAGATGATTCCTAAAAATGAATTACTTTACACTGTCACTTTGTTTGAGCAATTGACCAGTTATTAGTGATTACATACACGAGTATTGATACATGTCAATATATAGAGCCAAACCTTAGAGGTAACTTTACGTAGTCACATGTGCAAAGTAAATTAAAAAGTTCATGTCTAAAATTATGGCTCCACGGGCCCCTAGGACCAAATGGCCTAAGGGGTCTTTAAAAAGGATGGTATGTTGAATTTATTTTATTTTTATATCCATATTATACCTTAAAAAAAGATGGTATAGTGAATTTATTTTATTTTTATATCCATATTATACCTGATCAACCACTAATATAAAATTCTTCGTGGTGACCTCGAGGTCCATAATATCTTCGAACATAATATATATATATATGGGATATTTACACCCATAACCCTGAGTAGTTTCATAATTACCCTAGAAACCCTCGATAATTACGAATTACATCCAGAACCCTGAATAACCTTTTCGATTTACACCCATAACCTTCCGTTAATTTAGTTCATTAACTCAACCATATAGTTGAGTTAATCTAACCTATCAATGACCAACGGTTAAGATTAATAAAAAAATAAAGAAAGAGGAGGAGGGGAGA